>CAMXCT020003602.1:20000-530000 GCA_947184155.2 Cladocopium goreaui | reverse complement strand
TGTATATCCTTTACATTCCTTTACACACAAGAAATATCACAAAATATCACCAGAAATAAGCAGAAATCTCGTCCCAGCCCCCATGCGTTTGGTGCGCCTTGGGTGGAACATATCCTCCGATCTGGGTCCCGACCGCGGCCGGGCCGAAGGCGCTCGCCTGGTCATATCCTTGGGATCACCTTCACCTTTGATGAATTTACAACTCATCCCAACAGATCTGGGAAACTGGAACAATCAGAAGATTCAGAGCGGAAAGTCCAACTGATGGGTGCGTTTCAAGCTTTCCACACTTGTTTCACCTGACTTCAGGATTGCCCAAGTGAAGGGGCAGGCAAACTTCATGTTCTTGCGACATCGTTCTAGGTGTTGCGCAAAGTTCTTCCGTCCATATTCGGGTCTGCAGCTCCTAAAAATGAGCATGGGAGATTCCATTGAAAGTATAACTTCGAAACAGATAGCTCTAATCTATTGGTATCCATTCATGGTCGTTTTTATCTAATCCCTTCCCGCTAAGTCACGCCCATCCTCCCGCATACTGAATATACTGGCGCGCCTACTAATCCCTTCCCCCTATTACTAAACGTATCCAAAATACTAAAAACGAGAGTCCGCCTTGAGTTTTGGGTAATTTCAGACTGGCCAGTTTGATTTTTAATTGATCCCCTTTCGAAACAAAATAAAAAGTGAAGGTCCCATTTGAGGGTTTCACCCCCTAATAACTAGACGACGGTTGGCCCGAGAGCGAAAAAGATGTTTTTCAAGCAGCTCTGAGGATGGTAGTCGTAAAAGATAGTCGGTGAATAGTTGGTGAATTTTATATGAGCTATGGAAAGATATGGTGTGAAAAAGTAAGATTGATCAAGAAGAGAATATTTGGTAAAGGGCATCAGATGACATGTGTCTTGCAACCACAGAGAGAAAGAGGGGGCAGAGATAAAGAGAGAGAGAGAGAGAGAGAGAGAAAGAGAGAGAGAGAGAGAGAGAGAAAGAGAAAGCAGAGAGAGAGAGAGAATGAAAGGGGGGGGTAGAAAGAAAACATGAAGAAATGTAATGTGAGCAACAAAAGTGCACAGGAGGCTCAGTGCCATGAGTCTGCGAATGACATGTGCTATCTCATTTTATTATGGTAATTCCCACACACATTGCGGAAAAAGGCGCGGCACCATCATTCCGTGAACGCGAAGAAACGCGACGCTTTTATACAGAGACGCTTTTACACACAGAATCTTTTACACATAAACACTTTTACACACAGACGCTTTCACACAGAGACGTTTTTCATGCACACACACACAGACGCATTTCCACACAGAGACTTTTACACGAAAACACTTTAACACACAGACGCTTTTATACACAGACTCTTTTACACACATACACTTTTACATGCAGATGCCTTTTTACAGACGCACACACACTTTCACACACAAACGCTTTTACACACAGACGCTTTTGCACACAGACACAGACGCTTTTCCACACAGACCCTTTTACACACAGACGCTTTTACACACAAACACTTTTACACACATACGCTTTTACACACGGACGCTTTTACACGCAAACACTTTTACATACAGGCGCTTTTACAAACAGACGCTTTTACACTCAGACACTTTTACACACAGACGCTTTTCCACACAGACTTTTACACACAGACGCTCACAAAGCGCGGCACCACTGGGTGACCTCAGTTGCAAACAAAGGTGCGCAAACATAGTTGCAATGGAAATGCCAAAAAATCGCAAAAGTGCACAAGACCAGGCTCAGTACCATGATCAACGCACAATCCAATGCAAGGCATCCGCTCTTTGAGATACAAAATAAGCTCGGCACCATGATGCCGTGGATGACCTCAGTTGCAAACACAGGTGGGCAAACAAAGGCTCCGTACCATGGCATCCAAGAGAATCTAGAAGTCCGTGCAAGAATGCTGTGAATGATTCCACAATAGCCTTTACACACAAACGCTTTTACACACAAACGCTTTTACACACAGACGCTTTTACACACAGACGCTTTTACACACAGACGCTTTGACACACAAAAGCCTTTACACACAAACGCTTTTACACACAGACGCAACGCTTTTACACACAGACGCTTTTACACACAGACGCAACGCTTTTACACACAAAAGCTTTTACACACAGACGGTTTTTTACACACGCACACACGCTTTCAAACACAAACGCTTTTACACACAGACGCTTTTACACACAGATACGTTTTACACACGCACACACGCTTTCACACACAAACGCTTTTACACACAGACGCGTTGACACACAAACGCTTTTACACACAGACGCTTTTACACGCAGATGCTTTTTTACACACGCACACACGCTTTCAAACACAAACGCTTTTACACACAGACGCTTTTACACACAGACACTTGTACAGAAACGAAAACGTCCATCGCAATTTTTCCTCAGTTTTTGACGTGCAACGTCCATTTCGTGCGAAAGGGTTACGATTGACCAAGTAAAATCGCAATTTTTCCTCAGTTTTTGACGTCCAACGTCCATTTCGTGCGTAAGGGTTGCGATTGACAACTCAAAGTCGCACTTTTTCCTCAGGTTTTGACGTCCAACGTCCATTTCGTGCGTAAGGGTTGCGATTGACAACTCAAAGTCGCAATTTTTCCTCAGTTTTTGACGTCCAACGTCCATTTCGTGCGTAAGGGTTGCGATTGACACCTCAAAGTCGTAATTTTTCCTCAGTTTTTGACGTCCAACGTCCATTTCGTGCGAAAGGGTTGCGCGCGACACCTCAAAGTCGCAATTTTTCCTCAGTTTTTGACGTCCAACGTCCATTTCGTGCGAAAGGGTTGCGCGGGACACCTCAAAGTCGCAATTTTTCCTCAGTTTTTGACGTCCAACGTCCATTTCGTGCGAAAGGGTTGCGCGCGACGGATCAAAGTCGCAACTTTTCCTCAGTTTTTGACGTCCAACGTCCATTTCGTGCGAAAGGGTTGCCGGGGACGCTTCAAAATCGCAATTTTACCTAGGTTTTGGACGTCCAACGTCCATTTCGTGCGAAAGGGTTGCGTTTCGTGGCGCTCCGGCGGCACCGCCCCCGCCTTAAGAGAGAATAGAAGAAGAGCAAGAGGAGATCTGCAGATGTGAAGGTGTGAAGATGTAGATCTGCAGATGTGAAGGTGTGAAGATGTAGATCTGCAGATGTGAGGGTGTGAAGATCTAGATCTGCAGATGTGAGGGTGTGAAGATCTAGATCTGCAGGTGTCAAGGTGTGAAGATCTAGACCTGCAGATGTGAGGGTGTGAAGATGTAGATCTGCAGGTGTGAGGGTGTGAAGATGTAGATCTTCAGGTGTGAAGGTGTGAAGATCTAGATCTGCAGATGTGAAGGTGTGAAGATCTAGATCTGCAGGTGTGAGGGTGTGAAGTAGATCTGCAGGTGTGTGAAGATCTAGATCTGCAGGTGTGAGGGTGTGAAGATCTAGATCTGCAGGTGTGAGGGTGTGAAGATCTAGATCTGCAGATGTGAGGGTGTGAAGATGTAGATCTTCAGGTGTGAAGGTGTGAAGATCTAGTATAACGGCTGCTTTTTTACGAAGAACCCTTCGCAGGCGCTCTCGGGAATAAAAACGAGTCAACTTTGGGGTGTTTTAGATTAAGGTCCGTCTTTTAAGATCCAATAAAAGAATAGTTTTTATACTAAGGTTTTTAATTTGATATCAGGTGACAGCATCGAAATCCAATTTTTGGCAGGATATTAATTAGATGCTGAAAGGATGCTTAATCGATTTTAAAATAGTAAACTTTAGTTTTTTATATTAAGGTGTTTTGTCTAATATTGGGGGGAAGCTTCGAAATCCATTTTTTGTGTTTTTCATTAGATTTTGAATGGAAATTTAATCGACTTTGAAATAGAAAGAAAATGTTAGGCGGTATTATTAAGGTGTTTAATGTAATATCAAGGGAAAGCTTCGAAATCCCATTTCTGGCAATATTTTAATTATATAGATGTTTAAAGGATGTTTTATCGGTTTTGAAGTTTTTCCCGAATGCGTAGCAAGGGTTCCCGTTTCACTCTGGGGGTCTGGGGGTTGAGGGTGTGTTCGCTCGACGTTGCGTTCGCGAGCGCAACCGTCCGCAACCGTTCGCAACCGTTCGCAACCGTTCGCGTGAGGACCGTATGGCAGTGCCTATGGGAAGTTTTACAGAGGTGGTCCTTTTTGGAGGTTTCAGACGTCTGGCTGCTTCGTTTCGCGTGGCAGGTGTGGCACTTCGTGACATTCAGACGTGTTCTGCAACGTGTCGCAAGTCGTTTTGCGTGGCAGGCGCAATACTTTTGCAACGTTTTCAGAAGATCTGTTGCAGTTTTCGTGGCAGGCGCAGCACTTTGGACGCGTCCATCGTCATTTTTCGTGGCAGGCGCAGCACTTTAGACGCGTCCTGTGGCGTGTTTTTTTGTAAATCGCATTGGCAGGGCTGCGTCAAGTGGTGACAAGGTGCAGATTCCGTGGCAGGCGTGGCATTTTCTGACATGTGCTGAAAATTGACGGAAGTCTCGCACGAAACATTGATTTTGAGGTTGCAAATTTTCAGGTTCTAAGGAAAACTCGTAGGAAAACGTCGATTTTGAAGCTGCAAAGTGTGAAAAGTGGAGGAAGTCTCGCACGAAATGCTCGTTTTGGTGCTCCCACCTGTCTCTTCTCGCGTCTGGTTTTCCCGTGGCCTCGCCGTGTCTATGGGGGAAGCTGCAAAACTTGTCTTTTTATCTTGTCGGCAACTGTGAAAATTGCCGGAAGTCTCGCACAAAATGCTAGTTTTTCTGTATCCACGTGTCTTGTCTTGCGGCGCTTGTGTTTCTGTGGCGTCGCCGTGTCCATGGGGGAAGCTGGAAAACCTCTCCTTTTCGAATGTTTCCAAGCAGGTTGTCATGTTGTTTTGCGTGGCAGACGTGGCACTTTTTGACATTCCAACCTGTTTGATAATGTGTCGCAAATGACACAATTGGAGGAAGTCTCGCACGGAACGCTCTTTTTTCTGCATCCACGTGTCTTGTCTGTGTGTCTCGTTTTTCTGTGGCGTCGTTGTGTCTATGGGGGAAGCGGCAAAACACCTCCTTTTCGAATGTTTCCATGCAGGTTGTCATGTCGTTTTGCATGGCAGGCGTGGCACTTTGTGACATTCCAACCTGTTTGATAACGCGACGAAAATGTTAAAATTGGATGAAGTCTCGCATGAAATGTTCGTTTTTCTGCACTTACGAGTCTCGTTTCGAGTCTTTGGTTGTCCTGTGGCGTCGCCGTGTCTATGGGGGAAATTGCAAAATGTCTCCTTTGCCAAGGTTTCAAATTTTGAATATACTAGATTGTTGGTTCAGTGAGGCTTGCGGTTTGTAAATATATGGCAAGAGTGCGATTATGTTGAAGGTGGAAAGTTGCTGCGTGGACTCATCCAGATTTCACACAGTGTCGTTTATATATTTGTGGTTCTGTGTCGGCAAACATTTCGGCTGGGCCCGGGCTCAATAGCAAGAGAACGTTAAGCAGTCACAGTTCATGAGGAATGGTGTTTTTAGATATATTGCAAGATGGTGATTTTCGAGTGTTCGCGAGAGATATGCAAGCAAATGTCGCATGCACGGAAGTGGTGCTGATGCAGGCATGAAGGTTGATAGCGATGTTGTTGAAGATCTGTCTTTGTAGACACGTGACTGTTTTCAGACACGTGATGGATGTGTCTTTCTTTTTTCCCGAATGCGTAGCAAGGGTTCCGTTTCACTCTGGGGGTCTGGGGGTTGAGGGTGTGTTCGCTAGACGTTGCGTTCACGGTCGCAACCGTTCGCAACCGTTCGCGTGAGGACCGTATGGCCGTGCCTATGGTAAGTTCTGCAGAGGTGGTCATTATGGTCATTTTTGGAGGTTTCAGACGTCTCGTTGCTTCGTTTCGCGTGGCAGGCGTGGCACTTCGTGACATTCAGACGTGTTTTGTAACGTGTCGAAAGTCGTTTTGTGTGGCACGCGCAATACTTTTGCGACATTTTCAGAAGATGTGTTGCATTTTTCGTGGCAGGCGCAGCACATCGTCATTTTTCGTGGCAGGCGCAGCACTTTAGACGTTTCGTGTTGCGTGTTTTTTGTCAATCGCATTGGCAGGGCTGCGTCAAGTGGCGACAAGGTGCAAATTCCGTGGCAGGCGTGGCATTTTGTGCGAAGTGCTGAATGAAAATTGACGGAAGCCTCGCACGAAACATTGATTTTGAGGTTGCAAATTTTCAGGTTCTAAGGAAAACTCGTAGGAAAACGTCGATTTTGAAGCTACAAAGTGTGAAAATTGGAGGAAGTCTCGTACGAAATGCTTGTTTTTCTGCATCCACGTGTCTTGTCTCGAGTCGCTGGTTTTCCTGTGGCGTCGCCGTGTCTATGGGGGAAGCTGGAAAACCTCTCCTATTCGAATGTGTCAAGCAGGTAGTCATGTCGTTTTGCGTGGCAGGCGCGGCACTTTGTGACATTCCAAGCTGTTTGATAACGTGTTGAAAATGTCAAAATTGGAGGAAGTCTCGCACGAAATACTGGTTTTTCTGCGTCCACGTGTCTTGTCTCGAGTCGCTGGTTTTCCTGTGGCGTCGCCGTGTCTATGGGGGAAGCTGGAAAACATGTCCTATTCGAATGTGTCCAAGCAGGTTGTCATGTCGTTTTGCGTGGCAGGCGTGGCACTTTGTGACATTCCAACCTGTTTGATAACGTGTCGAAAATATCAAGCTTGGAGGAAGTCTCGAACGAAATGCTCGTTTTTTCGCACCCACGTGTCTCGTCTCGAGTCTCTGGTTTTCCAGTGGCGTCGCCGTGTCTATGGGGGAAGCTACGCGCTCCACACTCTACACTTTACACTCCACACTCCACAATTTACACTTTAGACTCCACACTCTACACTTTACACTCCACACTTTGCACTTTACATTCCTCACTCCTCACCTGAGACTTTACACTCCACACTCCACACTTTACACTACACTGTACACTTTCCACTCCTCACTCCTCACTCTACACTTTACACCCCGCACTCTACACTTTTCCACACTCCACACTTTACACTACACACTCCTTACTCTACACTCCACACTTTACATTTTACACTCCACACTCACACACTTTACACTCCGCACACACTCCACACTCTACACTCCACACTCCCCACTTTACACTCCACACTCCACACTCTACACTTTCCACTCCACACTCCGCACTCCACACTCCACACACACTTTACACTTTACACTCCGCACTCCACACTCCACACTCTACACTCCACACTCCCCACTTTACACTCCACACTCCACACTCTACACTTTCCACTCCACACTCCGCACTCCACACTCCACACTTTACACTTTACACTGCACACTCCACACTTTATGCTTTACACTCCTCACTCCACACTCCACACTTTACACTCCACACTCCACACTTTACACTTTACACTCCGCACTCCACACTCCACACTCTACACTCCACACTCCCCACTTTCACTCCACACTTACACTCTACACACTCCACACTCCACACTCTACACACCACACTCTACACTTTCCACTCCAGACTCCACACTCTACACTTTACGCTCCACACTCCACACCACTCCTTTACACTTTACACTCCACGCTTTCCACTTTACACTCCTCACTCCACACTTTACACTCCTCACTCCACACTTTACACTCCGCACTTCACACTCCACACTTTCCACTCAACACTCCACACTTTACACTCCACACTCCACACTTTACACTCCTCACTCCACACTTTACACTCCACACTTTACACTCCACACTTTACACTCCACACTTTACACCCCACACTCCACACTCTACACTTTACACTCAACGACTCTACACTATACACTCTACACTCCACACTTTACACTTTACACTCCACGCTTTCCACTTTACTCTCCTCACTCCACACTTTACACTCCACACTTTACACTCCACACTCCAGACTCTACACTTTTTACTCCATACTCCACACTCTACACTTTACACTCCGCATTCTACACTTTACACACTCTACACTTCCCACTCCACACTTTACACTCCACACTCCTTACTTCACACTCCACACTCCACACTCTGCACTTTCCACTCCACACTGCAGACTGGTAACAAGGGAAACATGTACAAGACTGTTCAAATAAACTATTGCAGAAAGGTATTGTGCGTGACTGCATATCCATGTGTTTTGACATCTGTACCATTAACATATGTGTGAGCATTCGGGTTCGTGGGCTTCATCTTGTTTTTAATATATATATATCTAATGTATTGTAGCGTCATGCTGCCAGAATTTACGTAAGGATTCAATCAATTCAAGCCACCAATATCTGATCCCACCATGTCCCTGCTGGTAGCATGGCGGGTTATGACACCATCAATAAACTCATATATATATATATATATATATCTTAATGTATTAATATATCAATATATCACATAAATATGAATCAGTCTGGTGGCATAAGCCCCTTAAATAACGGATATATATATATAATGCCCCTGGCACCCGAGGTCGACGCGTGCGGTTAGGGAAACCACGAAGGACGCAGGATTCACCTGGCGCGGCTGAGTTGACCAACGTGGGAATCTCATCATGAGAAGTTCGATAAACGAAATTCGAGGCTATAGATGCTTGTAGCATGTTGTAGCAACCCCAAATATTGCCAATATGCAAAATTAGCAAAATCCTCCTAAATTATGGTGGTATATATTTTAAAACATGTTTCTTCTTCTCTTTTTCGGGGCTCGGAGCAGCTCCACCAGCACCTCTTCATTGAAGGGAACATCTTCCATGGTGTTGCCATCGCAAATCCACCTTGGAAGCCCGCGAAAATTTCACGGCATTTATGGCAATTTATGGGGCCTTTATCATTGTATCCACCTCAGAGATGGTACCCTCTGGTAATTTAACATAGCTATGGAACATCACCATTTTTAATGGGAAAATCCACTATTTCTATGGCCATTTTCAATAGCTATGTTAGTTTACCAGATTCATCCCCATATACTGCACAGTGGTGGTATTTCCATGGATTTGCTCCAGATTTGCGTCAAACGAGTCGCCAACTTTTGACAAACGCACCAGAACTGGGAGGCCCAAATAATATGATTGTATATGTATCATATTATATATATATGTTAATATAATATAATATAATATAAAATAGAATAATATAAAATAGAATAATATAATATAATATAATACAATATAATATAATATGTGTATCTCTTACAATGGCCGGCCTCCCCACATGTCAAGGCCAAGATACGGTCCTTTCAGGTGCAACTGAAGTTTGAAGCGGTCATCCTGAACCAGAAGCAGCTCGTCGGCTCGTCGGCTTCACCAAAATCTGTTCATATTCTGTTCAAATTTCCAAGATCAACATATGGGGAGGTGAAGGCCAAGGAAATGCCTACCAAAAACATTAAAAACACATATCAATTGACTTTAAACTAATTACTGACAACGGGTTCGCAAATAATCATTATTGCAAATATGTTGGTTTGTCCGAACATGGCGCGTGAACATTGGAGACTTGCCCCATCTTGAGATACACCTATATATCAAGTAATTACCTGCCCGTAATCAAACTGGCTGGATGGAAAATCACCCTGTTTAGGATCTATATATATATATATTTACAGTAATCTTAAACATGGGAGATTTACATTGTGATGAAAACTAGGGTTCATTCAATTGGTTTGATTTCACAGGCTTTATGACTTTCTCTCAACATCTCTCAACACTATCAACATCATCTTTTTGTGAAATTAAGGCCATTTATATCCACTTATATCCACTCATCCACCAAATTCCAACACTCCTCAATTCTTTGGTGATCAAAATCGTCTCCAAGCTCCCCACACTCAACCTGTTTGCTCATCAAAAATCATCAAAAATCATCAAAATCCCCAAAGTTTTGGCCATGAAATCCCATTCACTGCCCATTTTTCATCCAGTTTTTCATGGCTAAAACCAACCCCTCCTGGCCCCTCCTGGCCCCACCTGGCATCCCACCTGGAGCTGAAGGGCCTCCGGCGCCGGCGAAGCGGTGTCGCTGAGAGCCAGGGCTCTGGCGATGATGCTGAGCCTGATTTGGCTATGGCAGGGTATGGGTAAAGGACGGGGAAAAAACAAATACATATACATATACATATATATATATACATATACATATACATATATACATATATATATATATATGCTGGTAATATGATGATAAATTGGATGGTAAATGGTAAATGATCGATATGCCTGTTAGTGGGGTTGGTAAATGGATGGTAAATCCATGATGGTCAATTTCTGATGGCTATAAGGATGTTCATCCCACGAAAATTGATAGTTTTTGACCCATCCCCAAAATGAATGTTGATGTGAATATTAAAAAAAACAACAACATATGTCATCCAAGTGAAGATGGTTGAAGGTTTGCTGATGTTTTTGTTGGGGATACAAATTCTATATATGAACGGAATTGGAATTCCAACCACTGGCCATCAACCAACTGGATTTTCCTCACCTTTGGCACAAAGCAAGTCACCACTTGGAGGGTATACAAACCGCTTTCAAACACATCCACATATATCCACATATCATAGATATCATAGTATTGCCAATTTGTTATGTCCCCAGTAAATATCAAACACTATTACGATGATCCCATTAAATCCAAAAACCCCAACTCCACCAACTGTGGAAGAATCCTGGTAATTCTGGTTCCAATGGAGTTTTTTTTGAGATGCTGACTCATTGGGCAGAAAGTGTTTCCTGACGAGTCAGCGCTGATAGGCTCGGGAAGCTGTGTAGAAAAGGTCACCTTTGCTATACAACCAACCAGCGTACTTCACGATTTTGTGGATGACTGGCGTCCCGATACTTTGACTTCGCAGGCTAAAAATGTTCAAAGGGCACGTTTTGATGATTTAATCACTGGTCATTTATCATCCACTATATGGGTATGGGTCAATACCTATAGATACATTTTTAGTGGGATGAACATCCATTTACCAGCTATTTTGGGGTTCACTAGGTACCAGGGTTTTGACCCATCCCCATATGGGTATAAATGGTAGTTTGAGCATGTGTAGTTTGCCTGTGTGATGGACAGGCCCAGGAAATCGCTCCCGCCTCTCACCGGTTTCTAACCTAACTTCAACACCATTTGGGTAGCCGCGGCAGCGCCTTAGCTTGTCAGCAACCATTTGAGAACGGCAAGAGGGGTCCGCCAAAAAATGCATCAACCATCCATCCAATTTTGTAGGTCGGTCATTGATCATTTAGCAGCTAACGTTGCAATCGATTCTCACTTGTCAAATATCCCCTACAACCTCGCAAAAATCTCGACCGCTGTCTGTGTTTTTCTCAGCCAACAATAGGGGTCCTTTACAACTTGGATTTTAATGGTGCTTTCATGGATTTTCATGGGATCATCTGATTATCGCCAAAAATTGGGGGTGAACCACAAATTATGATAACATCTCAGATGATGTTTCAACCCCATTTTAATCAGAAAGTCACGCCACGGGGGCCCCATGTTCCCACGTTTCTGGAAATACAGAAAACGTAAGATGAAACATTTGTGTGGATTGTTTTGCACGTCTTACAAAATATCACACCATAATATGATAGAACATAGCAAAATGTTTTTTAGATTAATTTATGTATTTCTCTAATTAAGTTTTTTTCCTTCTTTTCAATTTCTCTAATTTTTTATCATTGTTTGTCTATCTTTCACTTGTTTAAAAGGTTTGCTACTAAATTGGCACCAAATATTGTATATAATAGTTTCTCTCTGTAAACTGCTTAATCTTTCCAAAGGTCTATAGGGGGGGGGGCGGTCGATTTTGTTTTTCGTGTTTTTTTTCCGAGTCCCCCCCCTCCGACCCCGAAAGGCTGCTACTTCCGAGAGACCTGAAGACTTAGCTTTCTTTACGATCATCAATTTACTATTTGACCAGATTGACTGGCCAGAATCAATTCGGTTCATTCTAACCGGACGTTCTAACCGGACAGTTGGACTGACCGTCTTGCCGGACCATCTAGCCGGACGTCACTCCGGACAGTCTGGCTAAACGGTCTATGCACTGCTTAGTAAACGAAATCGCCATCATCAGTTAAAAAAATAGCATTAACAATGTTGCAAACTTCTTGCCCTTAAACTAAGGCTAACTACAACCCATCTCATCTTGGATGAGGCCTTTCCATCATGTGTTTATAACATGTTTTTCTTCAATGCATAGCAAGGACATGCTAAGTAACAAAAAGATCAAAAAGCATGACGCTAGGTCTCGGGTCCATGTTGTCCAACTACAAGGGTCATCACATGATATTCAAGAATGGCAAGAGAAGAAACAGTATGAAGAGCAATATATGTATATATATATATATATGTATGTATGTATATATATATATATATGCATGTATATACAATATATATGTATCATATTTTCACAATAACCATAATCTATTTAAAAGAATACTACATTCATCATGCCCAGAAAATAACATATTTTTATTTGGATAAGTGAACTTGAATAGCCATCTACAGTCGTCCTAGGGAAGTAAGGAGCTATCATATACTTTTCATCATTGGCTTGGCCAATATACTCTCATTGAGGTCTTTGGGTAGACGACCCCCACAGACTGGTCAGTTTAACCTTGATTTCAAATAGAGCCACCAATCGTGCTGCAACTTATCAATACAACAAACACAAGATGGCAACCCATGACACAGTGCAACGAGTACTTATATTGATTATTGCATGATGATTCAAACGATAGCTAGCTAGGGTCACCCTTGCTAGTATCTTAACCTGATAGTATCATTCAGAAAATGCGTAAAAACCCAGCATTTGTTCATTGGTAACAAGGTGATAAGTTTTTGCGATCGTCCCGTTTCACTGTTATGATAGAGCTGCTCCTTGCCATGGCTGTATGAATCCATATCCTAGGCGATATTTTCTGTTTTGATTACACTGTCCACAGGCTAACCAACTTGGTTGATCAGTGCATTCACATCATTCACTCAGATTTTGATTTCAGCATTCTCTTTCCATATTCTTTTTTCATGCTGGTGCAAAACATTTGCATCGCACAGCATGAGCATAACACAATACAACTCACTGCGCTGCAGGCTATTGCCAATGAGGGACATATGCAATTTGACAAACCATAATGATCTGTGTAATGCATATGTATGCTCTCTGCTGGTGCAGCTTGCTTGTGCAGCTTGGATGCGACACTATTGATAGGTTCACAGTTTGCTTGCATGGCTGGATTGCAAGAGAAAGATGTACATGGCAATGCCAAGTTCAGAATGACTCCACTGACAAGAGCACAAATGCATACAAATTGATTGCCACAGGTTTTTGCATCAGACTAAGTTTCTGAAATGGATGTGCTTGTGGTGGGTTGAAGGTGATCACTGCTACGTGCATGTAAGATTGATTTTGCCATGATGTTCTGTGATTGGGTACAAGTGATCTTACTTACATATTCCATGTGCACCAAAACGGTGGAAAACATGGGTTTGCACTGTGTATATTCGAGAAGAGTTATTTTCTCCATGCCTTTCCATGATCACTCTTAGTTTGTGATTGAATTAGCACTTGATTACAAGACTTGGTAGAACCATTGAAATTTGACCTCACATGTGTGCTATTCATTTGTGGCTCCTGTGATTCATGCCAACTATGTTGATTCACATTGGAGAATCCTGGGGCAAAACCTGAGTAATCTTGTGAGGTTTTTGACCTTTGATACAACTTTTGCAACTACAGCTGCTTGCGCCCCTTGCAATGTGACAAGGCTGTACTTCAATTTTTGCTTGTAGAAACCACCAAATCTAAGCAATAGAAATAACAGCTGTATGAAACATTGCTATGGTGATGTCAAAACGGGCACCTGTTTAACATATAGGTTCACATGTTAATTTCATTAATCATATCGAGACGCAAGGGTGTACTGTATATATATATTGTTGTTTATGGGGTCAACGCCCCGAGGCGGGCGTGGTTTTTTCCACGTTTGTGCTCTTTGGCAGTATACGTGTTTAACGGCCTTGCCGACTGTAAGATGACGCTACCGAAGACACGTTGCCCAACTTTGTTGCTGACGTCTTGCTACCTTGACCGGGAGGGGGGGTGGGGGGGGATGATAACGTTCCTTTCGACTGTAAGATGACGCTACCGAAGACACGTTGCCCAACTTTGTTGCTGACGTCTTGCTACCTTGACCGGGAGGGGGGGTGGGGAGGGTGGGGGGGGATGATAACGTTCCTTTCGACTGTAAGATGACGCTACCGAAGACACGTTGCCCAACTTTGCTAGGTTCATTTACAACATACATTTATCAAAACGCGTGCTTTTATATACATGTATGTTTACATGTTTATATATATATATGTGTGTGTGTAAAAGGTATTTAAAATATCTATGTATTCATGTCTCAAGCAGATGTTGCGGAATTGCAAAAGTTTTTTTTGGCATTTTGACAT
Source organism: Cladocopium goreaui (assembly GCA_947184155.2). Taxonomy (NCBI): domain Eukaryota; class Dinophyceae; order Suessiales; family Symbiodiniaceae; genus Cladocopium; species Cladocopium goreaui. The sequence continues at coordinate 515,476 of CAMXCT020003602.1, read as the reverse complement.
CTTGCAGCAAACGTCAAAACATCATAGATCACAAGCATAAAATACTGCAAATTACAGTGTAAAAAGGTGATTTTTGATTCAATCACCAAGTACACAATTGTAGAAAACCCACACCCGCCTCAAGGCGGTGTTCCCTTGTTTATAATCATATGAAGATACACATATTGATTTGTTGCTACTTGCCATCGGTCTACTTACAATATAATCTGCTTTGGTGAAAGAAGAAAACTATTTGGAACCGAGGATATGGGTCCTACCTCCACCCATTGCTTGTTTTTTTTTTAACTTTACAGAACCAAATTGAATACACAACAAATAGCAATGCAAGTAAAACAAGTAATACAGAAGATATTGAAGAATATCAAGAAGAAAAAGTATAAACAAACATAAACTATCAAAAAACATCACAAAACACTGTAAAACTGGGGCCCCCACAGCCCCAAACACTCTCAATTTTTTCTGAAAACTCCACCGGCCAAGCCCAACAAACACCTGGGCCATGGGCTCAGACCCCTGGGCTCCCCGAGCAATCCGGTGACCTCTCCTTCCATGCCACGGGCCAGGACGCGATCACCTTGGACTCATAGGTTTTCAAGATATATATGATATGCATCTATATATATATATATATCATATATGATGAATATATATATATATAGTATTATATATATATACATAATATATATATATATATCATATAATTACGATTATATGTACTGCATTGTACTGCAATGGGAATGTACTGATCAGTGATGTCCCTGAGTGTCAGGCCGATCGCGCAGTCTTCAGGCACCTCGACCTCCTCGGAGGAGGACATAGCATAGTGGGTTAAGACATATTAACACTAACCATAGTGGGTTAATAACCATAGTCATAGTTATGAAGAACCTATGGTTAGTGGGTTATAGCCTTGATTTATAGCCATTATGGTGATGAATGGCTATTTTTCATGGTTATTAATGGGATTATCATGGGATATATATATATAACATGATAGAGTAGTGGGTTCTTGAAATGGAATTTTACCCAAATTAGGTTCCAGCAGCCATTTGGGTGAATCAGCAGTGTAATTAACCAACCAAAATTCAGCGGTTTTCCGTTGGATTCTGTCGTGTCTGCTCTGAGGGGACTGGGCCATGGCTTGGTCAAGCAGTTTGGCCTTGTCCTGGAGATCGGAGCCGACAAAAGAACCGTCCTGAAATGGGTCTTCATATGGGATCTATTTGGTGAATGTATATATATATATAAACATACAATTATATATATATATAATGATATATACATACATAAAATGATATATATATATAATGATGTATGATATATATATATATATGACATATATATATATACATATGATATATATATATAATAATAATAATAATATATAATGATATATATATATAATGACATATATATATAATGATATATATATAATGATAAACATATGATGATATATATATATATTTACAATGATACATATATATATATATTGATATATTATATTTAATTATATATATAATGACATATAAATATAATGATATATATATATAATGATATATATATACAATGATACATATGTGTGTATATATCATGATGTATTATATTTGGTTGTATATATAATGACATATATATATAATGATATATATATAATGATACACATATAATATATATATAATGATACATATACATAATGAGATATATATATATATAATGATATATATATATAATGATATATATATATATAATGATATATATATATATAATGATATATATATATATAATGATATATATATAATGATATATATATATAATGATATATATAATGATATATATATATAATGATATATATATAATGATATATATAATGATATATATATAATGATATATATATATATATATAATGATATATATATAATGATATAAGTATAAATGTATATATTTATATAATGATATACATATCGAAATATGCCATATACTCATAATTCCCATGATATACCCAAATGGCAGCATATGTTGCTTTTCTATGGGCTATTATTGGTATATCATGGCTGTGTATATGTGGGGATACTGCGTACTAATAATCCCATCCCCCCGAATGTCATACTAATTCATACACCTCCATGGCCTATGGTCCCAGTCATACGTGGGTTTGTCTGAAACTGGCGATGTTGGGTATACAATGTTCAATATTTTTGCACTAAGAAAGTGCATTTATAGCCAGCCAAACTCCAAATTTTGATTACAAAACCGCGGCTGAGTCCCCCTGAAATCATATCTGACCAAATGGTGAACTTTTCAAATTTGTGCTGGGTGAAATCCACTTTTTTTGGTGGGTGAACTCCTATTTTTGGTGAAATAAAATGATTTTTGTTGACGACATCCCCAATGACGTCCTCTAAGACATCGGAAGCTTTGGGCGACCGGGGCCGCGAAGTGGCAGGCCCAGCCTGCGAAAGGACTGAAATAGTGGGTGATATTGAAATCATTGATATGTATTCAAGTTATCATGTTTATTAACTAATACCATAGGTTGCACAGCCAAATGGCATTTGAATAATTAATATTATATGCATAGTATTCAAATATAGTACATAACATTATAAAACGTTACAGTAGATGATAATACACCATTGTAGATCATTACATAACACTATTATATCAAATTACACATTTATATATAAGATTATACAACATTATAATATATTATATTACACCATATAACATCTTATAACAGAATCATATAACATAAAAACAAATACAGAACATTAAATCACATTAAACAAACATTATATAACATTACTTTTTTAAAAATTGCAATGTAACCTTATAAAATATATTATTAACACATTAAATAATATTAAATAAGATTATAAAACAAATTAAGGAATATTATATATTAAACATCAAAAGAACTATGTTGATGATTGAATGACTATGACAAAAGTAGGGGAACACATCTTCAAATGGTAGTGTCCACATTGATCATATGGTATCCTGTGGCTAGTTAATAGTGTTTGAAATTAAATAATTAACATAATAGTACACATCCCAGTATCTGGGTAAATTAAAATATTTCACTAACCTGAATTAAGGCCACTTGGGGATGATTTCCTTTATTAACCATGATTCCAGTGAGGTCGCAGTGAGGTCGTTATAATTTACCCAGCAGTATGTCATGGCAGTAGCAATATGTAATGATGATAAACATGATAACCGGGCTATCGCGGTGGTATGATGATATCTTGCTTTAAGTGAGCACATGAGACATCTTATATCCATCCAAAATAGGGTGTGGATATGTGTGAACGTCGTGGGATATATAAACTAATAGGTGCTATGATAAACAGAAACAATCATAAATATATGATAGTAATTGATAGTATGTGATGAAACAAAGAAATCATCACCAAACCGTAATGATACTTTGTTTTTTCTAATCTTCAAATCAGCTGGGCCTTGAAGGCACAGATCGACATGTTCCAAATGGTGAGGCCGATGGGGTTCTCCTGGCTGCGAAATCCCACCGAAATATGGAGCAGCCATGGAGGTTAGTATGGTTCGTATGGGAAAAAAACAAAGACATATGACATGAATGGAGGTTTTAATATATTGTTCTAATTTTAATATGCTTTTAATATCTGTTAATGGGAAAAACATCCGTAAACGGAGGGATTTGTTCAGCCCTGTTTGATTATCGGGGAACCATGATATTGGTTGGGACATGGTTTTGTGTAGCTCCTTGGCTCCCCATGGCTAGGAAATATATCCATGCCCCTGGCTCCGAACAGATCGGAGATGTTTCAGGTGGATCGCTGAAATTCTGCAGCCTTCGTGGAACCACGGTTAGTTAGGGTTAAATCCGCAAAGATCAAAGGTTGATATATGTTGATATGTTTCCAAAACCAGGGTAACCGGGTAGGTCCTCATTCCAATCGGGTGAGACTCGTTCTTTCGGACTATTCCAATCCGGCGCCTCGTTGCTTCTGACGCCATCGAAGAGGGTCAAGGGACTTGGAAAGTTGGAATTCCGGGAAGGCACCTCGGCAGCATCCCACAATATCCCACATCATTCCACCAGGCTGTCTATGAGGGGTATTCAATACCATTCGAATCATTAAAACCTAACTAATGATAGGTATTCAATGGTAAAAACCATGTAAAAACCATGGTATTAACCTAATTATGCATATTATGATCAATACCCAATTTCCTAATGGATATTCATGGTAGGCGGCGGAAGAGATTGATCACCGTTTGGATCGAAAATTCGGGCCCCTGACCACCGTGGTGAAGCCGAAGAGTTCTAGGCGTTCCTCGTCCTCCCACCACGCCATGGTGACTTGGGGACCCCCTACCTTTGGGGAAGATTTAGAATGGCGGATCCACTATCCGCAATTTGCGGTTTGTGAAATTGGGGTATATCTATCTGATGAATAGCCCTGAATAGCCCCCAAATTGTTGAGAGCTGGGGAGTATTCATTGTCTCTGATCCTACATAAATGGTTTTGACATGTTGTGACAATCATTAGACAATACAAGGACAAGCAACTCAGCACTTTTCAAAGCTATCCCCGGCCAGCGCACTTCATTGTGGTCGCAGAAACACACGGTCACCAGGCCTCGTAAATGTCTGTCATCGTGCGCTCCGTGATGACCAGCAAGGCATCATCTTGCAGCTCGGCGATCCTGGGACAAATGAAAGGATTTGTGAAGAGCTGCTTGAGCAAGGTGGTGTCAATCCATTCCCACTCAAGAAATGCAGACGTGTGTATGTATATACAAGTATATATGTACATATTATATGACCATTGTTTTGAAGGTTTGATCCACAAAATGGATAACCATCCGAAGGAGGGGTCATTTGTGTAATCAAAAGATGGTGTAGAAAATAATTGGTCGTGGGGAGCGTGATCAGCTCTGGAGAAATATCTCATACCACATCAAAAGACATCCACCTAGAGTAATTCTCAACCCTTGGGACTATACTCTATAGATGGGATCGGAACTCCTTCACCCTGTCAGCTCTTTCTTCCATGAGTGGCCTAGGATATCATCCATGGTGAGATTGGGATCTCGCATCCTCTTCCACAGGGCCTCCCTTTGCAGCTTCATCTGCCGCTTGCGAATCCTCTCCCGCTGGAGCCGTCGCTTCTGTTCAATCTCTTCTTTGCTCTGCCTCTCGCGGTCCAAGAAACCTTGCCACCACCGCAGGGTCGTCAAAGCGATCCAGTCCTTCACTGGGTCACCAGATCTTTTGAACTTTGTGTGGACTTGTCTCTCCGTTGTGACTGGTGCCTGCAGTCCTCGGCACCCATATGTCCAAGTTCCCACAGTTGCAAGTGTCGCTGGCGCATCTTTTCGGTGGCACCAAGTACGGAGTTTTCGGAGCTGGGTCTCACTGCAAGCGCCCGGCGGCACATTTCAGTCGCACGTTGCAACTGTTCCCAAAGATCTCGTCCGCCGGAGTAAAATACCAAAACATATTTCATCAGATTTCTCTTCCGCCAGTATTTACAAAATCCGCGCAAGGGGTCCATGCAACAGCGCAGCTTTTGCAACTTGTTCAAGCACTTGACAGCGGGAGATCGCATCTTTTTGAATCCAATTAAAAATCCAAAAATCCAGCGTGCTGATTCAAGTAAAAACTCAGACTCAACTCCTCCACGGTCATCTCCTGCTCTGTTGCAGATGACCTGAGTGCTTTCTCCATCCGTTCTTCAAAAGTGCCTTCGAGATTGCTGCGATCAAGCATCTTCTGTTTGGTGGACGTGAGAATGACAAGGAAGTCAAGACTTGTTGGCAAATCACAGTATTTGGTATATAGATACCATGAAAGAAAACCACGGCCCGATAACATTTGCCGGAGCCAGCGGGAGAAATTCCTTTGATAGCGGCGCCTGTCCTGCGCACGGAGCTACCCTTGGCAAATGGCGTCGACTGAGCGGAAGGAACGGAAGTTGGTGGTCAAAGCTAAGGTGGATTAAGGTGGTGCAACTTCCTGAAGCTGCGTTCCCTGAAGGCCCTGAAGCTTCCGGCTTCGGTGGATTTGGTTCTGGGTGATGGGTTTCTTTGGATTCCACGATTCCACGATTCCACGATCCACTGTTCCAACAAGACGCGCTGCTGCGAGAATTCCTGGATGGCTTCAAGGCGCAATTGGCGCAGGAGTTGTTTCAACAAACTCTGAATTTTCTCCTTGGCCTTTTCGGAGCCCTTCAGATGTGCCACCCTTGTCGGGATGCACCTGCAAGGCACGACGCTTGAAGGCCTGCTTGATCTCATCCAACGTCGCGTTTCGGTCCACTTGCAACACCTCATAGAAGTTCTGGACCATCAAGATCTGTGGAAACAACAAGTTTCTGGACAGAATCCCGAAGGCTTACAGTAGAAGATGTTCAATGATGTTCAATGATTTCCTGGAATTAGTGCTGTCCTTTTTCAATGTCTTTGTATAATAGTGTCTTCCTACTTGCAGTTGGTAAGGTCTTCCATTCACACGATCATTGCACTCCATTCACAAGGTTCTTTTGATGCAACAAAACTGCTTCCCTTGTAGCCTTGACAATGTTCATATAGGATCATATCCCACTATTATCCCACATAAATCACCCCCAAATAGCTATCATCCCTGTTACCATCCCACTATAATCGACTATAGATATATCTTCAGGTGCAGTGTCAGCTCCAGCATAACACTGGAGCCAGAGCTCCTGACATCGTCCTGAATCGATTTTTGTTGCCGTGCAAATCATTTCAGTCCGTATATCTAGATTCTAGATATATAATGATATATATATATATAGTTGTATACACATAACAATTATCATATGCATAAACACCATTTGAACATATATTTGAACACATATATTCTAATATGCAAAACATTAGTCCACGTAGCGAAAAGGAAAATCCACGGATGTTTCAATGGGTCAATCATCGAAGTAAGTTTGGGCCATACCATAGCATACGATGGCTATGTTCGATTGTTGTTGGATTACCCTCTGGTAAACTAACATAACTATGGAAAATCACCATTTTCAATGGGTAAATCCACTATTTCTATGGCCATTTTCAATAGCAAACTGATAGTTTACCAGAGGGTAAAGCTGATTCAAATATGACGAAATTCACCAACCCAAACCGTTCGAGCTCTTGGGGATAGTTGCCCCTAGAGAACCACCACTGAACTCGTGACGTTGGGGTGAAGTGACGTCATGGGCCCCCACCACGGCCTCAAATGGCCAATTTTTTATGAGAAAACATGATTTACCTGTGGATGAAATGGGGGTGTCTCTATTTTCAATCCCATATAAATCATAGTCATCACAGTTGCTTAGCTATGTAAGTTACATCCAATTACAGTATCTCCTATGATATCCCACTATAATATCCCCTTATCAATCGGCCGATGAAATGCTTCCTGGGAATCCGCAATCCATCCACCAAGAATTTGAATCCCCATGATCTTCCCATCATTAATCACCTTTTGAATGACCATAAATCACCTTTTGAATCACCGAATTCAAATCCCGCCTTTTCATGGCCGCTTCCCAAAGATCTTCAGGATCTCCAAGGGGCAATCGCGCCAGGGCCTCGGTTAAATCTCTACAAAAACCATGGGTTTTGACCGGTTTTTACCATCAAATATAGACCTTTCCGTGGTAAATTTGCAAACATCCTCTGTGAATTCTGTGAATACTATATTCTTTTACTAGCAGATTTGTTCGATGATTTTGGGGTCAGACTTTTTCGATGATTTTGGGGATTGCTATGACTCAATTGACTTTTAATATGCTTTACTAACAGGGTTCATTACAATAACATATTGTAGCTATGTATGTATGTATATATATTATATATATACATGCTGCATTGTTACTACAAGAACTTTGGAGTCCATTCATTTCCAAAGTTCATCAGATCGCAAACCAGGGCAAATAAACTGAATCAAAACTTGTTGGAATCACAAACTATATTCATTGGTGACTTCAGTGACTCTCATGGATCTGCAAAAGATAAATCTGAACAGAACGCCCTCGGTAAACTAAGAAAACGATATGACATGATATGACGATATGATAAATCCATGGTTTTCCTACAACCTGATCTATCAATTGTGGATGTTCCATATCTATGGTAATTTCCCGCTTACGATGCCCTGACACCCGGTGCTGGGTGCACAGACCGGGCTGTATGCAATGCGCAGGAATGGGGGGCTACTGCCGGATCGAATCTCCTGTCCAAAACTATCCAGGATGCCCGATTTGAATGGGAAAAACATGGAAAAACCCAGCATTTTTCATGAGGGTTTCCAAAAAAGGTCCTTTTTTAAAAACCACAACACTGGATATAAAAGGCCTTTCCGGCCATCTCTTTTGGTGGATTACTGGAACTCCACAGTCCAAGAGGTTGCCTCAAGTGGGATCTAAGTTGTCTAAGGCAATAGCAACTATAGATACATAGATACTATAGTCAAGTGTGGGGTCTTCACAAAATGAGAAGTCCCTCCTGAGATACACCAAAAATAAAACACTATATAATTGAGACAAGAAGGATCAGTTGGGTGCCCAACTATTGAGAAGACCAAAACAGGGTCCTCCCTACAGCGACCAAGCCCTGTAGTGGATGCCCTTGCCAATCCGAGCAACCTGAATTATCTGAATTGAAACTGAACAGCCCTTCTCAACACACTTGTGCTGTATATATATAATATATTATAATATATATCACCCATCTCCAAAATGAAGGCGCTCAGCCAAGTCATCAGCTCAATTTCTACCATCCTCCTCCACGAAATCCAACAGTGATGTCCTTGGCTTAACAGTTGGGAGTCGAAAGTGGCGGTGTTTTTTTACGTCACTTGGGGACCATCATCTCCCAACAAATGCAATGGAAAAGATATGAAAAGATGGTGACTCCCCAAATATCTTTTTCAGGCAAAGGTCATTTTCTTCAACTTACTGCTATTTCAGATTGGGATCTAGAACACGAAATTCTGCATCATTTTTGGGGGTGGTGTTGTACTTACACTATTCCAACGAAGCTGATAATTACTTCCAACGTGCAGGCGTCACGCCACGGAAACTGGTGAAATGGCAGTCAACCACTGGATGAAACAGTAAAATCCCACCAGAATCGTGGTAAATTGAACCTGTTCTATCTCTTTTGGGGTTATACAACATGAAACTATTCACACAAATCTCACCGAACGGAAATTTATACTTTCACCATTTTCACCTTACCATACAAAAATAACATCAACTTCATACTAGTCTGACAATTCTATCTTAGGTTCCATCCGCAGATCTCAACTTTCCAGACAAAGCAAGATTGATGTCCCCCATTTAGTTCGATGATTTTCCCAGCGACAGAAACCTCCATGGCTAGTTCGGGGATTCTCCAGCCAGCCATGGAGCTGACACCGGGGTACGGATATAATCGCATGTTCCCTAAATGACCTACAATTTCCCATTGATGTTTCCCATTGATGTTCCCCATTGATGTTTCCCCAGATTTGTTCCATCCCCTAACTCTCAGAAGACACCTGAGGGCAGTGCTCGTGCACCACCAAAGTCATTTGCCGGCCGAGCAAGGTGCACCTCTCCAAGATAAGGTGCAGAGTTTTTAAGCTGAACATATGGGATTTTAATGCGGAGATATCCAACAAGATGAGGATAAAATGGGGATACTAGAGGGATATAACATACAGTACTGACTAGAATATGATAGTTGGATATATTTGGATGTGTCTGAAAATGGATTGTGTACCCCCAAAATGGCTATTCTAATGCGGATAAAGATGATGAACGAGTGGGTGGAATGAGCTACCCTATTTCTAGACAACCCCAAATTCTGACTTTGACGTCACCTGCAACACTTCGGAACAGTAGTGACCATTGTGTAAATTAACAAATTTGCTATTAAATTGATGATATGTATATACAGTAGCCACAAACATGGAAGATAAGAAGCAACATTCATAGTTAAATACTGGAGGAACATAAGAGGGAAGTGGAAGCAAGTCATGGGGAAGAAAAAAATACTGCAAGTGCCCAGGCCACTGAAAGGAGCAATAATGTCAGTGAGATAGTTTGCCTGTGAGATAATTCTTCATCTTGCGTCAGGAAAGAAGTCGTCCCCGATAAGAAACAAGCATACCATATCATATATAAGGTGCAAATGTGTATATTACATATTACGTATAGACAATATACATTAATATACCGTAGATGCCGTAGATGACCGCCCGCGATATCTGACAGCCGAACCCAGTGGGCACCTCTCACAAAGGTCTAGCTTGCAGCTTGTTTCCGCATTACCATGCCGGACCTGTGCTCAGCGAGATATGTTAATCATGTTTAAAGTTTCCCACAACAGTTCCAGAATAGCAGTGTTCAATACCCCATCTCTTTATACGGGTTGGTTGAGATCTGGACTGTCCACAACTGTTCAGTCAGTCCGCCCCAAATAAACGTAAACCAGATAGATCCGGATAGTCCAATCCCTTCAAACCAATCAACTTAGCAAGGATTTTGGTCACTGCTCAAGCCAGCTGCCAGCTACTTTTTTGCTGCTGAAAAAGTCCTACGAAAAGGTGGATATATGGCTTGAAAAAATTAAATGTTGACCATTGTTGACCCCTCATATTAGATGATTGAATATCAAACTGATTGGTCATCGCACCAAAAATGGGCTAATGATTGGGTTAATATAAATTAAACTGATTAATCATGATGAACCCCTCAATGGTGAATATTAGATTTGTGGTTTCAATCCATTCCAAAAATCGTTGCCATGGTCATCCACCTCTGTGCTCACGAAGTGAACTTCGATGGATTTCAACTGCGGGGCTCGGTGCAGCCACTCCTGAAGGCCATGGGGAGGGACTTTAAATGGAGATCTGAAGGACAAAAATAAACGAAACATAATACAAACCTAATTAACATCAGTATCATTCAGTATCTGGTTGAATTATGATAATTATGAATTTTATACTGAGTTTTTCATTCACTCTGAGAATAGCTGAAACGTTGCGGCCAATCACCATCTTTCCGTAGTGACGTCACATTGAGGTCACTCATCTCAATCTCGGGAATCGGGATTTCGGCAGCAGAAATTGGCAGTGACCGTTGGAAAATCAAGCGCAAACGTTGGAAGGACTTGATAGTGTGAAAAAAACCATATATGAACTGTAGCAATAATTATAATCAATTATATCTATTATATTCTGATATATTCTGTTTCTTAATTGTGTACAAGCATGTGACCTTTAGACAACACTTCGGGATACAACCAACGAACCAACAATCGGTGGATGAGACCAAACGCAGCATCCAATGTCATCAACAGTGAGAGGACCAGCCTCCGGTCTAAAATAGCCATGGAAAGTGGTCCTTTTATACTTGACCACGAAAAAAAGATGTTGATTGTCCATAGCTATGGCAGCTATGTTAAGTTGCCGGGCAAAACGAACAGTGAGAGGACTATTGTGATGTCATGTGATGTCTTGATTCAGTCGCGATCTACATGTAATTTGGGTGTCCCTCCGAACCAGTCTCCTGGAAAGCAGGTTTTATTTCCATGGCACCCGAAAAGATCTGTACATCCCAAAGCATCATGATTTCTGGGGGCCAAGTTGCCAAGGACCTGTCCCTTTCTGGGGGGTCCACGGGTCCTTTCTGGGGCTTCCACTTCCACATGGCCCAACCCTTTCTAGGCGCCTCGTACTTGTTCATATCTGCCATGGCGCAGCCATAGGCATTGAGGATATGAATCTGGCGGCAGTAAGCCATGGCTGCTTAGGCTAGAGCTTACCTGGAGGATCACCATGGGATAGCCATGGGATAATCAGCCAGCAGCCATCACCATGTTATAAGCCATGGGAGAACCATGGGAGAACCATGGGAGAATCCCAACGATGATCCCGATGATCCCGATGGCCGCACCTTGATATGTGGCTGATCCCAAGGGTGATTGGCAAATCGACAGGCCTGGCCGCTTGGGGGTTGCCGGAAATCATTGCCTGTTAAAAAAATATCAAGTAGAAAACTTAGACAACCATCATCTTAGGTAGTCAGGTAGGATGGGAAACAAAGAATCGCTGAAAAGCATGAAGCAAACAGAGTGATCAGTCAATGCATCAGCTGGCACTTCAACATGAATCAATCTAGCAGGTCAATTCCTGAAACATCCGGAGCATGGCAGCAACTGCCATGCCTGAGACTAATTCCGCTCCAGACAACTTGAGACAATTTGATCATCCAAGCTACCGGCTACAAGATACCCTTTCTGGGAATTTTTCCAGTCAGCTCCGAAAATCTTTCCAGAACGGGGCTCCCATTACCAGCTCCCCAGCTCCCCAGCTCCCCATGACCATCCCGCCAGGTTGCCACCTCTACCACTGACATTGGAAAGGACAGGCTATCAATGATGATCTGACGCGGCGCCGTGCCCCCATACCGTTGGGATATAACCCCTATGATTAATGTGGGTAAAACAATGCCATAAACCACCCATTTGGGCATGGTAACCATACCACCTATAAAAATGGTGATTTGGGGAATGGTTTATGGCATTGTTTTACCCACATTATGTCCTTATACATCTTTCTGCACTCGTCCAAGCTGCCCTCCCTTGAGGAGCCTTGAGATATGAAAATCAGCCACACGTCTGCAGCAGTAGAGGCATGGCTTAGCCATAGCCCCCACTTAGCAGCAAGATGCTATGTCTCATGGTCAGAAGTTGGAGTGTATAATGGTCATAATCGTTAAGAATTAATGCTTATTATATAGCCAATAATGGTTGGATGACCATAACCCATTTAATGCATTTAACTTGACCACTGCACATGTGGTAGACCGTAGCACACTTCAACGCCTGCTGTGCCATACAGGGCAATGTGCGAAACTCTTCGCCGCTCATGCCTGGCGGTCTGTGTTCAGTATTCACATATCGAAATGAATTGTTCTTTATATGATTTATATGCTCTTTACACTTAAGAACCACTACTGCTTATGACTGCCTCTCGTTTCAAAATTGCAAATTGCATAAAGGCATCTAATTTCCAAATGTCCAGGTCCAAGGACACGAAACCCTTCAAAAGGAAACAACAAATATGTTTAAAAAACAGCCCGTGGCCTCTGGCATCATCAACCAGCCCCAAATGGGTTTGCCTGAAAATAAGGTAGTACCTATAAATCCAGTGGATGAGCATCATTTTCCCTATTAACTATTTTTTTTTCCCGTTTGAATCCATGTCAGGGGTATAGAACTCATTTCAGAGACAACTTCTAACTCAATTGCCCAGGCTCTCAGCCCGGCAATACGGTGCGCGCCTCTCAGCCCGCTGTAGTCCACAAAGTCCTGAGGTCTATCTTGCAGGATCATCGCTATTCAACCAGGTCAGATGATGTTTCAACCCCCAACGAACAGAAATCAAACAGAGATGGGATGGCTGTGGAGGACAGGCACGCTGGTGGTTGAGCCGACTAGCTCAACATAGTCACTAAGAAGGCAAAGGATCAAGATCTACTTACAGTATGTTTCTGGAATCAGAACATATGCGAACCTTTTTGGTTGGATCACCAAACAGAAAATGATGCCGGTATTTAATGTATCCATCCATATCCCATTCCAAAAACCATGCATCCGATGCACCTCATGCCGTCCATTTTCAGTGACAGACATGTGCTCGTGCCATCATTGGTCTCCCAGAATACAAACCAAACACAATCAAAGATGCATATATTTATGTATAATAATATCTGTGAATCTATAATGGATAGATAATATCTACATATATCTACATTACCTATGATGATATATCATAATATCTATACTACCTATGCAGCAAAAGTTTCAAACATCCAATAGTTGTTGTATCTGAAAAGCAGAAATCAAGGCCCTCCAGCATCGCAACATTTTTCGAAGCGCCTCAACGCTAAAAAACTGGTCGGCCTTGGAGCTTTGCCGTGGCCTTAATACCTTGACCAGTCAATATCGGCAGCAATGGGACGATTCTTTTTCTCCTTTGAGGGAATACCAGTGCCTTTCTGCACCAAAATGCTGTATTTCCGGCCATTCTTGTTAGGATCCGATCCATCACTACTTGAAAAGATCACTGCTGGAGCATCTAACGCGGTCTCCAGCCAAAACACCTCGCGAAAATGGCGTCCGGGGTGGTTGCAGGTGAGCCCATCCGCGCCAAAGCGGCCTTGCCATTCACGGCTGGGATTTGCTGCATTGTAATCTTCCTCCGCAAACTCCTTGAAGAGGGATGTCAACTTCCTCGAGCTGGAGATGATTTGGGGAGTAGCCTCTAGTCATCTCTAGTCCACGTACTGTTGCAGAACTGGAAATCCGCGGTTTTACATTGGAATCTACAAATGGTGGAATTTTCTAGAACATTCTAGAACTATGTTAGTTTACTGGAGGAGAGTGGACAAGATCCTTTTAGTCCAAATTTTGAATCGCTAGCTTTTGACTGACGGACCACACAGGGTTGACATCAAAAATGCGAAACAGGTTGAACAAGTGGGTCTCCTATTCATGCGCGGCAGGGACAAATTGACAAACAATCACTCCAAACTTCTAGACTCAGGTGCCCCCAAAGGCAGTTAGTTGATAGGAACAAAACACATCATCCAAGTAAATCGTAAAACTAATCCCATTTCAAAATCAAACAATTTTCTGCCCGGCCAGCAGAAATGGACAATTATGCAGTCCTCTTGCCCTCGGCGTCCACCGGAATGCCAGTGTCCAGACCAAAGCCATAGAACCTCAGGACATGCCAGGCCTATTCATCGATAAACCCTGCGACCCTGCACCTGCTCACATCATGCAACACAACCTTACAACGGAATCAAACGGATATGAATGAACTACAGTAAAGCCATGTAAACCCTACGCATATGGCAAAATCTTCGGCAGCATCCATCCCTTTTGCTGTGTTGAGTTGCTGTTTGGTTTCTATGTTGTTCAGTTACATAAACAATAATACCCCCCATCGGCTTGCCGGTGAACATCCCATACCCGGTTCATGCCATGAATTTATCCAGGTTGATGATGACTTGGGGGTTTGGTGAAATCCCCGTTCCCCATATTAGTGTTGTACACAAACATCCCACCAAAAAAAAACACACTACCATCTGGTTATGACTAACATAGCCATGGAAAGATCCACCAATTTTTAATAGGTACAGTAAACCATCTATAAATGAATCATTGCCCATGGCTATGTTAAATAACCAGATGATAGATCCCCAGATTTTGCCGGTGATTCCCCAACCAACTGCGGCCCCGAAAATTTCCCCAGTGACACTCCATCCTCCAGCACATCCACACGCAGGGATGACATCTCTTCAGCCTTCACGGGGAGATCTGCGATGTAGCACTTGGTCCTACCTTGGAAGGTCAAAATGCCGGGGAGAGTGTGAAACTGATGGTGCTATGATGATGGATGATCTCGTGGAATTTTCATGGGTGATTGCAATTATTATAAAATTAATGGGATGCTGTATATCACTGGGATATCACTGGGATAATACTAAGTCAGGCAACCATAGTGGATGGATGTTCATGAGATTTTGATAGGATATCACTGGGATATTAAAGGGTTATAAGTAACCAACTATAAGCTAGATGTGGAGGAAAACCTAAGTATATGCAAACTGGGGACATGGTGGACTCTGGTGCACAATCTTTTATGTGATTTATGTGGGCATGGACGTCTTTCCACGTTCACTAAACCACACATGACGGGTGATACAACGGATTACTAATGGGAGATTATAATTTTATCTCATTTGCAGGGTGGGGAATTACAAATCTAGCGGGATACAGATGGAGATTTACAACCATTTGACGGGGACAAAAAGAGTGCCAGAGTAAGGATGTGTGCAAGAGAACTCATATTTCTACTCTGAAGACAACCTGAGATGCAAAGGTCTCAAACATACTGCCTTGATCTGTGTTATACTTCGGAAAATTTAAAGGCTTACGCCTGACAGCCGGGCGCCGGCCAAGCAACGATTTTTGGCTTATGGTGTGGGAAGATTGGGCCGACTTATGTTGGGCCAAGTCGGGCCCATGTTGAGCCATCGGGCCCATCTTGGGCCTATATTGGCCCAGGTTGGGCCTATGTTGGGCTATGTTGGGCGCATCTTGGGCCCATGTTGGGCCTATGTTCGGCCCATGTTGGCCTATGTTGGCCCTATGTGGCCCCATGTTGAGCCATCTTGGGAGCTATGTTGGGGCCATGTTTGGGCCATCTATGTTGAAACGATCTTAAGATGCAATTTTTTCCTTCCCGGGCCCCTCCTCGAGCCCAAAACCACGTAGAAAAACAAATAAAATCCGTGGCCACCGAAAGGCCCGAAACACCGTAGAAAAAAAACGTTTTTTTTTTTTCACCCGCAAGCAAAAAACATCCTAAATTACAGGTCCTTCAGTCGGGCGGGGGCGGGTCGGCGGCAGGGCCGGCAGCGCCTATAACCTTCGGTTACCACCGAAGGCCTCCGGCAAGGACACGGGCTCCGTGGCCGGCGCCCGGATTACATCTTTCCACCACAATCAGAGAAGCCATCGCATCCCCAAGTCCACTGCTCGTCTGGGATTCTCAGTTCACCATAGAGCCTGGGTCAATCCATGTATAGGTTATAACATGTTATAATATGCTATAATCCCATATAATCATCAACCAACAGGGGTTTTGAACACATTTGAAGCAGTGTTCAGTTCACAATTGTCATGTTTGAATCACCACCGAGTCGCCATGGTTTCACCAAGACACGAGGATAGTCCAGTTGAAAAAAAGGTCCGTCCAGCAGAACCATCCGGCTCTGATTCAGCAACTCCTGGAATAGAACCACTTTCTGGAAACCTGAACTGTCCATCTTCATGGAATATTCATAGGATACCGATATCAGATACTATCAATGGGATACCAATGGGATCTTATTGGAATCTCAATGGAATAATGATGGTTTGTGGTCGTCCCTGCACTATTGGGAATCCTTGTGTTGGCATTGGCCATCATCGGGTATGAACATCTCTCGTGCTCATGTTCAATCCAACTTGTCCCCATGGCATATGAAATCTGGAAGGTATATGAAAAAATCAAGCAGCAATATGATTCCATTCATTTCTAAAAGACTTGATCATAATTTGGGGGTCCTCCCCTGATTCATGGAGCTCAAAATGATCAAACTCGAAAACTTGGAAAACTCATAGTTCCAAAAAGATAGAGACGGATGTTGCTTTCCTATTTTGCTTTAGGGCTGTAAACTCGCCATGGCTTCCATCGTTCCATCTGTGATTTTTCACTTGGCCGATGGGCACCCGTAGCTTCGGAACCGCCGAACCGCCCCCAAAAAAAGAGACTAACTTGTGCCCTATAGATTCCCAAAATGGTGTAAGTGTATTTCCCATTGGGAAAGTAAAACAAATCTGCTAAGCAAAGCCATCGCTAGATCAAATTCCCAAAAGATACCCTTTTTGTTGACTCCGGCAGGCTCCTCATGCCACTCCTTCAACAACTTGCTGCGCTTCTCCAACTGGGTCAAAATGGTTGCAGGGGAAAATGCATTGGCCTACCATGGTGATTTTTTGGGGCTTACGCAACTTGAAATTCTGAACATTCATGATTTTATTGATTTTTGGTTTTAACATGTTTTAACCAATTTCAAACTGAGGAAATGGTGGCTTCACTTGTTTTTTTGGGGCTTCGCCTGCCTAAAAAATTGGAGACTTAATGATCTTAATGATTGAACCAACAATGTAGATTTACTGATCTAATCTGCATATTTGACCAGGGTTTGTCCCGAAACAGAAGTGGATTTCACCAACACCAACATGATGCAATATGGTTTGTCAGAAAAGACACCCAAATACCCGTCTCAATCAGGACACATGATGAACAAAGAATGCTGGATTTTGAGATATGTTGGGGGCACACCAGTTTTTGACGGTTTGATTTTAAAAAAAAACTTTACTTCGTGTGATTCCCACCATGACATTTATACATTTTCTTACTGGCAAATCTTCTGGCATTCTATCTGACATATCTTCTGGCATTCTATTTGGCATTCTATCTGGCATATCTTCTGGCATATCTTCTGGCATATCTTCTGGCATTCTATCTGGCAAATCTTCTGGCATTCTATCTGGCATATCTTCTGGCATTCTATCTGGCATATCTTCTGGCATTCTATCTGGCATTCTATCTGGCATATCTTCTGGCATATATTCTGACATATCTTCTGGCATTCTATCTATCTTCTGGCATATCTTCTGGCATATCTTCTGACATATCTTTCTGGCATATCATATTTTCTGGCATTCTATCTGGCAAATCTTCTGGCGTTCTATCTGGCATATCTTCTGGCATATTATCTGGCATTCTATCTGGCATATCTTCTGGCATTCTATCTGACATATCTTCTGGCATTCTATCTGGCATATCTTCTGGCATATATTCTAACATATCTATCCCCATTGACTTTGGTGGGGGTCACTCAAGTGACCCCATTCTTTAGACAGAAAATCTCTGACCCAGTCAAAAGCCTAGAAAATGAAAAGACCAAGTAAAATTGGACAATTTTTTTGATTGGGCAATTCATTTTCTAGAGGGATGTATGGATGTTTTGGACATGTATGTTTTTAAACACACAGGTACATGAGAGTACAATTCACCACTTTGGGTCTAGAAAATGACTTGTAATGCCATCATAAGAACAATAAAAAATGTTCCCCTAAAAAAATGGTTTCAAAAATGGAGGACCAGAAATGAACAATGTTTTCTCTAGAAAATGAATTGTGCAATCCTTACTAAGACAGGTAATCCATATTCCCCAGGAATCACCAAAAAACAGTCATTTAACCCAAATTTAGTGCCAAAAATTTAATCCAAAAAATCAGCCTGCAATCCAGCGCCAACAAAGCGAGTGATTTTTTTTCTCTCCCAAAATTGTCCAAGATTGGTTGATCAAGATTGATCAAGGTCTCTACGTTTGTCAAGTCCATGAAGAACTTGAATTTCAACGAATGATTTGGGCTGACCACATATTTATCCCTATTGGCATTTCAGGGTGAACTCAAGTGACCCTCATTTTCTCGCCAGAAAAATTCTGACCCAATCAAAAGCCTAGAAAATGAAAAAAACAGGTAAAATTGGACGTTTTATTTGATTGGACTATTCATTTTCTACAGGGGTGCATGGATGTTTTGGACATGCATTTTTTAAACAAACAGATGCATGAGAGTACAATTCACCACTTTGGGTCTAGAAAATGACCTGTAATGCCATCATAAGAACAAAAAAATGTTCCCTAAAAAAATGGTTTCAAAAATGGAGGACCAAAAATGAACAATGCTTTCTTTAGAAAATGAATTGTGCAATCCTTGCCAAGGCGGTAATCCATATTCCCCAGGAATCACCAAAAAAACAGTTATTTAACACAAATTTAGTGCCAAAAATTTAATCCAAAAATTCAGCCTGCAATCCCGCGCCAACAAAGCGAGTGATTTTTTTTGTCTCCCAAAATTTTCCAGGATTGGTTGATCAAGATTGAGCAAGGTCTGTAGTTTTGTCAAGTCCTTGAAGAACTTGAATTTCAACGAATGATTTGGGCTGACCACATATTTATCCCTATTGACATTTCAGGGTGAACTCAAGTGACCCTCATTTTCTCGCCAGAAAAGTTCTGACCCAATCAAAAGCCTAGAAAATGAAAAAAACAGGTAAAATTGGACGTTTTATTTGATTGGACTATTCATTTTCTACAGGGGTGCATGGATGTTTTGGACATGCATTTTTTAAACAAACAGATGCATGAGAGTACAATTCACCACTTTGGGTCTAGAAAATGACCTGTAATGCCATCATAAGAACAATAAAAACTGTTCCCTAAAAATCCCTAAAAAAATGATTCAAAAATGGAGGACCAAAAATAAACAATGTTTTCTCTAGAAAATGAATTGTGTATATAATCCTTGCCAAACCAGGTAATCCATATTCCCCAGGAATCACCAGAAAACATCAAATTGAGTCATTTCTGCCACCAAAAAATCCAGAAACTGACCTGTAATCGAATGCCATCGTAAGTGATGTATTCCTCTGCCCAAAACTTGTTGAAGATTGGTTGATAAAAACAAGGTTGGCCAAGGTCTCTACATTTTTTTCGGTTCAACATGTATGTTGCCATGTCTTGCCAAACGTTTCAAGAAAATGCAGCTGTTAAACAACATTTTTCTACAAAATGATTCAATATGCCTTGGTAAAAAAAACCTTGCCATTTGGGGGGTAGCTCAAATGATCCTCATGTGCGAGACAAATTAACACAACAGTCACAAGTCACAAGCCTGGAAAACGAGAAACAAACGATAAAGATCGATGTTCTTAGGGGCCTGTTCTAATCATTTTCTAGAAATGTTTATGCCTGTTCTACACGTTCAAATTTTCAAGAAAATAGGCACATGGAAGTGCAACTCATCATCAACTCACGACTTGTTCTCTAGAAAATATCAGGAATAGCATGAAGCTGCACCAGTCAAAAAACCAAAGAAATGTGTGTCAAAATCTAAGACCCAAAATAAATCATGTTTTCCCTAGAAAATGAATTGCCTAACCCTTCCTGAAACCGGCACCCTATATTCCCCAGGGAACCCCAGAAAACCTCAAATTAGTCCCCCAGGAACTACAGTAAAAATCCACTTCAAAAAAACATGATCCAAGGAATCCCCCCAAACAATGATGTCATCGACCCTTTCATGTTCAGGCATTTTCTAGACAAAAATTAAATGAGCCAAGGGTTTCCCAAAATACTAATGTCTCTGTTTGGCTTACACTTCATTCAAACAATATTGCGCATTGGCAGCGGCACTTCAATATTTTGGCACTTTCGAGTGCACCCTGAAGTTCCGTCTGCACAATTTTGGAATAGAAAGTTCAAAAAAAAACATATCATCACATGACATTTCAACAAAATCTCGATAAATTATGGTCAATTTATATCTGTTTCCTGGATACCCGAAATCGTCTAGAAAACGCATGGCGCAATCAATTTGGCTCTTGATATCAATCTAGCAACTGTCTAGAAAATAACTTGATATGGAAGGATGAACTTGGCCCTGGGTATGGGGTTTTTTAAGCATTCCCCAGGAATGACCCAGGAAGCATTCGGACAAGAGTTCGATGTTTTTTTTTTTCTTCCAGCCCTTATCTCTCTAGAAAATGGTCAGGCACAGTTACATATAAAATTATTAAGGACCTTTTCGAACTTCCCCAGGAAATGTGGGAAAATTGACTGGGCGGGCAGTTTCTAGCTAGAGAATGGGTGAACTTGAGTTCACCCATGCTCTTCTGGCAAATTTCAATGAGGATATTTTTTCTGTTTGGCTCGTGCCTCACTGAAAAGATATCTTTTCTTGGCACTTCAAAATTTTTGGCACACTTGACTGAATCCTGAAGTTCATTCTTCACACTTTTGGAATAGAACATTGAAACGCATCTTGTCACATTTCAGAAAAACCTAGATGAATTTGGATCTATTTTGTGATGCTTTGGGGCGCCCCAATAGAGGTCTAGAAAATGCATTGCACAATCAATTTGTCTCTTGATATCAATCTAGCAGCTGTCTAGAAAATGACTTGATATGGAAGGATGAACTTGGCCCTGGGCATGGGGCTTTTTAAGCATTCCCCAGGAATGACCCAGGAAGCATTCGGACAAGAGTTCGATTGATTTTATTTTTTTTGAGCCCTTATCTATCCTTATCTCTCTAGAAAATGGTCAGATACATTTACATATAAAATCATGAAGGACCTTTCGGACTTTCCCCGGGAAATGTAGGGAAAATGACTGTTCAAGCATTTTCTGTCTAAAGAATGGGGTCACTTGAGTGACCCCATTCTCTATAGGGAAATTTCCATGGGGATACATATCTTCTGGCATTCTATCTGGCATTCTATCTGGCATATCTTCTGGCATTCTTTCTGGCACTCTATCTGGCATATATTCTGATATTCTTTCTGGCATATCTTGTGGCATTCAGAACATTCTTTCTGGCATATCTTATGACATTCTTTCTGGCATATCTTCTGACATTCTTTCTGACATTCTATCTGGCATATCTTCTGACATTTTTTCAGGCATTCTATCTGGCATATCTTCTGACATTCTGTCTGGCATATCTTCTGACATTCTTTCTGACACTCTTTCTGGCATTCTATCTGGCATATCTTCTGACATTCTATCTGACATCTTTTCTCACATTCTTCCCGTTGAGGTCCGGCAGTGCCCACTGCGATCTGCAACTCGCGGTTGAGGTCCGGCAGTGCCCACTGGGATCTGGAGCTCGCAGTGGAGGTCCGGCTGTGCCCACTGGGATCTGGACTGGGAGGAGGAGGCGGCGGGTGAGGAGGCGGAGGAGGCGGAGGTGGAGGCGGAGGAGGCGGAGGAGGAGGAGAACAGCTCTGATAAAATCTAACAACCCTCACTTGGCAGGTGGGGAAAAACGTTCGGTAATCAACCGTGGCAAACCGGGAAATCCCATAACTAGATGGAGGTTTTCGACAATCATCCAACTCAACGGTCAACATCCGACCCTGCCTGGGCAGGTGCAAAGCGCTTGGGGTCCGTCACAAAGAGGAACTCTGTGACAGTGCTGGGTTCTACTTTCACCGGAACCTCACGGAGTACACCCAATACTACCATCATCATCATCATCACCACCATCATCATCATCATCGTCATCACCCTCGTCCTCGTCGTCATCGTCATCGTCATTGTCATCTTTGTATCTGGGTATAGTTTAATATACAATAATATATATATATAAATATATAGAAAACGATTTTATTTATATACATATATGCTTTTATTGTTTTCCATAATACAGCTTGAGTATTGTGAAGAATTCACTGTATAAGAATTTGAGGGGCTCGAATCCAAGGCGGGCTACATATTTTCAACTATACCAAACACATAGTACTTTAAGAATTTGAGGGACCCTGAATAGGATTGCCAAATTCTTAACTTACTGCTTATTAATTATATTATATATACGTGAGGTTTGCAATTCCCCTTCGCGGTTCATTTTTTTGTGGTGTGACCCCTTATGGTCTTATGGGATGAAATCTGGCTTTGCAGAAAAACAATTTTTCAAGCTCCGATTTATTTTTTTTTCGCACATGCTTGGACTGCTTCCAATCCATGAAGCCGGGCCGTGCAACAACTCTGACAAGCTGCGCGCGCGGTGTGATTGTGAAAAGGCAGACTGCAGGAAACCAAGAAAGCGATATAGTGACGGACCATTAGATGCCGAAAGAGTCCACTGCCGGGATTCAAGCCTTCAACCTTCAAGCCTGCAGTCTGACACCTTGACCATTATGCTACAGGAACCTTGCCTTCAAGGAATTTTGCCTTCTGATTCTCTCTCTTTGCCTTGGCTGCCAAGGGCTGGGTTTATGGCTGCGAAAAATCAATTTTTCACGCTCTGAAAAATTGTTTTTTCTGCGCTGCTCAGACAAGCCTGGCTTTGCAAAAACACAATTTTTCAGGCTCTAGTTTTTTTTTTTTTCGCATGCCTCTTGTCAAATTTAAGCTCGCTCCAAATTGTGCAGATGCGTGCAATACATAACTAAGAATGCTCTAAGAACTTGAGGGACCCTCGGCCTATTGTGGTGTAAATTTGCCTGCATTTAACAATAAGAATTTGAGGGGCCCTGGGCCTCAAGCTTTTGGATTCTTAACCAGCTCTCGGCTGTAATGCATATAACATCATATAACTATATAACTATGATGTTATTCGCAATAATTCACCAACCTGAAACAGAGAAACTTTGGGATGGTGTCCCTTGCATTCACCATCTTAAATCCTCTTTTTGTTGGAGAGGTAGTTACCCATTTTCGGTCCATGTTCGGTCCAAGTCTCCAAGCCACAGCGCTGCTGGACGAAGCGAATCACCTCTGCGGCCTCCGAAAATTCGATGGGATAACCGCCCAACCAGTCCTTCACGTCCGTCCAAAAGTTCATGCCACGTTGAAGCCTTGCATCCTGAGGGGATGAGTCGGATTGAGTCGGATGGGCCCGATGGGCCATGAAAAAAATGATGGGCCCTGGGAAAATAGAGATACAACTGATATCAACTGAACATCTCAGTTGGAAACATCTATGGGATGCAATACTCGTCGAATTAAATGCGGGTGAGGTGTATTGCCAAGGGGGTCGCTATGAGCTGATGGTTTTACTATTTTTTACCAACTTTCATGTAAGGGGGTGTTATCTTCAAACCTAGCTGACCTGTTTTGAAGTAGATCATACTTCATGATTTTTGCCATTTTGTGGAGTTGAAACATCACCTCAGATGGTGTTCAAATAGTGCATAGCCCTACCCAAAAGGTTATCTTGGTATACCTTGGTGAAGGAAATGGAACGAAACCCGTCCTCCGCCATTTGGAATGGATTCCTTCCTTTTTGCATCACCTGCTCTCGTAGGATCCACCAACCATAGTCCCTCTCCATCTTACCACGGGCCAGGTCGTCGACAGCCAGGTAAAGTTGTTTGATGTAGATCCAGTAGTCTGGGTCCCGCACCATTTCCTGGGTGGAAGGGACAGAGATTTTTTCATATGTTTCTGTTTTTCCAGCGACCCACCAACAAGAAACAGCCTGTCTGAAACTTGGGACATGCGGATCCCTTACACTTTCATGGTCAGTAATGGTCGATATCACAAGGGCAACCTGGTCACCCGCGCGTAGAGGGCAACCAGCAGCAAGCCTCCTCCATCCTCGGGTGGCTTCACCAATCGACAGGAATTCTCCAGGGCAGTCCAAAGGTCTCTCGTGTGATGGAGAGCACCCCATGAGTAGACCACATCTGCCAACACCTACGGGTCAAAATCTGACAATTTTCTGTATCCCATATCAAAAAATTGGATGCTTTACGAACTACTCCCTTCCCCCATATCTAATATGAAATACTCCCCTAGAAACCTGATTGAGTATTGGATCTGTTCATTTGAGGTTTTGGGGTCCCTTATTGGAGGCATTGAACAATCTTAGGGAATCGGATCTTTGAATCGGATCTTTTCCGCCTCTGGCAGATCGCTTTGAATCAGCACGTCACCCAAATAGACATCCCAGCTACGATCACTGAAGGAATTATCATTCTCCATGAGTTGATGCCGCAACGCAGCAGTGCTGCTCACGGAACCTTCCTGTTGATCGAAGGAAATGATGTGCCTACAGGGACGCGTACCAAACATCAAAGATCATCAAAGAATTTCTTTGGAGGCTGTCTCCACCATCCAGGTGATTTTAAACATCAGAATTTCACAGGACATATCAGGACACGCCAATCCGGAGCCAACCACTCCTGGCATGTGAGAACAAAGCAGCTGCAGAATGGATGCCACTGCCACAGCCAATGTCGATGAAACTCAGGTTTTGCAGGACAGGCCTGGCTTTGTGACCAGGTAAACCCTGGCACCCTGGAAATCTTTGGAGATCTTGGGAGATCTGAGTTTGGAAGGGCAAAGAATCTGAAAAAGTCCACATGTCCAGCGACCCAATCAATGGTCTCTTGAAGGGAACAACATGTGATTGACTGGGGCTTCGGAGTCACAGAATCCAACTACTGATTGCACATCTATTATCCATCACTGTTGGCGAGTGTTGGCATGCCACCTTTTGGAACATGAAGCACATGGCTTTGTCATGGTTTGTCTGCCAATTTTTGGAAATGAAACTTCCTGGTTGAAATTCCTGGTTGATCATCATGTTATGAAAAACCTCCATAAATTGGGGTCATTTATTTTGGGAAACACCCAAGCATTCGACCCACCCACACGCCTGTCATCGTCAGAGTGGCCTCCCTCGTCATCGGGTGACAAAAAGCGAACCAAGTGAAACTCAGAGCACGAGAATGGCTCACGAGGAGGCAGCGGCTCGGAAGGACCCTATCTTTAATTTAGACTGAAAGATACTGAAAGTTCATGCACCTCCAGCTTGAAACAACTTTGGACTATATTTAATTGTATTGAACTGCGACATGAGGCAAAAACTGGAACAAAAATATGTAGTTTCGGATTTTCTTGGACTCAGCCACTCACCATGTCTTGCCAGTAAAAAGCAAAACATGGAAGTTCACCCACACCGATACCACAAGTTCTTCTGAAAACATCAAAGACAAGGATTGGTCAGTATGTTCTAAATAGGTCTAAATAGTATATGGAAGATGCAAATCGGGGGTGCAGCCAAAGCCGTTTCAAATAGACGATCTTGCAAGTGAAAAAACAAAGAAGAACCGAATCCACCCCTCAAAATTGGGATCGGGCTTGGAATATCTTCTATTTGAAAAGCCAAAATGTACCACTGCCGATTTTGTATAGAGGGAAAATACTGCAGTAAGTAGCTCCATTTGTGGTATTTCTGGCAGCAATCAGCATCTCCGAGATCAGCCAAGCTGCACGCGAAATTCCCAGCGACAGTTGCAAATCATCTCGAGAAGAACAGGAGAGTTCTCGAATGTACTTTTGCCAGTTTCCTCCGAAGTTGTAGGTTTCCTGGGCTAATTTCCGGGATGATATTGCAATGTCGGCTAGACTGGCTAGGTTTTTTCCTGGGTAAATCAAGCATGAATCATGGCTATGCGGCTATGAGGCTATGCCGCCCAAAACAATGTGGACTGATTGCTCGTTTTTTCCCAAAACTCTGAAAACCAGAAGAAGGTGGGACAGGGGGGTATGGCCGGTATGGCAAAAAAAAATGGATATGAATGATACGAAACCAGCAATGATCGAGAATGCCAACACCAAGAGGTGCATTGGCCAATAAATGGTAATAGGACATATGGGGGTTTCCTGAATCGGGGTACCCCAAATCATCCAAGTCATTAGACCATGACATACCATGCCTTAGTGTTGAAACAGCAATGGTGACTTGGGGATCCGACAAGCCTTAAGAACCCCCCGTATAGTGTGCACTCACATGTCACATAGGCAGCTTGGTCTCTGGGTTGTACAACACCGCTGCAAGCGTTAATGGGATCAGCAGGCAACCACAAAACACGTGGCCCA
This sequence comes from Cladocopium goreaui, assembly GCA_947184155.2. Taxonomy (NCBI): domain Eukaryota; class Dinophyceae; order Suessiales; family Symbiodiniaceae; genus Cladocopium; species Cladocopium goreaui. The sequence continues at coordinate 488,400 of CAMXCT020003602.1, read as the reverse complement.
TGGCTGCCCAGCACGGCTCACATTGAGACGACGGCTGATTTTGTCAAGATTCCCGAACACAAGATATGACTCTCTGACTAGCCTGTGATTAACGACTTGGGGTACCAAATCAGTATCTTTCTAAAACTTGCATTGAGAAACCATCATGCAGAAATTCATCAACATCTCAAACCTATCAACTTCAACGAAACAAACGCACAACAAACTGGATGACACTTCCAAACTGTCGTTGACATTGGCTGTACAAAGTCAATCACAAGATCCGGTAGATGACACACATATGACACACATTAAGGCAGTAATGAGAGTGGTTGGCCCTTGTGATTTCTTCATCCTCAAGGTTTTTTCGCCATTGTTTCTCACTCCAGTTGTATCCCAGGCTTGAGTTCAGCTGGCTGCATTGATCACTGATCGGTTCAAGGTAACGACCGGATGCACGAGTCAGGTAGAACTGAGCAATGGCTGCTTCAATGAGCCCTGTTGATGATTAGTTCGGGGATGGTTTTCTAACCACAAAAATGGAGACGATCAGAATCCATTAACCAATCCCTATCAACCAACCAGTTTCAAGTAACGATCTGAGATGGGTCTCTCTGAAAACAGGGAAATTAACCCAACAAAACTTGAGATTTATAACCAACCAGAATGGGAATATATAATCCGTCTCTCCGATAAATATTATTAAATGGCAGCCCAGAAAGCCTGGTGTAGTTTAGTATTGGATCTAATTATTCTGGGGATCTGGAGGCTATTCAAAAAACTTAGGGCGCAAAAAAAACATGGGACAAAGAAGCAACACTCTGATATAGCCATGTTTTTTCTCTGAAAATACGGGATTTACCCCAGAAAAGGCAATATTGGCCATCATCGGGAAAAAAAGGGCGGGATCTGTGGTCCCTGGACATGAGATTTTAAGCGTCAGGTTTTGTTCAGAAAGACGATACTGTAATGGATATATCGGATACAGGCAAACAGAACTTAGTGTGAAACTACCATAAAGAACGTACCAACTGCCCATGAATGTTGGCCCCTTCTCAAGACATTATAGCATAACTATATGATAACCATTTACCCCCCGGGGTATTAAAACGGCAAGACCCTATGATTTGCCTAGAACTGGAAATGGTTTTGATTGAGATGATGATGATGATGATGATGGTGATGGTGATGGTGATGGTGATGGTGATGATGGTTGTGGTGGTGGTGGTGGTGGTGATGATGGTAGTGATGATGGTGATGATGGCGATGATGGTGATGATGGTGATGGTGATGCTGCTGCTGATGGTGGTGGTGATGATGGTGGTAGTGGTGATGGTGATGGTGATGGTGATGGTGGTGGTGATGGTGATGGTGATGGTGATGGTGATGGTGATGGTGATGCTGCTGATGATGATGATGATGATGGTGATGGTGATGATGAAAATGATTCTGATGATACTGATGATGCTGATGATGCTGATGATGCTGATGACGGTGGTGGTGGTGGTGATTACTAAACCTATTATAATTGCAGTTTGCAGTTTGGTTAAATGTTCCATGGGAGTGGGAAATTGTATATCTGATGTAAGCCCTAAATAAATCCCTAATTATTTGTGTTGTTCCATTGGGATGGGAGATTGTGCACCAAATCAAGCCCTAATTGCGGTATGGTTAATTGGCTCATGGGGGTGGCATATTTTATATTTGACGTAAACCCCAAATGATCCCCAATAGCCTTATCCATGGCAGTAGAGTCCTCTTGCAAGCCGCAATGCCATGCTATTCCGTTTGTGGGCAAACCACAGGGTCTGACCACTATATTACATAAGCAATTAGTAATGACATTTGTGTAATGACATTTGTGTAACCACATGTAATCACCAATCAACGAATCTATTCCTTGGCTGGTCACCGAACGTATAACGCCGTCCTGCCAGCCATTGCGGAAGATGGAGTCTGGCAGAGAACCTTCCGTCAGGCCTGTGGTAAAGCCGAATGCTCCACCGGCCTGGTGCACTGGTCAGGTACGAAACTGCACTGAAACCATGATGGCTCGCTCGGGTGTCAAACATGGCTGGGAACTCCTCTATAAATGGAGGTTTTAATAAGAACATCATCTATAGATGGCGGATTTTTCAGTAAGCCATGTTTGATTACCGGCCGGAGGGTACCAGCAATTACAAAAAAGTAGGCCGCTTACTTAGGTGCTGCAAATTCGAACGATCCAATGACACAATGAATTGACTTATGGCCGTAAACATTGGGAAACTACCCCCAGACAGCATGGTTTATAATGGTTGTTTCTCGATTTACTGCAGTAAATTGGGGTGTCACCCATTTTGAGACAAAACCAAATCATAGTAGTTGGTTAATTAATCAATTACTGTAGATTCCTTAGAGTCTTAGACATAGCCTCCGGCCACTACAAGAACAGTGGGCAATAAAGGTTGATTGGAAATCCCTACTCAAGAGACGATAGTTCCAAAAAGGTCGCTAATTTTGGGAAGGGACACCCACCGCTGGAAGAATGTATCCCTGATCTTCATCGTGCTAAGAAAGTCTCCTGTGCAGTCGAATGTATTTTTTTGGGTCGTTGGTTTGTCATGTATATTCATTCATGACACCATGGATTAATGGATATTATAAGTAATATCATATGTAATGGATATTAACGGATATTAACTAATATCATTCACTAGGTACTAGTACTACTGGATATTAAAATATATTAATCGATATTACCAACCATTATGGGGTTGTAAGTGGTGGGAAATGCCACAGACACAGACACACCACTTACAGCACAAGGAGTTGGTTCTACGACTAACCTACTGCTGGGATCCTTGTGATCAATCACCAGATTCCAAACTGGCAATAATCATCAACCAAAGAGGGTTCTCCCCCTCCAAATATCAATAATAATGATGTAAACTAGTATGTGTAGTAAATATCAATAATATTCGGATTATATCCATCTAATTATTAGGATGTATTATATACAGTAATTTTCCCAGATAATCTTAACACATCTCAATTATATCCAACATCCCCACGAAATCCACCATGTGTTGGTGAAATCACCAAATGTTTGATGCTTTCTTTCGCCACATTGATGGCGACCCTGGCCTTGTGCATGAGTTCAGCAGCCACGGCGGTTGCAGCCACCTGTCAGCTGCTGGTTGATCCAAGGAGAACTGTGGCTATCCCAGCCCGTCTACCCGGCCTGGTAAACTAACATAACTATGGAAAATCACCATTTTCAATGGGTAAATCCACTATAAATGGCCATTTTCAATAGCAAACTGTTAAATTACCAGAGGGTATCTCAAAAACAAAAGTAACTCACTGTGGCTCCCAGATTTCCCAACTGAATTCAATATGATTGTGCTGTTTGCTGTTCAAATTTTGGATCATTTTGGATCAGCCCCTCAATAAACGACAAACGACCAACGAAAAGATCAGAGGCCGAAACTCGGCCTGTCGACACTGCCAACTTCCCTGGTGCTCAGAGTCAACGTCCATGCATTCCTCCCGCATCAGAAATTTGGGGCAAATGGTCACTGGGGTCAGTTACCATCCAGCCAAGAACTATCCCAGTGATGCAAGTGCTGAACTTAGGGAATATCCAAGTGACAAACATGAAGGGGTACACACACATCACTGCTTGGATCTTCTCCCCTCGTTAGCTTCATATAGTTTCATGCTCAGCGCAGAAGATGGTAGAATCTGGTATATAGAACTCCTGAGTACTATTTACATCTAAACCTAAATCGATTCAATCCTATTCATGATATAGATGTATATTCACCTATTATAGTAATATTCTACGATCATCTATTCACCTCACATGGATCGTATTTCGCCCCAGCTACCAGCCCCGCTGTCCTGTGAGCAGTAGGCCACTTGCGAGCAGAAGCTACAGAGCAATGTGGCTGGTGCCTGGCGATGCCGGGAGTCTATAGGCATCCACATTCAGCCATGTCATTGCATTGTACTGTTTGGTTCATAGTGGTTGGCAGAACCACTTCCGTAGCCCTGTATATCATCAGTATCATCACCACCACCAACAACAACATCACCATCATCAACATCATCATCATCATCATCAAGAATGGCAGCACAAATCCGTTTCAAAATGATCCATTCATGGGTGTTGGCCTTGCTTGCATGGTATGGGTCGAAATTTGGCAGCTGCGGGAAGAAGAGATTGAATAATCCTTTTCGGTAAGGTGCCATTACATTTTCATGGTTCTTCAACCCATTTTATTTGGTTTATAATCTCTGTTAGTTGTTTGTGTACAATGCATACAGGATCATATATGTATATCAAGTAGACCCCCCAAACAAATAGAATGATATAAATAGAACATGATGAAAAAGTACTTCGTATAAAGCTTTAGTGGGCTTTTCTTGGTGCCGACCAGCGACCCCGGACAGCTGCCGCCTTACTACAGACCTTGCAATGTGGCAAGTGTACGAGCTGCTCTAACTGCCACGGCTCTGGAGGCTGCCCCCTGGCTGTGGACATCACTATTTTTTAGACACACCCAAATATCAGATATATCAGTCTGGTTTTTACATAGAAATCCATCATGATTTTACAGTGGGACTAACTGGTCATTTTTTCTGGTTGGTGGTATACCTACCCCTCTGCAAAAATATGAGTTCGTCAGTTGGGATTATTCTTCCCAATACATGGAAAAACAAACATGTTCCAAACCACCAACCAGATATCATATATCGGTGGTTTCATCATGATTATATCCACATGGGAAAAATCCCCCTATATCGGTTGATTTTATGCGCCCAGTCCCCCAGTCCTGCTAGTTGTGTCATGTCACCATGTTCACACACACAAATATCATTATCCAATTGTTGGTGAGTCATAAACCCATCTTTGTACATACTCAATATCTCTTAACCATATTGAAAAATATTAGTCAATGGGAAGGATTATCCCATAAATTATGGGAAAATAAAAAATGTTACAAACCACCAACCAGATATGGTTGGTTATGAACCTGAATGTTTATTGATTACTGTAAATCCCTCATTTTCAGAGACAACCAAATACCATGTTGCTTCTTATACTGTTCATAATATGTCACTAACATCCCAATGAAGTCCCAGCGATACCTCATGTTTCTGTGCAAACAAAGGGAACACCATGTCAAATTCTTGGTTAGTTTCGTCTTATTCCCTTTACATAATTTCCAACAACAAACCAGGTTTTCCCCCGATTATAATGAGCCCGTTGTAATCCCACCAAACAAAAGAGCACACCCCTTGATCATTTGGGATGATTTATATCCCCATTGAATAACCTCATTGGTAGGATATATCCTGCTTATATCTACCAAATTGGTAGGATATCCCCATGTTTATATCGTAATCAAAATTGGTTGTGGGCATCCTCATTATTGCTAGTATTGTTATCTTTAGCACCATTTTCAGAGACGCCCAAAAATCAGATTGTTGGTTTTATATCCATTACATCCCCATGAATGCTTGGTTCAATCCCCATCAACTCCCAATTTATGATATGTGTGTTCCACCATGCTCTAATAACGAACACACATGAACATGGTTAAAATGGGTTCAATAAATTGTTCAATCCCACCATTCACCCCATTAAATATCATTAAATCCTAAGTATACCTCCATTTGGGTTTGTTAGAAAACAAGATACCCACAATTTGACGGTTCAAAACCTTGGTTTCCCAATGAATGAACAATGCCATAGATTGGGGGTAAATCCCCAATCTTCCGAGAAACCAACATATCAACATATCATATCATGGTTGGTTAGTAATATCCAATGAAATAGCATTATTATCCCATTCAACCACCATTAACACCCATTATAAATTATCATTAATGCTTATTGGGATTGAATTTAATCCAGATGTCATATCATGTCATGTTACTTGGTTAGTTATAGCTATTAATATTCCCTATGTTGTCCCTACATATTATATCCTCATTAGATTATCCAGAACTAGATGGTTACCATCCCCTCGTCTCCGTATATATCACCATGTTTGCTAGTTAAATCCTCCATTTTTGATGATGAATCCAGCATATGTCCCATGATTAATCCAATCCCCCTAGTATTAAACACTCCCATTGTATGGTGCCAGTCATATGTGGTTAAAAAACGCCTATTAAACCACGGTTTTCAAGGGTGTTTTTGATATGGGGGACAGGATTAGATGGCTCCCAACTCCCACTCAATCACATCTGCTCTGTCTGAAATCCCCCCAAAAAATGGCTCTTTCATGGGATCTTTGATGGTTCATCAAGTGGATATCAGTGGATATCAGTGGATTTGGGAACCCCAATTTTCAGACAACCATGGAAATATGAGTGGATTTTCTGTACAATTAATTACAATCACCATTTTCAGACAAACCCATTTAAGGGGAGAAAAAAAAAAACGTTTCATGTGGGAAATACCCTCTGGTAAACTAACATAGCTATTGAAAATCACCATCTTTAATGGGAAAATCCACTATAAATGGCCATTTTCAATAGCTATGTTAGTTTACCAGAGGGTATCCCCATGGAAATTCCATGGAAAAGTCACCATGTTTGTTGCTGAAAAAAATTCCCAGTCGATGTTTGGCACCTGGATTTGGTCCAGACATCGACAACCTCTGGCAGAGCATCGGAGACCCACTCGCGACCTGCCACCTGCGGCAGGGGGAACTTCAAAAGGCCTATACTTGGGTTATAATCAACGAAATATGTGTAGGGAAATTACAAAAGATTATGACATGTATAATCACAATTCGTCAACTATAGAGTTCCGTGGATGAATTTTTGGAAAATTCGCAGGTAGCCGCGGTTGCAATCTTCCCTTCAACCAATTCTGGAAATGTTTGGGACATGACTTGACTGATATAATATGATTACTGTAGCATGTTAACAATGTTTGGTGACATTTGATGATAAGTATGAAAGTTTTATGGATGTGTATATTAGAAACAATTATATATTATATAAAAGATTATAAAAGTATATTAAGCACATATACATGTCCTATGCACGTACTGATTAAAGCCCTTGCACGTATTAAATTGGAATTCATTTACCATAACTTTCCATAATTGTGATAGGTATGCAGTCGCATGAGATGGAAAAAAGCCGCGGTATTGATTAAATTGTGTGATATGATATGTTTCTCCAAAGAAACATCATGAAGTAAAGAAAAGCACACAAATCTATGATTGAGAAAACATGGACGCTAAGAATAGAACATACATCTACTGCACATTATATTAAACGCGTGAAGTTTATTAAAGTAATTAATTGCCATTAAAAAACATTGGTCACCCATAGGTTGTTTGGGATGTCGACAGAAGGCCCACCATGTCACCATGTCACCAGCGCAGAACCGAGCCTGTTGCAGAAGGCCGCCCTTGATGGATGAAATGAATCTGCAAACTGCTTGGTGCCTGCGGCTAGGGACAGCTTTGTACATGGTCCATGGTCCGTGTTTTTCGTTGCATGGAACAATGCAAAGAGAATGGATGCAAGAGATCGTGCAAAATGTCGTGTTTCTTGACATGTTTCGATACAGAAATTTCTGGACACTTGCCAGTTCCATCATGTTCCATCTTTGAAGTACTTTTTAGACAACCTTGGCATCGCCCTCGGCATCGCCCTTGGCCGCGCATCGCCTGGGCCAGAAGCGACGTTGATGGTCCCTGCTGCAAAAGCGCACGCTGTGGCAGGAACTGCAGAGCGACAACTCCGTGGTGGCCTGGCAGGACCCGACCCCCTGTCCTGGACAAAGCATAACGCTTTGTAAAACGCAGCTGACAAATGAACCAGTTGGGAAATCATGGGATATATTAGGCTGCATATTAGATATTATTATATCATATTAATAAAACATCTTCTAATATGTCATGTAGAATCCCTGAGAGCAAAAACAGCCTTTCCAAAGTTTCCAAAGCCAGCCTTTCTTGTGCTTCCTCTATTTTTTGCCGGGATGACTAGCTGTTGCGCCTTGCACACTGCGCAGCTGTAGGGGTTGTGTAAGCGTACCTGGGATGTGGTTGCACACAAGACCATGGATCATCATGAAGCACAGCAGGTTTCACCAAACCTTACAGTAATTATCTGATGTGTGGTTTCAAGTTTCAACCCAACTGAAAAAGATTGGAAATTGGGGATGACCCTCGCAAATATCGCTTCAACAACTATACCATACTGACTATACTTGAACCCACAAACCAGCTAATTATAAATCTTTATCCATCTGATCTCATGTCATGCGTCACTTGGTCCGAATTGATCCCATGTCTGGCATGGGGCGTTTGTCGCACAGCAGAATCAGATCATGGTCAATTCTTGGGTTTTTCGGTGCTCAGATCTGCCGTCGGAATTGCCAAAGAGTTTTCCCAACACCTTTGAGAATTGCAATCCATGCTGATCCCACAATGTTGAAGATACTTGAAGATATTTAAAGCTATTAAATGTAGAAGGGCTGTTTGTTCCCAGATTTTTCGATTCGGGATTCTTCGTTTTTTTAAGCTCCAGAAAGCTCCGCATTGCTGGGCCGAGCAGCATTCAGTGAGACAGGTTGACCATCTGCTTTGCAGAGTGGTTGTGCTAGGGGTCTGGTGACCCCTTGAAAGTTCAGCTTCTAGTAATCCCCAAAAAAATACTGTAGAAAGGACATGCACCACCATGTTATTTTGATTTGACTTGAGTATGTTTTCTTTGGGAGTTATATAATTATGCTGGCATGAATCACTTAGAATTTAGAATCTCCTGCTTGGCAACCCATGGAGTTCAGGGCGAGAATGATGTGCCATACAGTGAGAACATCCAGCGAAATTCCTTACATCCCAAGTCAGCTCCAGTTAGCTCTTCTCAAACGAGGTCTTGTTCACTGCCCACCACGCACCGCTCTTCATCCACAGCCATTGTGAAAATCACATCCACTCATGATCGCCATCATCCCTTCAGTACTGGAGTTGGGTTCCAACCTGTTCCAACCTTTAAAGTCACCAGCGCTTCAGTGGCTGGATTCTTCCAGCGCCATCGCTTTCGCCGCTAGCAGCACTAGTGACACCTCCGTCGGAACCGTCGACGCGTCGTCCAGGGGAACCGCTTCCGTGGTGCAGAGGCGAAGCTGGGCGTAGTTCGCCTGTAACTTGGCGGCCAGCGACATCCTCAAGGACAATTGATGTCCTGGTGGAACCAGTGGATGATGAGACTTTAACAATGTTGAATATATATGCTTCATCATTTTTATTCAGGGATGATGCTCATTACCTAAATAAGTAAATGATATTCATAGATTCATAATGATATTCAATGATGATAAATCAAATGTTTGGAATGATGAGCCAGAAATGGAAATTCAAAAAACAAAATAAGGTACACAGCGATGAAAACAGCTAAAACCAGTACTGTATGTATCATAAAACTTATCACGTAATCCACAGTCAAGAGTCATTGGAGTCTTGGCATGTGGAATTGCACATGCAGGCTAATGCTAGAAAAACCATTGATTTGGGAATAGTTCCACCACAAAATAGCAATACAAATCCCATAGGCACAATGAAAATCGCTACGACCCCCGGGTATGCTCTCCTGCAACGGGATCATATTTTGGGGATGGGAACATTCAATTACCCTCCGGTAATTTGTTACATAGCTATTGAACATGGCCATAGAAATAGTTGATTTACCCATTAAAAATGGTGATTGTCCATTAAACATGTTAGTTTACCAGAGGGTAATAGGAATACATTCTACTCAAATCACAAACAAGTCTCGGTAGTGCAGGTGACTGGGAAGGGCAAGGTATCCCCATCCATCTTGTAGACCCACACAGTCCTTCGGCACTTTCCACAAAAACAGCGCTGGCTCATGGTGAGCGGAGCACTGGATGCTGGAAAGATTCTTGCAAACATTCCACAAATTTGAAGGGATTCTTCTTGTAGCTGTTAGAATAAGTTTCAGAACAAGTTTATGCCGGAAAGAGTCAGTACACAGCACATGATACTTGATCAATTGGCATCATGTGAGTCATAGATTCGTTTTTACCTTTGCATCTTTGCAGATTTCTCTTGGTAGGTCAGCTGGAGGGAACCCAATGGAGCCAAGCCGCTGGAGTCAACAAACTGAGAGGAGCCGACTAGTCGAATTGCAATATTGACATCATCTTCAGGAGTTTGAGGTGTATAATGTAATTATAATTGATGTTGAAGGCTTACTAGGTCTTACTAGTATATACATAATTACTTGGCATCCCTCCAACATACAAATGACATGGGGTTTGGCAAGTCACCTTGCTATTCCCGTCTGAACGTTGGGGGCATAGCTATTTCCAGCGTTTCTCGCGGTCCGCACGATGGTGTGACAAGTCTTGGTCGTCGGCTGTAAGGACTGCAAGATCTCAGCGGCCGGGGAAATTGGAGAATCCACCGAGATGTTTCATGTTGATGTTTCATGATGTTTCTATATCTGTTGCTAGAATCTACAAGTAGATGCCACAAAAAAATACATCATTTTACCATGTCAACAATAATTATATATATATATTTATAATATTATGTATATCATACCTGTCTTAGATCACCAACTTCACAGAGGGGCCCAAAGTCCCCAAAGAACTGCAAGGCTGCAATGCTCCGCGGTATGTACACGTCCCCGAAGCCACTGGCGAGTGACATTTGTGCAACAATATGGGCCTGGTATCCCTGGTGGAGGAAACCTAAAATAGTTGGTTAATGCATGTTGATTGCCCACCATTTGGTAATAGGTTTTTCGCCATGTTTTGATCCATCCCCATCTGCCAAAATCACAAATTCGGGACTAGGCTGCCCAACCTTCCGCTTCGCCTGGGCAAAACCAACGCTTTTGTTTGCGACGACTGTGAGGCTGATGAGGTTGGTCGGAGTTATTTTTCGGTCCCCAAAAAATCATGGCATTTCTATGTGGCAAATCTGTTAAGTCACCAGATGGAATGAGGTACCCAAGAACATCCGAGAAGCCCCAAATTCATCCAAATTCATCCAAATTCACTTGGCTGAGAACTTGAATACTATGAAATACTATGAAATACTATGAAATACTATGAAAAGAGGTAGAGCTGTGGATGACGTCCAGCTGCCCACCCATCTGTGGAGAATCTGCTCGTGGGCCCATCCCGACCTTCTGCTCAGCGCTGGGTTTCACCACTGGCACTGGTGGCTCCTGACATCCAAAAGATATCAGTGTTGTGGAAATGGGAGATATAACCAATCAATCACTTGGAGACACCATTGGATACATAGCCAAGAAGTATGATCTTATAGGGTTAGGGTTTATATATATATACGTATATACGTATAATATGTTATCAAAGTAATTGGAAACAAAAACATAATTCAGTGACTATATGTGACTCCACTACAATCAACATTTTTCCTCATTAAAATTGCATAAAATGGGGCATCTACCCCATTTTCAGACACAGCAATTTTGGACATGGAACCAGCGCCACGTTGAGACGATAAGCCACGACTGGTGATTCCCATGATTCCCATGGCTTTGCGAAAAAGGCTGCTATGTCTGAAAATAGGCTACTGGGGGTACCCCTCCACTGTTCAATCATCATGTTCCTAATTGAAAATGGCCATGACTCAGTTAGGTTGATTTATGTTGATTTTCATCCCCCTGAGTTTGAGGTACCATACAATGTACCAAGCCACCAAGCTCATATTTTTTTGCTCATCAAATGACTGCTTCCCATCCTGCTCTTTCACTTCCTCCCTCTGCGCTTTGGCAGCCTGTAGCACCAGGCACAACGGGCGATGCGGCTTTCGGTCACAATAAAGAAAGTTCCCCCAGAAACCACGGGGTTTTCACAGATAAAACCACATATGACTGGGACCACACAATGGGAATGTTTAACATCAGGGGGATTGGATTCGATTGAAAAAAAAAATAAGCTCTTACAAGACCTACGAAAATCAAAACACATATCCACTTTGATCCAATGTGGGAGTGAAAACAATTCGACCCCAAAACACTGTGAGACGTCTTCCCCTTGTCGCCCACCTCGACCAAACCAGTGGTAAGCATAGACAGGAAGTCCTGCTGTGGAAACACCAGGAGAATGGATAGGGAATAAAATCATTAGAGGATAGCTGAGTAATGGCTGAATTTGGCTCTTATTTCATTCTACTCCTTCTGATGACTATTATATCCGTTATATCGGATCGTATTTCGTATATTGTGGGTAAAACAACAATAAACCATCCTCCAAATCACCCATCAATGTGCTATAAACCATTCCCAAATGGGTCGTTTATTATTGTTTCACTCACATTGTAGCTTAACAATCATCAATTTCTTACCTCTTGAAGTGCCTAACCACGGGTTCCAAGAGATTCATCAATCACTCATCAGCCGGGGTTCCCCTTCTCTGGGTTTGTACAATTCAAAATTGAAGCAAAGAGTAGGATCCAAGATGTCACGACATCATGGGGATGATAATCATATATAATCATCAACATCATCCCCCTATCTAACCATCGAAGCTGCCAAGCAGGTTAGCTTCCGCAACTGCCAGAAAATTCGTGACTCAACTCAGTAACTCGTCCTGTTGGTAGATGGTAATGACCTTCATCAGTTGCGGATCTTCTGAAGTGATCTTCTCTAAGAAAGTTTCCAAGGCCTGCGGTTTGGAATTTTGGCAGAGCCGCAAAGTATCTTTTTTCAGTTGTTTTCTAGGGAAGAAAATGAAGGAAGCTCTTTTGTGGTTTCCATTATTTTTTTAAAGAATTCTTAAGTGTCTCCTCTAAACTTTCAATTCATCCAAGTCTAGTATTAGAGAAATCTGCTGGAAGGGTTGGTTGATTTTGATTTGAAACCTGGCGATAGATTCCTTTGTAGATACACTTAACATCAGATCATCAGACAAAAAATGTTGGATATTGAAAAGAGAAACATATTGCAACATATACAGCATGTCAATATAAGTGCCAGTATCACTTCAAACGAACAACCATCACTTTTTTTTTGACGGACTGGCAAGCTTTATTGGTGACATACCCATCTAGAACCATTCTAAATGCATCTACATACTAAGTCAATATTCTTGGTGCAGCCTGTAGCATCAAAATTCAAAAGTCTGTGTTTTTCCCTTCCATTGGCAATGTCATGGAATTAGAAAATTCCGTGTAATTCCAGCATTGGAATCATGCAATATCATGCAATCATATCATAGGATCATATTAGGTCCTGTACCTCAGTGAACATCATGCAATAGCTCGTGAAGCCTCCGGTGTCAGCTCCATGGCTTGCTGGAAAATTCCCCAAGTGTCGATGATTTTCCCAGCTACAAACCTCCATGATTTCGTCGATTTTCCCATGATTTTCCCATGATTTGATTACGGAGGGTAGCTGGACGTTCCTCCGCCCATCTTCAAATGGCAATTTGCATCGGGAATAGAAGCTGCTTATACACACTCATATTATAATAACATATTATAACTACCACTATTTTAGCCAGATTTCATTTCCATGTTGGCTCCTGATATTCCCATTCTATGCCAAAGATTCGTAGACACTCAACTGTTCCCCCAGTGTGCACCGATCGGCCCATGCCTTGGGGTCTTGTGCCACCTCTGAACGCAACTGCTGAAATCCTTCGCCTTCGACCGGATCTTCAGGGGGTTGGGTACCGGTCGAACTGGGTGGTCTAACCCGAAAAAATCTCATTGACTCTCATGGATTCATGGGAAAATCAGGTGTTAAACCATCAATTTATTAAAATTGGGGGAAAGTGAGGAAACAAATCCAGATTGCAAATGGGCGTCCAGAAGCTTTGACCCTTTAAAATACCCCAACAACGAGCTAGCTGATCTTTACAAATCTATACCTGTCACAACTCAATCAGCAAAAGTCATCTTGGACCTGGGATGACCGATGACCCAAGGCCGGCCCAAAGGAAGTGCCAAAAACCTCAAATTCCCATAAAACGCTTCAATAAATCTCCATTTCTGCGCTTTTTTACCCGTTTCGAAATCCCAACAGCTGTTGACATATGTTGACATATGTTGACATCACACCTGGCAACATCCTCTGCTAACCATCAACTCATCCAAGCCATCCCAAGACTTCCAGGCGCCGCTCACCCCGAGCTGCCCGGCTATGTGCAAACGCCTCCAAATCTGCCACTCTCGCTGGAGCCTGGGGAATCGGACCAAAGTGCTGAGTTGACCTGCGAACTGCTTCTGAATGTTCTACTGATTTCCTGAAAGAGCTATTCAAAAACCCATGGGATTCTTGGCTGATCCCTTTTCGAACAGGTCAGTAGAACCCCATTGTTTGGATCTTTGTGAACAATATATGCTGGAAACATCTGTAAATCAATTTGTGTTCACATTTTTCACACGGCTCATGTGGAAAACAATGATAAACCATCGGATTTTAGAGGGAATGGATCAAGACCCCGCCAAAAACCATCCAACCATCCCAATACTGCCGGAATAGGCAAGTTCGGGACGGAACTCAATCGTTGGAGTTCCATGTTAAATTTAGGAGGGGTTCATGTAATGAACTCAACCTACATGTTCCTACAAATAGTTCCATTTCTTGGCTTCATCACTATTTATGACCCACATTGACCCATGGTGTCATACCCCAGCCTCACTCAGCGGCTCCAGCGGCTTTTCACCTGCGACCAGGGGTAACTATGGCGACCAGGGGCCCCGTGGCAACGATTTACCTAAATCAACAAGGACTGACATGAACGTGCCCAGAACGATGAAAGGCACGTGCATTTGAGGTGGCTTGTCAAAGTATGACTGTGGGTCAAGCTTCCTGTAACTGGAAAGCAGCAATAATTGGTTTTGTCTGAAAATTAGGCTGCTCAGCTGCTCCACTGATCCCAGTTTTCATGATTGAACATCGCAGTTTTCAATGGCCATTTTATGGGTCATCCCCCATTTTTGTTGGATAAACCCATTTGAGCGTGTCTGATAATGGGAGAAAAATGCGTGTATTTGAATGGGAAATGTGGTTTGAAACCATCAAAATGGGGGGGAATCCCCTAAATAATCCATTGTTTTGGGAGGAAAAAAATCAAGTGCCTTCTCATGCCTTGTAGATACCAACCCCGATCTGTGCCTTGATCGGCTGACCGGTTGGCCGCATTCGGGTCGACCTGCGTTGCCGGAAATGCCAACGGAGCCTACAAGATGGGTCGTTTTGCGGATTGAACAAATCATGTTCGGGTGATTTTGACGCATCCGACTTTGCCCAGTATTTTTGCAAGTCATGTCATGGTCTGATTTCTCTCTTCGAATCCTCCCATTTTGGATGAAACGAGCCGATGACCTTCCGGTCCGGCCTTCCACTTAGGTGGAGGTCCAGGTGTTGGAATGCTGGGAACTTCTGGTGCAGGTACATTCGGCCATATCTCACTGATGACACCTCAGCAAGTTAGGAGGGCGTTGCATAGTTTTCAAGTGTAAAGACTTATGAGGAAGTACGACTAAAAAAACAAACCACTTCTGGTAATTTGACATGGCAACTGAACATCTAAATTTTTGATGAGAAAACATGGGATAATCCCATTGAAATTGGGGTCTTAGAACTCCTTGGTTCTCCATGGACATCCTCAAGTACACTGCCGGCAAAACCATCTGAACATAAATATGTAAATACAAGTAACAACCATTGAAAATGGGTGGAAGTGCAGTTCCCGTTCTAAGATGTTATAAGTGGGTATATACCCATAGTATACCCATAGTTATAGGGGTTGTGTCCGAACTTCTGGTGGTTCTAACCCTAGTTATACCCATTTTTTTGGACCCAACTGCATCCCCAAGTTCCTGAGAGTAGGACGATGTTCGGCGACTTTCCTGCCGTCCATCCCGTGGCTCACCGTTCACTGTGACACCATCCAAGCCATAGAATGGAAGGGAAACCCCATTCGTGACTGCCAGTAGGACCCATCACTGTATTCTGGCAACAGAATAGTTCATCAGATATTTCGAGACTTCAACAGGAACAGACTGAAATAAGAGAGAATCCCTTCCCCAGACTCATGAACGCACCCGTGCAATCCTTGCTTTAGCATTGAATCTGGATATTTGGGATTTGGGGCTTATATGGTGGATTGCCATTGGAATTTTGGGATCAGATCGATTCATATCTTGTATGATTTTGTATGTACATGGTTTGACGCCATATGGGCGAAAGATTGGCAATGTCAAATATGTTACACATCTACTTTGGCTGATCAAATCACAAGCTCCAATGATCTCCAATGTTTTTTTTTCCTACCCAGCTCGGCGGACTTTTTTTTGGCTAACCGTTAGATTGGTTGGTATACCCAGTTCATACATATTCAACCATATCAAACCGCATATTCAACCCAATTGAACCATCTTAAACATTCTACTAAACACCGTTAAACCATATTAAACCTCATATCAAACACTATAAAACTATATATGCTATATACCCTCATATTAAATACAATATTTAAACAAGATATATAAATATTGAACCTTACATTAAACACTATTATCTTTCCTGCAGCCCTCCATTTAAAACACCGTGTCTATACGCCTCGGAGGCGCGACATTGCGTGCGCGCAGTGCCCGCTGCTCTCGCAACCAGAAACCACTGCTCCCCTGGTGGCGACCAGGAAATGTCCCAATTCCCAATGGGAATTTTAACCATATCTGGTTAATATGTGGTTAACATACTGTTAATAATGGTTAATGATGATGGTTATTATATATGGTTAATGATGGTTAATAGTAATCTGGTTGGTGGTATACCTAGCCCTCTGAAAAATGATGGAGTTCGTCAGTTGGGATTCTGACATTCCCAAAATGCACAAATGTATGAACCCTCAAAGCAGCTGGGGCACCTTTTATCCGTCTTGAGCCAAAACGTATCGTTAGGTGAATATAGGTCTACACATGTTATGTAGAAACCCATACCTAAACACCCCTCCTAAGTTCATGCCTTTAGCATAGAACTTCAAGCTACAAGCCGTTTCGCCTGTCTGTTCCTACCTTCTACAGACACCTGCCCCATGCGATTCATGTGGCACCATGCAGCGTCAGAAGGAAGTGGCTTCGTACACAGGTCAGACAGATTCTGATGTGTACCCACCGGCTCGACCTTCAGAGTTTTGGTTGACACCTTCTCCTGGATCCACAGGAACCTAGTCTGCACGTGTCTTGTCTTACCAAGACCCTTCCTCGACACGATTCCTCTTGCCGCCGAACTGTCGCTCAGCAGAACCAGTTCTGTGTCGATCTTCCACTCGTCGAGCATTGCTTTCAAACCCAATCCTACTGACCCTGCTTTCACCAAAGCGTAGAATTCCGACTCTCCACTGCTGAGGGATACAGTGCTCTGCAGGTTACTACTGTGCTTCACACAGCATGAACCCAACATACACACGATCCCAGTTGTGCTGCGACGGGTCTTCAAGTCGCCAGCGTGATCTGAATCACAAAACACTCGAATGGTGTTGAACATCTTCTGGGGTCGAAACTTCGATACCACTCGCATGTGACCGGACAGATAACGTCCGAGGCGCTTGAGCTTTCCCCAAGCATATTCGGTAGGATGTTGCATATGCCGAGCAAGTGACTTCGTTGCTTCAGCCAAGTCGGCACGATCCATTGACAGGTAAGCAGCTCGCATAGTAAGAGACCTGTATTGTGAAACTTGTTCTGGTTCCAAATCGGGCTGTTCTTCAGCCGCGATGACATCTTGAATTTTCTGCTTTTCCGCCGGTGTACTAACCGGTTTGCAACCTTCCAAGTTTAGGGCTTTCACAATGTATTCAGCATGGCGTGGATCTGCTTCATAGTCCAACACGCCAGTCGTCTTGTCATAGCTGATCACTCTATTGAGTACGCACATTGACGTACCATCTCCTCGTTCTGGACCAATCAAGCCGTCCACACGATATTCAAATTTCTTCTTTAAGCATTCTTCGAGGTACTTCAAAGCTTCATCGTCACCAAGGCAAATGAAGTCATCACCATGAACGATGAAACGCAAGTCCATTTCATCATGGATGAACAGTGCCGGCCATGCTTTGTTTGCACTGTCTGAAGTTGTTCTCCGTCAGCAACTGCACGTACGTGGATTGCCAGATGTTGGCAGCATCCAGCGTCCCGTACATTGAGCGTCTGAGGAGCGCGCAAGCTCCCTCTTGTTCACTGCCTTCTGGAAGAGTACAGAAAACCCTCCTCTTGGATTCTCCGTAAAAGTGCGCCCTGGAGATGTCTATTAGCATCATTTTGTAGGGCCTGTTCCTTTTGCTGGTGCGCTTTGACACCATCAACGCACAAAGCACTTTGAGAGATTCCAGCGGAGGCATTGCACTAAAGCTTTCGAACTCCGCCAGTGATTTCGATGCCTTCTTTACTTCCCGAACCACCAAGCGAGATCGATAGTTTGGATGACTGTCGTCACCCTTGTTGCGATCCACCCACTTAAGGGTTATTGGAGGACGGTTGGTCTCCTCCCAGCACAATAGTGGTGGGAACAACATCCCATAGCTGCTGTTTCTCCACCCACTTCATCTCTTCCTTTCTGGCTTCCAAAACTTTCACTGGATCCAGTGGCATGCCTGTCACTGAGTCCACATAGTCGCTGACAGTCTCGTCCACGAAGCTTTCGGTTTGGTCATTTGAGGTATCATCGGGTGAGGGACCCGATGTGAGCTCTGCCAAGGTACTGAGTTCGCCTCGAACTCGAAGCTCTCGCCGAATTCCATCCAGAATTGCAGAGACCAGTTTTGGTGGATACGTCTGTGCAGCACGAGCTCTGCCATTGATCAGGTGTACATGCCTGTGTCCACCTTCACACTTTCCTTCGATACACTTTGCCATTTCAGGAGAATTGGTCAGCCAGCAGGTATCCTTCCTGACATATCCCACACCCTGCTGATCCTCAGCGACCATCTCCCACTTGCACATAGGCGACTCCACCTTGTACACTCCAGGCAGGCTTGCTAAGCGCTCGATTTCCGGTTCCTGCCAGCTTGCGCTGGGTTTCGGATGTTCGTGCAGAAAGAACCTGCCATGGTTGTGTTGCTCCAAATAGCAGTCCACAGCTACTTTCAAGTGCATTCGACCTTCTTCTAAGATCTGCTGATTCTCTTCGTCCGTTCTTTTGTACTTGCTGAGATTCTGAAGTGGACTGAATGGCCCACACGGAGGTGATCCGACAAGGAATAGCGGTTTCTCCTTCTTCAGGAGCCTCCTCAACTCTCGCTGATCTGTGTCCTTTGACAGATCCCAATGGTCTCCTTTCGAGTTCTTGGAAACCATCAAATCAACTGCAAATCCAGGTCGAAGACCGAAAAGGTTAGCCTTCGAAGTGAAACGCTCGGGATTGTAGATCTCGGCCACGTCGCTTTTGCTGATTCCCATGGAGCACAGTAGTTGGCTGATCTCGTAGATCTCTTTCTTGGACTCCAGTTTATGAAACATGTTGGCTTCCAAAACGGAAACCATGTCCGATTGCCCAGATCCTTGACTCTGAGCTGCCGGTGCCTCACTTCCTTGAGCTGGAGGTGCTGGATCGTTAGATCCACGGGCTTCTTCTCTTTCAGCCACCTGAGCTTCTCGATGGCTCTCTTCACCTTCTCTCTTTTGTCCCCTCTTCTCTGGAGACTTCTGCCTCTTGGCTGCCCCTCCTGGGGAAGACCCTTCCTCCTCCAAAGGACGTCTCACTGGGTCCGGTCGGACCAAAGGTCCGACTCGACCCTCGGGTTGTCCAATGGCTGCGTCTGCCGCCATCTCGACAGCATCATCTGGGCCATCCCGCAGGACCAGCTCATTCGGCTCATCCGCGTCCGCTGACGCCTCGCCTTTCCTTTTCAAGACTCGAGCCCGTCCTTCCTCAGTCCGAAGAAGTCTCTGTTGCACCAGGGTTCGGCACTCGCTACTGTGAGCTCTTGCTGGCAATCCAACTTGAATCGCATTGCAACCTTCGCATCCAGCTGTGTAGTTTCCCTCCACGTCGGCTTTCTTGACATAGAGGTTCCTTGGCAGCGAATCTCGATCCGCTGGGACTGGCATCAGTCGTGCACCAGGCTCAACTGCAGGCATTGCAATCGCTATTGGTGCGTCCAAGTCTTCTGGCTTCTGTGGCCTCATTTTCCACGGAGTGCCGCACATCTGATCGAAATCTTCCGTCGACCAGCATTTCTCCTCCGGCATCCGTTTCACGCTGCCACCCTTGATCACACCATCCTTGGTCATGACCAGCGCGTCGCCATTGCGACCATGGGCCCCCATGAACATGCCTTCCCGCATCGTGTCATAGGGCCCTTCCAGATAGCTCTTCAGAGGCTTGAACCACACTCTTTCACCAAAAGTGACGGATGGTCGTTTCCACCGTCTGCCGCGAGAACGCTCATATGGCGTTCGCCCGTCCGTTCCCACTCTGAAGCGGGAGATCATGAAATCAGCATGACGACCGACCCATGCAAGAATCGGATGCCGATCTCTCACCTGAATCCCCAGCTTCTCCTCCAGGGAACTCTTCATAGCCTTGATCTGCCTTTTGGTTTCTCTAACGGCAACTTCACAAGCGCCGTTTGCCTGCGAGTCTCCTGTCTTTGACTCCTCCAAGACGATCTCAACCGTCTTGATGCCTTTCTTCACAGCCTCCTTGAGGGACTTGATCGAGTTCTCATTGTCTGACTTCAGCACCAGTCTCCTGTACCCTGACTCCTCAAGGCACTGGATGACGAAGTTCACCGCGTAGTTGTCTGCGCCCTTGGCGGGAACCACGCTGCACCACATGTAACCAGTGTACTCGTCTTTGACCTGCAACGAAGGCAATTCGCCTTCAGGCTCCACTTCCGGCCGATTCTTCGAATCCCTGCCCATCCAAAAGTAGTCCATTGAAACGATGGGCAAACCACGTTCATCTTTTCCTTGTTCAGGTTCGCTAGGATGCCGCTCATGCAGTCCACGAGCGCGCATACAGTGGCCACACCAGGTCCTATGGATGGTGTGCCCTGTTGCTTCATGCTCTTCGATTTCCTCCTTTGTTGGTGAAACCGGCGATCGAAGCAGCTTTGGCTTTCGACCGCTCTCCTCATCTTGCATTTCTTCTGGACTTACGGATTCACCTGCCTGGTGAAACCCTCGTCCATTGCTCCAAGATTCTTGCCAAAATGGCCTGACTCGTTGCCATTGACCGAGCCATTCAACCAAAGATCGAAGACAAAGATGCCCTTCTGCTCATAGAGTTGCGTAACTTGTTGGGCTTCCCCAGGGTGCTTCTTCACCAGGTCGTCATACGCAGCACGGAGTCCTTGAGCAATCTTGCCATTCTTTGGGATGATGACGCCCTTGCCATCCATGAGCATTACCACATTCTTCTTTGAGACTGCGGTGCCACTCGCCAGCATTCGATGGACATCAATCAACCGACCTTCAACACTTTTGCCAATGCCATTGTTGTCGTACCCTTTGACGACGACGCCTCCACTGTCGGAGAGAAGTTCACCAGAGGCCGTCTTATATGAGGCATTGTTCGGATTCTCATCGCCCTGAATCAATTCAGACCTTTCCAACTCGAGGGGCACTGCCGTGACTGCAGCGCCAGTGTCGAAGTTCACCACCAACTTCGTCCATTGCTCAGAACTTCCATGGCAACTGTTCCAACCGCCTTCAAAGGAATTGATCTCCTGCACCTTGCCAAAGGTCTTGACCACCACGTCGTTGCGTCTCTTGATGAATCCAATTTCACGATCAACCTCAGAGTGGCCCATATTGCATCGTGCACCTCGTCGACAAAACGATCGTTTGAAGTCACTGCACATCATGCCACCCTTGGGATGTTGCAGATAGAAAGCATCTTCATTCTTTGCCATCCTTCTGCGAGCTCTAGCAGTTTTGACCCGGAAGGATCTTGCCAACTTCTTGGACTCAGTCATTGTCCGTTGACGCTTCTTGTGGATGTCGACCCGTTGTCTGCTCATGACACGCTGTTCATCAGCGCGTGTCTCAGTCTTGAACTTGGCAACTTCATCTTGGGTCAACTTCCGGTATGACCTCGACGACTTGACAAAGACACCAGCGTCCTTCCGCTTGAGATGTCCTCGACGAACCAACTTTGGCTTTCCACTCAAAACTCGGGTCTTATCCTCCTCGACGACCACTGCCTCTGTCTCGATGCCTCCTAAAGTTTCGTCGTGGTACTCCTCATCCTTGACCTTCTTGCTGTCGAACTCCTTGTGCCAAGCTTCATTCAAACGTAGCTTCTCCTCAGCGCGTTCCTTGCCTCCAGATCGTCGATGAAGAGTTGCCTTGCGCCGCTTCTTCTCCTCGAACCAAGCCTTTGAGTGAGAGACGCCAGCCTTCAGCGCAGCATGATATCGAGCGTCATGCCAGCTTTGATCGTTCACTGTTGCCTCAGTGAGCTTGAAGCTTCCTTGAGCCTTCTTTTCCTTTGCCTTCTTGTCGTTCTCGCGGATCTTCTCTTTGAGCTCGTTCTTGCGAGCATCAATCTCTGCGATGCGTTTCTCAATCCGCTTGTACTCGTCCTCGTCGTCGCATTCTTCAAGTTCCTGGACTTTCTCGCGTTTCTCCGCGTCTGAGTTGGAAACTTCCAAGAGCTCCACGGTTCGATGCATCGCTTGGGTTGACGAAGTTCCGATGGGTCGAGACGGCGTCGGGAGCTCGGCCGATCCAGAGGATCGACTCGGCTCTTCCGTCTCTGGAGCCGACCGAAGACCAAAGGTCCGGTTCGCTCCTTCCATCAGCGACTTCGAAACCCTTTCGAGGAAGCCGATTCTAAGATCATTGCGATGATGTTCGACCAGCTTCAGAGACTCCGCATTGGATTCCCGGCTCAACGACAAGGGGTCGTGCTTGTCTCTCAACTCCTTCTTCTCATCCTCTCTCAAACCATTGAAGTGGTCGATGGTGATGCCTTTGAACAGACAGATTGTCTTGTCCAGGACATAGTGGAACTTCTCAGGCTTGAGGATCTTGAGATAGTCACGAACTGACTTCTTCTCAGGCTTGTCCTTGGAGGATTCTTCAACTAGGCGTTCACGTTCCAAACCACAGACTCCACACTCGTGGTCATGGTGCTTCTCATTGGAGTTCCTCTGACACCTGAAGTGAAAGCAAACGTCACACGGCTCAGCGCAAGTCGAATCCTCGGACTTGACCATCACATACTTGTCACTTTCGGGACGAACAGTCACAAAAGTTGAAGAGCTGCTCGGTTCGGCATCCTCCTCCATCTTGACGTCGTCCTCGCTCCATTCCTCCAGCATGGCAATGCTGAGGAACCCAGTGTCCAAAGGTTCGGCTTGAGGCTCTTCTTCAAGGTTTCCAACACCCTTCGATTTTCCACCTGACTTCGCCTTGGCCTTGGGTTGCTGATTCTTGTTGGCAGCACCTCCACCGGCCGCCCAACAATCCTTCTTGAGGTGTCCGATCTTGTTGCAATTGTGGCAAACTCGGGTCTCTTTGGATCCACTACCGGACCCTTTGCCCTTGTTGTCGGTCTGTCCAGATCCTTTGCCGGACTTGCCTTTCGGAGAACCTTTCTTGCAATCTCCTTTGCCTTTCTTGCCTTTGCCCCTCTTGCCTCCTTTTGAGAAAGAACCCACGTCCATCGGATCACCACCAGAGGCTGAATGAGCACCAAATGCATCTCCAAGCTTCAGTCGGTGTCCAAGTCTCGTTTCCAAGAACATCACCAACTCCGCCCTGACGTCAGCGTAGTCGCTGTAGCGACTGCGATTCAGTTGTAGGTGTCGTTCTATCTCTACGGGGCATAATTGCTCAAGGATCGACACCTTGATCTCGGAATCCAACTGTTGCCGGGTGCCATCAGATCGTCTTCGCTGCTCGTATTGACGAACATTTTCTTCCCAAGTTTCCACTGCCGCCCACAGATGATCCAACTTCGTGCATTTCTGTGGTGACAGGATTGCCCGAAGCATTGCACCACGTCGTCCACCCGTGCTAGGATCGAAGCGTCGATTCAGTTTGCGCCACGCTTCACTTGCTGGTGGTTAGCTTTGTGCTTTTGTGCCTGCTATTTTTTTTTGATTATTTTGATCACCCACACATCTAATGCTTCTACTCCCTCACTACAGCCTCTTCATAAGTCGGAAGTTAGACTTCAGAAAGTCGGAAGTTAGAGTTAAGAAGTTAGACAAAAAAACAAATTCCCAGCACTTCCAAAAGTGACGGATTAAGATAAAGAAAGGTTTCTGTTTAACTAATTAAGGAATGTTTCCTTACAAAAAGGTTCCTTAAATAACACAACCTTCCTTATTTAAGGAAAAACGTTTAATTAAGTTTTTCTGTAATGAAGCAATGGCAATGTTTTCCCTTAATTAGGGAAACAACATGTCCTCAAGAAAAGGTTTTTAAGCGAGGTTTCCTTAAACAACGAGGGTTTCCTTAATTAACAGCTTTTGGAGCTCCTGGGACCTGGTCATTTTTGGGAGTGCCGGACGGTACCCAGCGGTGGCGGGTATCTGTTTGCTTCAAATGTTTCAACATTGATCAGAATTCATGATGTATTTTGGCCCAAAAACTTTCAAACGGTTTGAGCCTGTTCTGTGACAGAAAAGGTTTTCAACAAAAAATGCAACTCAAAAAAAATGTTACGCAACGCTTGTGTGTTTCTAACATGTTTTGAAAACAAAGTTGACATAGAAATTGTGGAGAACGTGTCATGCGTTTTTTTTTACATAAACGTACACTGATAGGCATCATATTCAGTGAAGAACTTGCTGGCATTTTTTTTGCTAGACTTGAAATGCATTTATCTTCTGAGAGAGGGGGGGGCAGGGCGTTCCCAAAAAGCAACGATATTTCTTCAATGGGAATTCCAGGATCCTAAAATGGATGTACTGTACCATATAAGGCCATATTTTGGAGGGATATCCCCTTACATAACCCTAATATTACCAAACCTTTTTAAGCCTTTGTTGTTGTAAAATGGTCAGGGCTGGCAAATTACACCCAACCCATGTGTTTTAATAGAAAAACACCGGCTTAAAATATTTTATTGCTGGTGTCAAAAAATTGCGCCCTATCAGTGTCATGAGACTACGACTACAACGACGACTACCACTACGCCTCAGCCTCAGTCAAATGATGCCTTAATGGTGTCATGATGATGCCTTTATGGTGTCAAAGAAGTGATGCCTTAATGGTGTCATAATGATGCCTTACTGGTGTCAAAAAAGTGATGCCTCAATGGTGTCACAATGATGCCTTTATGGTGTCAAAGAAGTGATGCCCTAGTGGTGTCACAACATTGATGCCTTAATGGCGTCAAAGAAGTGATGCCTTAATGGTGTCACAAAATTGATGCCTTAATGGTGTCAAAAAAGTGATGCCTTAATGGTGTCACAACATTGATGCCATGATGGTGTCATGATGATGCTGTGACAGTGTCATGCCACAGTGAAGATTAAGATACCCACCAAGTCCAGAGTCTGGACCTCAGCATCGTTTAGTTTTTGGGTCATGTTTTTTTGGGTTCAAAGTAGTCAGAAAGGTTCAAAGGTAACAAACACCAGAAAGAACCATCCAAAGTCTTCAAGAATAATTTTGTCTCATAGTCTTGGTCCCCATCTAAAACTATCCATACTATACTGATTGGTTAGTGACAGTGAAGTGCCACACCCCACAAAACATGTTTGCCCCTGGATGAAACAGACCCCCATGGCATCTTACCGTTTTGTTTTTGGCACCATCGCGGCGCCAGTAAAAGACACCATTACGGCATCTTATCAATTTCATGGCACCATCACGGCGCCAGTAAAAGACACCATCACGGCATCTTATCAATTTCATGGCACCATCACGGCACCAATAAAAGACACCATCACGGCATCTTCTCAGTTTCATGGCACCATCACGGCACCACAAGAAACCAGGTTTATAACCCCCATTAATAATAGATGGTATCAGTGAAGGCGCCGTGATGGTGCCTAAAATTGATGCCGAGATGGTGTCAGTGAAGGTGCTGGTGCTCAATGTTGCCCATAGCCAGGGCCTCAATCGCAGGGATGATGTCAGGATGAGGGCATTTCCACAAACGATCATGTATTGATATAATTTTTGATGGAAAGATCAAGACAATATATTTCCAGATTTTTTGGAACCTTAAAGTAAACAAATATACCGTATTATCAGGGGGGTCAATTCAGCTTACAAGAGTGTTTCAGTGCACACATCTCCATTCATCCATCCACCAAGATGACATCCGAAATCCATGTCATATTTTTTGCATTTTTCACAAACACCATCGCAGCATCATTAAATGGGACGCCATCACAGCGTCCTCAGCAACTAGGACACCATCACGGCATCCTCATTAAATGAGACACCATCACGGCATCTTCATTAGATAGGACACCATCGCGGCATCCTCATTACATGAGACACAATAGATAGTTATCTAGGAGAAACAATAGTGAACAAATATATTTATATTATATATATAGTTTCAATGGATTAGGACTTATTTACATGCCAGTATAAGACACCATCACGGCATCTTGCTTGAGGCCCGGATTCCTGCCTGAACTTGGTCACCAAGTTGTGTTCCTTGGCCTTGGCCGGATGCAGCATGGTGCCAGGAAACCCATGGGCCAGATCATGTCTGGCGTAAATGTGTGTTTAGGTGATGAAACATGCAAGAACATGTATGACTCCATTCCACCCAACCGCTTGCTGTTTTTTTTTGCCACCGAGCAATCCGATGGGAGCATGCTGGGGATGAAAGATGTTGACGAAAACCAAGTGGGTATGGCTCAAAATATTGAATCTGACACATCCATTCCCTAGGACATTCAATCTTTTTGATGATGATTGCAAACTATGACATTTCAAACTGCTAAACATCAATCTCCCCAGACTAGACTTGTCAAGCAGGTTTGAACCGGAACGTGTTGGAACTCAATCAATTGTAAAACTGGCTTTATTTCGTTATGATGCCGTGTCAACAAATGGAATTAAGTACATAGGATGCTTTGCTCATATTTTTCCTTAAATTTCAAACCTGCTTGACATAAAAACTGGTACACGCTGCTCGGCCACCATCAGATGTTGCAAAATGTTGCAAACAAAAAAATAGAATCTTCCAGAAGTGACAAGGAATATATTGGAGGATAACATGAACAAGCAATGAGTTAATTTCAGCTCAAACTGTTTGCAACACCTGATGGCAGCTACAGCTCCTGTGCGCTGGCTACAGCTTCTGTGCGTTGCCTGCCATGATCTGCCATGATGTCCTATGATGGGGTGTTTTTTGAAAAGTGTGTGTGTGTGTGCGTGCGTGTGTGTGTGTGTGTCTGCGTGTGGTGCCTTTTTGTTTGTAGATCAAGGCGGGCCTACCGGCGGGCAAGGCCGTCGTACTTTCTCTGCAGGCGACGCCGATCCACCTCTTCTTGGGTCAGAAGATCTTTGAGTGCCTGGATTCAGGAATGCAGGAATTAAACACAATAATAGTTCGCACATTGGCTATGGATCAGATTGATCAGCCCCAAAACGGATGGTTGCCTACTCAAACATACTCAAACTGATTTTGATCCAAACCCATGTAACAACCAGGCCTCTATGCGGCGCTTGAGCACCCGTATCTCCTCTCCTTTCGTCGCCCCCTCCTTCTCAAGCTGCTCAACGGCAGCTTCCTGTCGCTTCAGCCGCGCCAAGAGGTCCTTTGCGGCTGAACGAAGGGCCGCGTTCTCCCTCATCAGCTCCTGGCATCTCAGAAAGTTGTAAACATCATCACGGCATCTGATATTACAAAAAAACTAGACACCATCACGGCATCTACTGTATTTAAGAAAAAACTAGACACCATCACGGCATCTATTTAAGAAAAAAACTAGACACCATCACGGCATCTATTACAAAAAACTAGACACCATCACGGCATCTTTAAAAAAGAGATCTAGACACCATCACGGCATCTATAAGACACCATCACGGCGTCTCAGTCAAGTTTGTAGACACCATCACGGCGTCTCAAGTTTGTAGACAACATCACGGCGTCTCAAGGTTTTAGATGGCTATACCCCCCCTCCGCAACAGTCCTGTCGCTTTTGCATCATGTCACTCCACTTTTCTCTTTCTTTCCTTTCTTTGTACTTCCGCTTGGCGTTTTGTCCGCACTTGGCCCTGCGCCCTTTGCCGCCTTTTCCTTTTCCTCTCGCCTTTGCCCCGGCGCTTTTGCCTTTCTCTCCTTCTTTCTCTTCATCATATGAATCATCTTCCTGGTCCTCTTCCGCCTCTTCGGCTTTTTCCTCTTCCTCCTTTTTCTCCTCTTTCGGTGGAAGTTCCCGAAGAAACTTGTCCAGGAGCTTCTTCAGCTCCGGATCGAAGTCTTCATCAGAAGACTGGGGCTGGTGTGGCGGCTGGGCCTGCGGTTGGGCCTGCGGCCGGGAGGGCTGGGAGGGCTGGGAGGCCTGGGAGGCGGGCTTGGGCAGCTCCTGGAATCGCTGCACCAGCTTTTCCAGCTCAGGCCCAGCAGTCTTAGGCCGCTGCATCAGCCGCGGATCTGGGGGCTGGTGCTGGTCGTGGTGCTGCTGCTGCTGTTGCACCGGTGGCTGCTGCTGTTGCACCGGTGGCTGCTGCTGTTGCACCGGTGGCTGCTGCTGCATCGGTGGCGGGGCCATCATCGGCTGCTTTTGCATCTGCATCAGCGGCGGGGCCATCATCGGCTGCTGTTGCATCTGCATCGGTGGCCGGGCCATCATCGGCTGCTGTTGCATCTGCATCAGTGGCGGGGCCTGCTGCTGCTGCTGCTGCTGCTGCATCATCATCAGCTGTTGCTGCTGCATCATCTGTAGCTGCTGCTGCTGCTGGGGCATCGCGGCTGGCATCGCGGCTGGCCGGATTGGCCATGGGCCTGGGGGCTGCTGCTGCTCGTGGTGCTGCGGCTGCTGTGGTGGTCGTGATGCTCGGGCTGGGCGCGGTGGCATCACTGGCTTCTGCTGCTGCTGCATCGGTGCAGCCTGCTGCTTCTGCTGCTGCTGTGGCTGATTTGGCGGACCTGGGGGTGGCGACCCGCCATGCTTGTGCTTTGCAGGCTGCGGTGGCCCGGCGGGCTTCTGCTGCTGCTGCTGCATGGGTGCAGCCTTTGCAGCCCGCGGTGGCCCGGCGGGCTTCTGCTGCTGCTGCATCGGTGCAGCCTGCTGCTTCTGCTGTTGCTGCTTTGGCGGCGTCACCGGCTGCTGCTGTTTCGGCGGTGTCACCGGTTGCTGCTTCCCCAGCATGCGTGGGGCGCTAGGTTCCGTGGGCATCTTCTTTGGGGCTATGGCCGGTATGGCTTTTTGTTTTGCCTCATGGGGTGGGGCCTTTGGCTTCTCCTTCGGCCGGGCTTCCTCTTTCAGTGGGGCTTGTGGCTCTTTTGGCTCCTCCTTCGGCCGGGCTTCTGGTTTCTCCTTCTGTCCGGAGTCTGGCTCCTCCTTCTTTGGGGCTTTTGTTTCCTCTGGCTCCTCCTTCTTTGGGGCTTTTGTTTCCTCTGGCTCCTCCTTCTTTGGGGCTTTTGTTTCCTCTGGCTCTCCTTCTGCTGCAGCTGCAGCCTTCCTTTTTGACTTCGATCTTTCTGCAGCCTCCTCAGGTTTATCTTTCCTTTTTTCCTTCTTTGCACCCTCCTCAGCTTTATCTTTCTTTTTTTCCTTCTTTACTTTCTTCCTCTTTTCAGTCTTCTCAGTCTTCTCTTCCTTCTTTTGTTTGCCTCCTTCGGGCTCTAGCTTTTCCATGGCACCGACCGCACCGGCAGGGGTGTGACAGTTTGTTTGTGTAGTTTCTTTGTTGTTGTGCGTGTGCGTGTGTGTGTCTGCTAGTTCTTGCTTAAGTTTCTTTTTGTGTGCGTGTGTGTCTATGTTGTTGCTTTCCAAGTCTGGCCATATACCGCTTTGTGCATTGCATGGGCAGTGTGAATGTGTATGTGGCAGTATGTGGGAGTGTGGCAGTATGTGAGAGTGTGTGTGGTTGTGGCGGTTGTGGCAATGCATGTGAGAACACATGAATACCAGAAACCAATCTTGCTGTCATATATACAATAAGCTAACTACAACAACATAAACACATGTGCACACCATGATGCGCCTGTCAGCATTATGTTGTTTTTTCAATGAGAGCCAAAAGCAGATAGGTCCATACAGCAATGTAGGTGCAGTGAACGTGCTTGCATGCAGATGATCCCAAACCATAGTTAATTTCTGGGTAGCCTCTAGTTAGAATTCCAATCAGTGACATTTCAGGCTGTCAGATTGGGGCGACCGACGGCTTTCAAAGACTTCCAGACCAGTAGGGTAGCCCAACCTGGGTGGCGGATGTTTCAGGTATAAACTGGATATTACTGTATATCTTGCGGGACACCCCTCACGGCATCCCTTTATCCCTTAATTGCGGAAGGACACCATCGCGGCATCCCTGATTTGTGGGGAGGACACCATCACGGCATCCCTTAGTTGTGGGAGGACACCATCACGGCATCCATCCAACAACCATATGTACGTACCATACACACTTCTTGTTGGCCACCAAAATTAAAACCTTGAGACCGGTCATCCGACAAGGGTATGCTTTACGATTCTTGGGATATGTCCCCGAGAAAAAAAAGATCTATGCTTGTTCCAAAGAGCTTTCAAGGTCGACTTTGGCTGGGCTGAAGATATGTTCGGGTAAGAGAGCTGATCCATGGCATCCATTTAAAGTTATTATTATTATTGTTTTAAACAGATTTTGACACCATCACTGCGTCTCGCTCTTTCTGAGGCAACCCACGCCCTTGGCTGGCCTCGACCTAAAGATGCCGCGACGGTGTCTCATCATGAGCACAAGATGCCGCGAAGGTGTCTCATGCGTCTCATGAGCATGCCGTGATGGTGTGCGTGTGTGCAATGATGATGCCGTGAAGGTGTCACACGAGCATGCCGTGATGGTGTGCGTGCAATGTTGATGCCGTGAAGGTGTCACACGAGCATGCCGTGATGGTGTGCGTGCAATCTGATGCCGTGAAGGTGTCACATGATGGCGCGCTAAGGCGATGGCCATGAAGAAACTTGAACTTGAACAACACCGAGAACCGAAGAAGGCCCTGGCCTCGGACGCACACAAGCGGACACACAAAAGATGCAAGCTCATGCAAAGAAAAAACCATGCAAAAAAAGCTCAAGCATGTGAAAGTGAATGAAGTCATCCGGGCAGCCGCCTTTTTGCCCATTAGGCGGCTTTTGTGAGGGTAACTGCGGCTTTGTGTTTGCCAAAAGCATTTACCCAAAGTTTGCCCAAAAGGCGGTTTTTGTGAGGGTAACTGCGGCCTTGTGTTTGCCAAAAGCATTTACCCAAAGTCGCCTTGCATTGACACCAAGTTGGCTAAAAGTTTGACACCTAAGGCGTACTGTGCGCCGATTCCAGCTTGGATGCGCAGATTCCAATACTTAGCTCACCGTAGCTTTTGCGGGGGTACTTGCAACCTTATTTTAGGACATCTCACATGTAACCCCAAGTGTGCACATCCAAGCACAAGGCCCTGATGGCCGATTCCGAAGGACCCCTGCTGTGGGTGCCCTCACATCCAAGGCCTTGATGGCCGATTCATGCCCTCACAGAGGCCCTCACATCCAAGATCATCTTGATCATCCATTGGTAAGCGCCAGAATCGGTGCTGGTGGCTCCGAAGCTCCCAGCGGCCCACGGCAAATCACCATCCAGCGCACTTGGCCCTCGTCCGTACAACGCCAGACCTTAAACAAGATTGGTCGGACGTCCAAAAAGGGGGAAAAAAGTACAGGATATGATTTTGGGACCTTTTATGGGATCTTTGGGGAATAAAAAATGCAGGATCAAGAAACACTGGGATGTACTCGCCGAAACTGCAAATCGTGGAGCCTAATGCCCCTGCAGCATGCGAAGCCATCAAGGCTTATGTAGCCCGTGGATTTACGCCAGTGACCGCAGCCATCGAAAGCTACCCTTTTGGTCCTTGGCCGGGTGCACATACGACGACACCATCATCGTATTAGAGTTTCAACATTGCACACCATGACCGCGTGCACCTACGACACCATCACGGCATCGTAGGTTGAACATTGCACATCATCACACATGCGACGCCATCACGGCATCGTATTAGAGTTTCAACATTGCACACCATAACCGCGTGCACATACGACACCATCACGGCATCGTAGATTGAACATTGCACACCATCACGGCGTGCACATGCCACACCATCACAGCATCGTATTAGAGTTTCAACATTGCACACCATGACCGCGTGCACAAACGACACCATCACGGCATCGTTGAGACACCATCACGGAGTCTAAGACACATTAATAATTTGCCGAGGGGCTTGGCGGTTCTTCTCATGAAGTAGATGTTGTTGCTCCCTGGTTCCAAGAAGATCCACTCATGATAGCGGTTGGTACCGCCATGAAGGTACTTGAATTGAAAGCACCTGTCCATGATTTGCTGTGCTTCCTGAGAAGGTGCCGGGGGCATCTCAGTGGGAAGCTGCATCCTCTGGATAAGTGCCATGGCCGGAATCAAGGGCAGTGACCAAGTGACCTAAATGACCTATATAAGTGACTCAAGTGAGTGACCTAAGTGACCTAAGTAGTCTAAGTGACCTTAAGTGACCTAAGTGACCTAAGTGATCTAAGTGACCTAAGTGACCTAAGTGACCTAAGTGACCTAAGTGACCTAAATGACCTAAGTGACCTAAGTGACCTAGGTGACTGAATGTTTTTTTCGGGTGATTTACTGTAATAAGTCCCGAGATGCTGTGAAAGTGCTTGGATGGCAGGCTTGATATGTCACGGCACGGCCGAATATGGCTTCTCATATAATGGTACTTTTACTCAATGTGTTTCTCCGTTGCGTTTCACTGTTGTGCTTTTGACACTGAGCCTCAAGCTGATTGACATGTTTGCGTCCAGTCGAAGAGTAGAACCATGGGAAAGCGCCTCGGCCAAGCGCACTCATTGCCGGGCAAATGCTGGTCTCGCTGGCTAAAATATTTCGGACAGAATGCGCCAAGGAAGTATTACTACATCATGGTGCTGATCGAGGCCTTGTGTTGTCGAGTGACACAAGTGTGTCAGCTGAAGGTCGAAGACTTTGACATGCGCGGAAAACGTGTCTGGCTTAAAGCGTTTAAGCGACACAGGGGCGTATGGAAGCCACTAGTGCCATCGATTGTGAAGGAGTTGAAAGAGTGGCGAGCCAAGGAATGGAAATGGCCTTCCCATGGGTACATTTTCCCTTCACAACGCGGCTCAACGAAAGGCCACATTTCAAAAGATATTGTGGCGCGCCATGTGAAAAAACATGGGGATACCTTTCTTCACAAATTTGGCGACACCATGCCCGAGCTGATCAATGGAAAAAACATTCGGACCCACAGTGGAAGACGCCATGCAATCAGCGAACTAGCTGCTGCTGGCATTCATCAACAAGTGGGGATGACATGGGCACAGATTGACTCTGCCCGGGTATACCAAGGATACATAGACCTAGACCCAGCTCAGGTCTACTCCGCTATCGTGAAGTATGACAAGCGGAAAAAATCCAGAAAGTAGATGCAAAAGCGATTCACGTGAATTCAAAGGCGCAAACGTTTCACTTGAACTCACTCAAAAGCTGGGCATGAAAAGGGACATTGCCTGTCTTAGGACACCATCTCGGCATCCATTATTGGTCCATAAGTGGTTAGACACCATCACGGTGTCATTTTCTAGGACACCATCTCGGCATCCACGTGATTAAGCCGTTACAACATGTTGCAACCTGTACTTCCCTTCTTGTCATGTTTGTTGATGCTTTAATGTGACACTGTGCTGGCAATGGTTGGAGAAATGGACTCAAACTCACTGCGCTGGACTCAGGTCCGAACTTCCAAGTTGATGAGGTCCCAGCCTTGGGGCGTTGAAGATTGAAAGGATGCCGAGATGGTGTCCTAGAAAGCCAACTAAGTGGGAATGAACAAGGACAAGCGGTCAATGTGTTCCCAAATGTTTCGACGCTGCAAAGATTTCATTTGGGATTGTGTTTGTGGTTATTAGCGCTGTCACATTAAGTGGTTAGACACCATCACGGCGTCATTTTCTAGGACACCATCTCGGCATCCACGTGATTAAGCCGTTACAACATGTTGCAACCTGTACTTCCCTTCTTGTCATGTTTGTTGATGCTTTAATGTGACACTGTGCTGGCAATGGTTGGAGAAATGGACTCAAACTCACTGCGCTGGACTCAGGTCCGAACTTCCAAGTTGATGAGGTCCCAGCCTTGGGGCGTTGAAGATTGAAAGGATGCCGAGATGGTGTCCTAGAAAGCCAACTAAGTGGGAATGAACAAGGACAAGCGGTCAATGTGTTCCCAAATGTTTCGACGCTGCAAAGATTTCATTTGGGATTGTGTTTGTGGTTATTAGCGCTGTCACATTAAGTGGTTAGACACCATCACGGCGTCATTTTCTAGGACACCATCTCGGCATCCACGTGATTAAGCCGTTACAACATGTTGCAACCTGTACTTCCCTTCTTGTCATGTTTGTTGATGCTTTAATGTGACACTGTGCTGGCAATGGTTGGAGAAATGGACTCAAACTCACTGCGCTGGACTCAGGTCCGAACTTCCAAGTTGATGACTCATCACTGAGGTCCCAGCCTTGGGGCGTTGAAGATTGAAAGGATGCCGAGATGGTGTCCTAGAAAGCCAACTAAGTGGGAATGAACAAGGACAAGCGGTCAATGTGTTCCCAAATGTTTCGACGCTGCAAAGATTTCATTTGGGATTGTGTTTGTGGTTATTAGCGCTGTCACATTAAGTGGTTAGACACCATCACGGCGTCATTTTCTAGGACACCATCTCGGCATCCACGTGATTAAGCCGTTACAATGTGACACTGTGCTGGCAATGGTTGGAGAAATGGACTCAAACTCCCTGCGCTGGACTCAGGTCCGAACTTCCAAGTTGATGAGGTCCCAGCCTTGGGGCGTTGAAGAATTGAAAGGATGCCGAGATGGTGTCCTCCTAGATGCAATGATTGATCTAAATGGATGCCGAGATGGTGTCCTAGAACGTCAAAGACGCCGTGATGGTGTCTGCATTTTCTCTCGGTCTGGCAATGTCTCACATCGCTGCGCTCAGTCGATGATCGATTTTCTGATGCGTCTCCTGAATTTTCAGGCCAGTTGATTTTCTGGACGACGCTCAGTAATGAAATTAATCAGTCTCCTGAGAGACATCAACCCGCTGGGACAGCAGGCACCCCTACTACAACAGCAGGGAAAGCAATTCAAGGATTCAGGAATGGCACGGTTGGCCACCCCCAAAATTACTGTCACCTTGTATCCATGAAAGATGTGGAAAAAGCCAGAACCATGTGAGGCACGTCGCTGTAGTTTCAAATCAAAAGGTTGAATTGAGAATTACTTGAACACAAAATTTGCCTACTGTAGTTCCAAAATCAAAAACTTGACAATTTTTCCAAGTTAGCGAAATACCTCGAGCCACGTAACGTGGGATTAAGGATTCTACAGCCGGCTTATCCCAGAATCAGGGATGTTGGCATACCCACAAGTCTTTTGACACGATTCGATGCGAACCAAGATGTAATCAAAAACAAAATTGAAAGCTGCAGTCTCGGATATCTGCATGCATTTCATTCAAGTCTTTTGAAATCCAATACAGTTCCATTCTCTTTGACTTGCGCCATCTGCCGACTGTCAATGATAAGGCTACTTCTCCAGCCGACCGGATTCACTCTTCGGCCTCGTCGGCCATATCATCGTCATCATCGTCGTCCTGGATCAGGCCTCCCTGGGTCAGCTTCTTCAGCTTGTTCATGATCTCTTCCTTCTTGGAGCTTTCCTCTGATGTCTTTTGCTTCTTGGAACCATCAAATCCATCATCCTCTCCGGCTGCACGCTTTTTGCTCTTTGACTTGCCAGCAGCCTTACCACCAGCAGCCTTGCCACCAGCCTTGCCACCAGCCTTGCTGCCAGCCTTGCCACCGCCCTTGCCCTTTCCTCTTCCGCCCTTTCCTCTTCCGCTTGCACTTGGCTGAACGGTGTTGCCACTGCCACCACTGCTACCAAGAGGAAGGGGCGTGCTCGCATTGGGATTGCCACCAAGAGCTTTGAGGAGGGTCTGCCTCAAATGACATCACAACGATTCACGCATGGCCTGTATTTGGAATGATTGAATTATCCGCTTCTTCAAAATAGTTTCTAGGTGTTATGAAATGTGCATGTGTACATATATATATATATATATATAACATATATATTATATATATAACATGTATATATATATACATAATATATATATATATATATTTACACATATATATTAATATACATATATATATGTACATATACAAATTATATATATATATATATATTTATTTATTTATTTATTATTATTCCACTTGTGTCTCAGGCACACTTCAACATTGTAGAGCGGAGAGGATTGGTCCTTGAATTGCTCCCAAACGAAGCGGACAAGGAGCTTCCTCAGCTGCTGGGCATGATACTCTGTGAAGGTAACACCAATGTACGACTTCTTGGCCAAGATTGCCGCCTCAGCGCCCTTGCCATCGATCTCAGTTCCATTCACCATCACGCTGGCTTGAAAGGAGTGCAGCAACTCTGCGAACACCGCCTGTGGCATCACATGGTAGTTCACTGGAATACGATCTTCCCCCAAATCTGGACGATCTGGGCCATCAGGCAGCGCTCCTCCGGACAAGACTCTTCCAGCAGGTCCATAGATCTTATCCTTCTCTTCCTTGCTAATGAGCCAAAAGCCTTGCTCCTCATCAAAAGGAAGAATCTTCACAGGACCAATTGCCGTGCTCAAGCTCATGCCGGAGAAGATCTTGCGAGGGATGTCCTGCACCAACACGGGCCCAGAGGTGACAATGTGAATTCCCTCATGGGTCGGAATGAGGCCTCGCACCAAGCACCTGCGAGCTCGGATGGACTGCTCGCAGTAATGAATAATCATCTCCTGCCTCTGCTTCTTTTCCCAATGCTGCCCATGGTCCTCGGCATTTGTAATCTTCACACACGCACTGAGAACCATAGGAGCAAGTTGGCGTCCACCATCGAAAAAGATCACCAAGTCGCCCTCTCGTGGCTGTGGTCCACCTCTGCCTCGGACGAATGAGGAGCAAATCTTCTGAAAATGCTCACGGCGAAACTGAGGCCGTCGAATGTGACACTGGGCCGTCGCCTCTCCTGCAACCTTGGAGTCATAGACAAAGATCGCCCTTTTGGCCCCGGTGAGAGACACGCAGTTTTCCATGATCTGGCCCATTGCCTGCACTGAGTCTTGCTCGACCACCAATTTGACAAATTGATCTACGATCTCCTCAGCCTGCTTGGCGAAAGCCATCAGCTGCTGCGCTTTCTCATCTTCATGGTCCAGCTCCAAAGACATTCGGGGCAACAGGTCATGCACGATGACATTCTTCTGGGCTGAAGAATCTTCATCTGACTCATCTTCATTTGCTTCTTTTTCCTCTGCCGCCTTCACCTTCTCAATCTCTTCATGGATAGTTTCCATCATTGTCTTGAAAGGGTCATGGCATAGGATGTCCGCAGGCAAGGTTGACCCCTTCAAGGTGTTGCGAAGCTGGCTGTCATGCCCAGATCGAAAGACGACATTCTTGAGCATGTTGATGATCAAGCGTTCGGCTTCTGTCAGCTGGCCCAGCCATGTCAAGTCAGCCCCATCCTCGAACCTGCGCAATGCAAAGCGAGATGAACATGGGAAAAAAAAGGAAATATAAAAAGGGATTGAAGGAAATCAAACATCAACAACGTGCAAAGGAAATCAAATACAACCACCCGTCAATAGAAAAAGAATCTGAACTCTTCCGAACAACCTTTTTCGCACTTCACTGTGAGAGATCATCACCTTCTTGATGCCGTTGGCATGTGCGGGCTTCAATCCCCATTTCTGTGACTCTTCCAACACGTACTCAAAAATGCTCTTCTTGGCCAAGAACTCATCCAGGAGCCCTCTGGTCCCTCCTCCAGTGCGGCCGCCTTTCAATGTTCGGCTACTGAAGCATTTGTTGTTGGATTCTCCACGGATCAAGAGATCTTCCATGCTTTCCAAGATCCACAGGAGATCCTCGGACTTCTTGGTCTTGATGCAAATCCCTTCAAGTACGGCCATGTGCTGGAAGCAGCTTTGCTTTCCGTACTTCTGCTCCAAACGAAAGACCACGTCGAAGAGCTTGTCCACGGAAAGAATTCTTTCAAAGACCTTCATGGCGCTGTCGACAAACTCGAAAGCTGTCTTTGGGCAGTCTTCGTCATCAGGCAGGTCACAGCTCTTTCGGACCCACAGATCAGCCAAATCAGATCTCGACAGCTGGGCCGTATGCGTCTCCTCATAAGATGCTTTGACCGCTGCGATCTCGAAGATGGTTTGCAAGGTGCTTCTCGCCGCACTCTCGTAGGTGGACATGTACCGCTGTCGGTACGTCAGAGAGCGGAAGAAGGCATCTTCTTTGGTCTCAATCATCTCACAGCGGAGGCTCACTGAGAGGAACACTGTTCGCCATGCCCTCAGTTGGCATGGTGGTCAGGATTCATCAAAGATTGAGTTGAATGAACTAGACTTTTCCATTCAGCATCATGAGAATCAAACAACTTCACTTCAAAATTCAGAGGCACCGTCACGGCGCCAGATATTCACAAAGCACAAAAGAAGATAGCCAAGTCACAGAAGCTCTTCCTGGGAGGCACCGTCTCCGATCCTCTTAGCCACGTGCATGATCAAGGCGTGGTCGATTTCCTCCGGCGAAATCCGTTGCAAGGCACCTTTCAGGCTCTCAAAGCGCTCAGAGGTGACCATTGAGGTTACGCCTACCACGATTTCCAAGGTCAACTTCTCCGGCCCTTTCTCAAAAAAAGACTTCTGGATTTTCTTCAATGAGGCAGAATTGATGGGAACGGTCGGCGAACACATCTGCCTCACATTCATCCAAAAAAGGTTGCCCTGCGATACATAGGTCTTGGCTGACTTCATCGCGGCATCATACTCTTGGTCATTCCAAGGTGCCTGCCAAAAGGCGGGCACAACCAGTTGATTGTCAAATAATTAAGTTGGCGTTACTGCATTCTTGGCATCGAAGCGTTGTTTTGGACACCATCACGGCATCCCATTGGTTTTTCCGACACCATCACGGCATCGAAGCGATGTTTTGGACATCATCATGGCATCCTTCTGAATGACTACATCTTAAGACGGGAATACCATCACCAGACATACAACTTGCATTTCCAAGCACATACTAATTTATTAATAAATTAACATGTGAAAGTACATAGTAATAAAATGCAAAAAAAAAACGCACACCATGCGCCAGAAAAATATGGCCATCGCGGATCGTGCGCGGATCGTGCGCGGATCGTGCGCGGATCGTGCGCGGATCGTGCGCGGATCGTGCGCGGATCGTGCGCGGATCGTGCGCGTCCAGGGTTGTTGAGAACTTGGCTTTGTCAGGGCACAAAAATGAACTAGGTCCAAATTGTGGGGGAATGTCCAGAGGCTACGGTAAACCTACCCTCCTTCCTCAACATACCTGTACGTACAGGGTTGTTGAGGGAGTAGGGTAAGGTAAGGTCACGACCATGCTGAGAACTTAGGGTAAAATTACCCAACCATGTCAGATATAGTGGCAGGATGTATTACCCTAACCTCTCAACAACCCTGTACGTACAGGTATGTTGAGGAAGGAGGGTAAATTTACCCTACCTTCTCGTACAGTAGGGTTGTGGACATCATGAGATTGGAGGTTCTCAACAACCCTGGACGCGCACGATCCGTGCACGATCCGCGCACGATCCGTGCACGATCCGCGCACGATCCGTGCACGATCCGCGCACGATCCGCGCACGATCCGTGCACGATCCGCGCACGATCCGCACACGATCCGAGCATGTCCCTTATCTGATGGGTTATCATGAAAGATCACACGCAATAACTCAAATTAAACTGGATAGACATGAAAGATCACACGCTAATCCCGCCTGTGACCCCGCTTCGTTCTGCTCCGCTGCACTGTCAATCGCCTGCGGCGGCATTGACTGCACCGCGTCGAAGATTGGGTGGGACAGCAACACGTTCATGCAATCCTCCAAGGCTTGCAGATGCTTCGCATTTACGGTCTGCACCGAAGCGGCCATCGCTTGTCACGATGCGATGCGAAGGGGATCGAGGATATCGAGGGAGTCAGTCGGGCTTGGGTGATTTCAAGCAAAAAATGCTTCGGAAGGGCCAGAAAAAATCATGACCAAGCCATGAGCCATGACATGCCAGGTAATTCAGAAACTATGTAAATAATTCAGAAAAAATCATGACAAGCCAGTCGCGATTGAGCCACCCGACCGTTCACAAGGAGCCAGGAGTCAACCTCAGGCCAACCGGGAAAGAATCACTGATTCATGAAGATGAAAAATTAACGATGATCAAAACATGTAAAATGAAAGGAAAGTTGAAAAATATCATGAACTGTTGATCGTATTGAAAAGCATTGATCAACTAGGAAAAAATAATGACAAGAACATGAAACAATGAAAAAATAATTTAAATTATATGTATTATATGTATGTACTATGTATCTATGTATGTATGGAGCATGACCTGGATAATATACGGATATCAGATACTGATGAAAACAAAATGAAAACAAAATGAAAAGAAAATGAAAAAAATGAAAAACAGAAAAAAATGAAAAATATCTCTCGAATCATCTCCCGAATGGGAAGGGCTGTTTTTTCCAGGGGAAGCCCATGATTTCAAGGCTAGTTTGGGCTATCCATCAGGGTATCAGCCGAATTCCATGGACGGCTGAGGTCGTGGCGTCAATGGGAAAGCGTGGCCTCCGGGGAGGGTCGTGGCCTCCGTGGCGCGACAGGGCCACGACGGGGAAGATACAACAGGGCCAAACGCAAACTGAGTCGTGCTAACAAGCTAAGTTGCAATTGCAACATTTTTCTCACTTTTTTCACATAAAGTTTGCGAAGTTTCAGGATGGTTTTCATCCGATTCCGATTTTTTTTGAACATCTTAAGACGATGGTCAATTCCATGAAGTTTCAGGATGGTGTTCATCCATTCCAAAATGTTTTGAACATCTTAAGACGATGGACAGGTGACAATGGTCATTTACCACTGTTCAATTCCTGGTGATTCCTCACCATTTCAACTTCTGAGTCTGGGTAAATGTTGGTTTGTCACTAACCTGAAAATGAGATTGAGGTCGCAGTGAGGTTGCTATTGATTTGCTATTGAGTTGCAGTGAGGTTTTACCCAGACGCTAAATTAGAAGCTGCTGTCATTGAAATTGCCGCCACCCACACTTCTTCCAAACAAAGAGCTCCACGGATTCAAAAGTTGCTTCCCTTCGAAATTCGTCCAGCTCATGGGACTCAATCTGCACATACTTCAAAGCCTGGAACCTTTGGAGTCTAGCTGCTTAAGAAAACCAATTTATCAAACATTTGCAGTTGGTGGGTGGGCTGCCATCAAAATAGAAATTCATTTTTTTGGCAGTGACAACATACTCAAGAATAAGACGAGGAGCAAGTGCCATGTCAGTGCAGTGACAAGATGACGGTGACGGGTGTAGGCTGTGAACCCTTCCATGAAAGTTCCATCTGAGAAGGCTGTTGGAAAGGGCTCACCTCTATATGTCACTCTCTTGACCAATGCCCAAAGACAGTGACCAACATCTGGAAGTTCATCTTGACCAAGATGTGCACTCCCGTGATAGGTTTTAAATTGACCTATCTCAAAGAAGTCTTCCGTCTCCTTGTAGATGTCAAGTCGGTCGAGGTGATCCATGTATCTCCTTGCCCTTTTCATGTGGTACAGGCTGTAGGAAGGTAAAGGGGTCTTGTTCAACCGACCTGGGATCAAACAAGCCGGAGACAAAACACAAAACAAAACACAAAACAAAACAAAGCAAAACCAAACAAAGCAAAACCAAACAAAACAAAATAAAACCAAGCATCACTCCTTGCATCCACATGCCCAACCGTCCAATGACCACTGCCGTTCTCTCCATTGCGCGGATCCCCACATGTTTGATGGCAATGTCCTGTTGCAGACTGGGCAGTCCATGGCTGGGCCAAAGAAAGAAAGGATCTGGGCTGGGACGGGATGACGGAATGCCAAAGCGGCTGCAGATGTGAAATAACAAAGTTGACAGATCTGGGCAAATGGAAACAACTTTGATGCTACAGCGGTGAAATGATGTCCAATATTTCACAGCCTCAAACCATGATCACAGTCAGTGTTGATGTTTGGAATCCTGCCATGAAAGAACCGCAGAGTTGTAAAACTTTTACACATACAGTTTCAATTTGAAGGCCAATTAATGATAAGTCTGAAGGCCAGCTGCACTTTGTTCAAGACACCCTCACGGCATCTAACTTTGTTCAAGACACCCTCACGGCATCTAAGTTTGTTCAAGACACCCTTACGGCATCTAAGTTTGTTCAAGACACCCTTACGGCATCTAACTTTGTTCAAGACACCCTCACGGCATCTAACTTTGTTCAAGACACCCTCACGGCACCTAACTTTGTTCAAGACACCCTCACGGCATCTAACTTTGTTGAAGACACCATCACTGCATCTGACTTTACAGCACCCCGTTGAGCAATTCCATCCTTGGGCCCTGACCCAGCCATCCGTACTGTGCCAGCAGCACCTAAGGGGCAAGCGTTAGTTCCATCTGAGAAAAGGATTGAGCGACTGATCCAGCACAGCAGGTGGAAGTCCAGCCATGCAGCAACGCCACTTTTTCCCTGCTACCCCGGTAGGCAAATCAGAAGCCGCGATTGCAGCAATGAACCCTGCTCACAAACTTGAGAAATGTTTTGCTGGACATGAGATTGTCTTCCTGCATGTTAGCAGCTATTTGCGGAATGGTCAGCCCCAGCACAGCCCACTTGCGGCCAGCTTGCTGGCTCTTAGCAGATGCTTCAGCGAAGGCTTCCCAACCTCCATCAATCATCTTCCACTTCGATCTCTCCTGGCCTGCTGCTGCTTGAATAATTTCACTGGCTTCCGTGTTCGCAGCACGAAAGCTATGGCACAAGAAAATCTGCCGCTTGATTGCGTACGCCGCATCATAGAGGAAGGCAATTCCTGTTGTTGCCTTATCATGACGGTTTTCAATGATGCCCCGCATGCATGCCAGGTCCAGAACACAACCTCCTCGCACAGAGGCTGCCCAAAGAACTTGTGAAGGCGGTTTCTCCGGGTTGGCCACAACGAAAAACAAAGGCAGCTGCAAGTCCTGGGTCACCTTGCACCTGAAAAATTCAGGGTTCTGGCTCCACTCTGCCATCTCCAGGAAGATCCAGTGGTTCCGCCGATCAAACTGTGGCGGGGATGGGGCCAACAAGGCTTGGAATTTTGAAACTCCCCGTACTCTGGTGGCATCTCTGCGAGTCTCCAATTCAACAAATGCTTGAGCCACATCAACCATCCCATCTGGCACTTCCTTGGCTGT
This sequence comes from Cladocopium goreaui, assembly GCA_947184155.2. Taxonomy (NCBI): domain Eukaryota; class Dinophyceae; order Suessiales; family Symbiodiniaceae; genus Cladocopium; species Cladocopium goreaui. The sequence goes on along the minus strand of CAMXCT020003602.1, from coordinate 444,862 downwards.
CAAGTGACCACTTAAGTACGATTGGATTGTGTTCTTGAACTGCTTGTTTCTCTGAAATGTCAATTCTGCCTGGACACGCTGACAATCTGCTGGCAGATTCGCACTTGCTTCGAGCCGTACTTCATCATGAGGCAAAAGTTTGACCGGTCCATCCAAACGGCGTCTTTTGGCCAAGAAATCAGCTTCAGAACCCTTCTTGTGCCCTCGTTTGGTACCCAAATCAAGTCTGGATGTTGATCCTTTCCTGGGTTCACCATACCATTCGATCCACAGCTGCTGGGCCATCTCAATGCAGTCAGTGGAAGTGGCCGGGGCGAAGTCGAACATAAATTTCAACTCCAAATTTTTGTTTTCTTCAGTCAGCAATGATCTTTCAGCAGACACAATGCGCACCATCTTCGAAAAGTGCTGCTCCACTCCGGATGTGGTGCATCCATCTAGAGCACCAAAGTGAATGAGAATCCAGTGCAAGTTTGAAGATGGATGGCGAGCTGCTGTTGACTTGCGAGAGCTAGTTTTCTGGACTGCGTATTTCCAAGATTCGAAGCTGCTGCAGTTGGGATTGGTCGAATGGTGATGAAAAGCTATAGCTTTGTGATCCCAGTACTCATCAATGAAGGAATCAGCCGACGCCTCGAACAGTTGGCACAATCTTTCCGAAGAAGTGTGCAACGACTGTATGTAGTCCACGGATTCCTCCCGGTTTGTCCGGGCTACTTCGGATACATCAAAGATTTTCAGGGCGGTCAGAATCTCATATGCAGGAAACTCCGACGCAATCACTTCTGTGCTCAGCCCAACCAGTTTCTTCATAGAAGCAAAGCACCGGGCGATCATGGCTGGAGAAACTTTGTTCGGACCACCCAGAGTCTTCGACTTGCCATCCACATCGAAAGCCTGCAAACATCGAAGGCCAGGGCAGAGGAAACAACAACGGGGGGAAACACAACGCGAAACCAAAAAAGGCACACAGGCACACGTTTAAAAACAGTTCTTTTGGCACTAAACAGGTAAGCATAAAAGCATTGGCATAAGCACTAAAATGATTTTGCCCAGTGACGATTGGGGTTTTCAAGCTCTCCAGCGCAAACATGGTATACCCAGATCTAGTCGCATGCTCATCAATGAAAAGATGCTTCACCCGACTTGCAAATACATCGAGTTCGATGTTGTGCGTGGCAACATCGCCAGCTTCTGAATCCATGAGTCGGATGATGCTTGTCGCTTCATCAGTGAAGTCAGCCACCATTGCTAAAAGCAACGCCCGCTCTTCACTGAGAGAGCGCAAGAACAATGCACCTCGTTCACCGTCCCGCAAATTGTGTCTGTAAACTGTCGCATAGATTGCAGTTTTGATGGTCGGACGCAGCCACAGAATCAAACGGCCAGTTGCCTTCTGGTGCGAGTCAAACCTCTGCTTGCACAGCGACATTGACTGAACCCGGTCACCGCCCATGTCTTTGACGTACTGGTTGAACACTTTCCTCAGCACATCACTGCTCTGAATGGTTGCAGGCATTGAAGCGTTGCCCCAGATCAAGGCTTGAAACACATCCCAAATCTCAGCAGACGCTTTGAATGGACGGGAAATGACTCGCCGAGCCGCATGCGCCCGGTCCCGGCACACCTGTTTCACACCTGGGAACAGACCGTCATTGCAGGCCATGAGCCTACCTGCCAGCTGCTCATCTGCTGCAGCATCCATGTTCAGTAGAATGACCTTCTGTTGCAAAGCGGCCATTTGATCTTCATCCCCTTCAACAAATTGTGACAAGATGGCTCTTGTGCCCTGAACAAGCGACTCTGTCATGCTGTCTTGAAGATGGTGTATTCCCAGCAACCCACGCTTGACTTCCAGCTTGTCATTGCACGCCCGGAAACGTACCATCAGAACCAACCTACGTACATCTTGGTGGAGCACGATGCATGTGGATGAAAGAAGGAAAGCCGCATCAATGCGTTGGCAAGCGCCTCCCAAACAGTTCTGCAATCTGGCCAGCTTCCAACGGCCACCTACTGCCTTCATAGATCTCAGTGATCCAGCGGCTTGCCTTTTGGTGGCAAACTCTTCAAACTCTTTCTTCGGCGGCGCCCTGGAATCAACTCCGCCAGCTTGGCCAGCCAAACTCAATGCAAGCTTGTGCTGCTTGGAATCAGCATGCCGGCTCACAGTGTAGAAATTTCCGGGCCCATTGAAACCCGTCAGCCCAAAGGCAAGCTGTGGCACATGGCGGGAACAAAGCTTGCATAGAAGACCCCATTCACCATTTTTTTTTTCAGTCAGCCAAGGCAGTTTTTTCATCCAAGTTCCGGCAAGGTCAAGAAAAGAGCATCTGAAGCACCCGCTATCTTCACACAGCTGGACATGGGTGAGGTGAGCTTTGACATCCAGCTTTTCCATTGCGTTCCCCCGCAACAGACACCACAATTAAGCAATAAAATTGAGTGTTGGGATCTGGCTTCACACGGCTTCTCTGTTTGGCTTGAGTCTGCTGCACTCTGTTTGATTGGTTTGATTGCTGTTTTAGATTTGTTCGATTTTGTTTGTTTGTTAATATGTTCAATGTGTCTGTTGTGTCCTCTTGTTGTATTCATGGCAGAACAACATGATCCCTGGAACTTTTGGGCCCGTACAAGCAAATTGGCTTTTTGCGTCACCCTGACTGACACATTGACATACCGTAAAGGATAAGTGTCACGGGGAAACATAAAACAGATCTTTCCGTCTTTCCCATTTTTTTGTTATCTCGACTCAACATGATCCGTGGCACCTGACTCTGTCCTCACCCCTTTGGCATCCTGACCCCCTTTGAGGTCCCTGGCATTGGGTTGAAACAGCTTCCTTCATGGACCTTGGCTCAAACGCATTGGCAGTGATTAACCATCTTGAAATTGGCAGCGCACATATATTTTACATAGTGATGGGAGCAGTTTTGAAACTGGCTGGAAACATCTTGAAACTGCCTTGAAAGATCTTGAAACGACTAATCAGAGCAGCTTGCCTGTTTTTTGCCCCGCATCAACAAGTTAGAGACCCCGGCAACTGCAGTCACTGCAGATTGGCGCATTTCAGCGCTTGGCTCAACACCATGGAAAGCATCTTGACTGGGATTGCATTTCCGGCCATCAGACCTAGCTGCCGTGGCGACACTGATGACCACTTCACATCAGCTGGCGGCACATCCATAATTTTCAAGAGCTCGCAGGTTGTCATTTTGCGTTGCTTCCAGGTCAGCCAATGCCCACCACTGCCAGCGCGACAGTGGGTCAAGCAAGGCGAGTAGCCTTCATTGTAGTGAGGCTTGGACCCACCGATGTCGACCACAATGGGGCTTCGAAGTGGATCCTTTCCTTGGGATTTCAGCTGATCCAAAACAAGCAACAAGTTTCTCCTCTCAGATTCGCTGGATGGCAACCTGCCAGGAAACCCTGCCTCGCCTTCAGTGGCAGGATCTATGTAAGCATAGATGTCCTCCATGGCGACTTTCTTTGGCCAAATCATTGGGCGAGCCCCAGGGCCTGCACGAATGCCACAAATCAGCACACGCTCTCTGTTCTGAGGTGTACCGCAGTCCCGGGCATTCAAGACTGTCCAGGACACATGATAAGCAGCTTGCCCGTTCCACTCGATCTTTTGAAGGGTTTCCATCACGGCCAAAAGAAACTCATAGTGCGAATCCAGTAGGTTCTTCACGTTCTCCAGAATGAAGACACGTGGAACATGCGTTTGAATCCACAAGGCCAATGACCAAAAAATCTGGCCCCTCCCTTTCCTGTCCTGCTCGCCTTCACAGAGCCCGGCCTTGGAAAATGGTTGACACGGGAAACCAGCCAGAAATACATCCACATATGGACTGTTGAGAAAGGCATCTCCTTCGCAATCATCATACCACAAGCTGTGGCCCCATGTCTCCTCACACAGAGCCTTGCAGTGAGGAGAAATGTCACACCCGAAGACTGGAATGAACGGCAGCCCCAATCGACGACATGCGTGCAGCTCGCTGCACCAGCCAGAACATGCTGAGCCAATTGTGAACAGCGAAGGGTTCTCAAGGACGGAGATGGGCACAGATGCTGCCACCGCTGCTTCAGCCACAACACTTCGGACATTGGCTGTCATCTTCTTACTCACCGTCTTCTTGACTTTGTGCAAGCTCACTTTCGCCCCGGCCCCATTGGCCACAACTGCAGGCTCAAATTTGTTCCAGGTGATGGGTCCCGATTTGGTCTGGAATTTAATCGGGTCCGCCAAGGCTTGTACATCACTTACCAAAGTCACCCATGTTTTTTTGTATGGCAGTTCATCGGCATCAACGTGATGAAATTCTTTGAGTGATTTGAACTCTTCCAAGCTTGCGACTCGACAGGAGTCACTGAGCTTCGCCAGAGCAATCACAAAGCCCTTGCACCCCAACCACGTCCAGCCACAAGCCAAAGGTGCACCGCGGACCTCCAAGCTCTTGCCACGAAGAAGGATTTCGTCCAACCACCCGCGGGTAAGTAGCAGAATTCTGTCTCCTCTCCTTGGCAGCTCCTGCCCGGGCTCAGGGCATTGTTGCCGGCGCTGAGACTTCGAAGGCATGGCTGGCACAAAAAAAGCCTTGCACTGTGGCACTGTTTAGAGTAGAGTCATGCAAGATGCCTTGATGGCTAAGCCGTTTCTGCAAAGATGCATTTATGAAGAGATTCAACATTGCCTCCCCCATGCAGAAAAAATGCCAACATTTTTACATCAATTCTAACAACAAATTTCTTCCTGCAAGAGCCGCCTTTTGGGCAAAAAAAATGCCAACATTTTTACATCAATTCTAACAACAAATTTCTTCCTGCAAGAGCCGCCTTTTGGGCAAAAAGGCGGCTGCCCGGATGACTTCATTCACTTTCACATGCTTGAGCTTTTTTTGCATGGTTTTTTCTTTGCATGAGCTTGCATCTTTTGTGTGTCCGCTTGTGTGCGGGCAAAAAGGCGGCCCCCCGATAAATGCATTGTATGTATCGTATGTCCGAGGCCAGGGCCTTCTTCGGTTCTTGGTGTTGTTCAAGTTCAAGTTTCTTCATGGCCATCGCCTTAGCGCGCCATCATGTGACACCTTCACGGCATCAGATTGCACGCACACCATCACGGCATGCTCGTGTGACACCTTCACGACATCAACATTGCACGCACACCATCACGGCATGCTCGTGTGACACCTTCACGGCATCATCATTGCACACACGCACACCATCACGGCATGCTCATGAGACGCATGAGAAAAGGCGGCTGCCCGGATGACTTCATTCAGTGCAAGGCATGTTCCTCGTTCAATGCATCGTTTCGGCACCCTTTGAGCAGTTCAGTTGGTAACAATTTAACCTTTGAACAGTTGATAACCCTGTTGCTTGGTTTGCCACCCCAAGAAAAGACCCCCACAAGTCTACTCCCCAATAGCATTTTTCCTAGGGTTTTTTTGCCTGTGTTTTGTGGGTTGCAGGGGTCTTTTTTTGGGGTGCCAAACCAGCAGGAAAATGGCCACCTTCACTCTCTGTGCAGTGCATGCATCATTTGTGCATCTTTTTTGATGACTTATCAGATCATGTGCAATGATGATCACACTGTGCACTCAGTCGGTGCTTGTTCATTCATGTTGTGTCCGAGGCCATGACCTTCTTCGGTTCTTGGCGTTCAAGTTCACGTGAGACGCCATCACGGCCGTCATCTTAGCGCGCCATCACGGCATGCTCATGTGACACCGTCGCGGCATCACATTGCACACCATCACGGCATGCTCATAAGACACCATCACGGCGTCATGATACCCATGAGACACCTTCACGGCGTCACATTGCACACCATCACGGCATGCTCATGAGACGCAGGAGACACCTTCACGGCATCTTGTGCTCATGGTGAGACACCGTCGCGGCATCTTTAGGTCGAGACGAGCAGAGGGCGTGGGTTGCCTCAGATAGAGCGAGACGCCGTGATGGTGTCTGAATCTGTTTGAACTTTAAACCAGATGACGCCGTGATGGTGTCATTAAAAACTTTAAACCAGATGCCGTGATGGCGTCCAAAAAACTGTAGAAAAAGATGCCGTGACGGTGTCTCAAACTAAACTTTAAACATCTTTAAACCAGATGCCGTGATGGCGTCCAAAAAACTGTAGAAAAAGATGCCGTGACGGTGTCTCAAACTTCAGATCCGCAGTATTGCGTTTGATGCTGATGATGATGATGATGATGATGTTGATGATGATAACACAATTTCCTTTAAAAGGGGTCCTCGGAGTGAAAGGGGTCCTGGGTCCGCGCGCGCGCGCATCAAGGGCTCAAAATTGAAGCTTTTTGCGCGCGCGCGCGGACCCAGGACCCCATTCACCCCGAGGACCTCTTTCAAGGAAAATTTTGTTTGATGCTGATGATAAAGAAGAATGCTGATGATGATGATGATGATGATGAGGATGATGATGATGATGGAGATGATGGTGACAATGATGATCATCTTGTTGGTGATGATGCTGGTGATGATGCTGATGATGATGCTGAGGCTGGGCTTCCCACCGACGACGGACTTCGAAAATTGTCGGCCTCCCCAATGGCAGCCTGAGTTGTCAAATGTTGCAACCAGTCAGTTCTGCAGTGTTGGTTGTGGGTTTGTCAGTGGAACTTGGCTTGGGATTGAACCTGCATCCGTGGCTGCTGCATGGCTCTGTTTCGAAACATCTTAAGACGGACAAGACTCATTTTTTCGTCCTGATGTGTCTTATCTATTCAAAGAGTTGCACCCTATTTTTTTTAGTCATGTGTCTTATCTATCCATAGAGTCACACACACACATACTCTAAACACAACGTGAGAATGGCGACAGATGATCATACCATGACAATCCATGACAGTCACACAGCGAACTTGCTAAGCAGCTAAAGTTGTTAAAAAAGTCCAAATGCCAAACAGAATCAGAAAGCAACAGCAAAGATAACAAATCACAACAAATCTAAGAAACGTGCGCAGGACAAAACAAATCAGCAAACAAGACAAATACATCTCCCGGGGCACATCAACAGCTGCGCAGCCATGCAAAAGAAAGACCAGGAAGGACCGGAAGGACCGAAGGTAGAAGTGGAGGAGGCAGAGACGGAGAAACATAAGCACAGGCACAAGAAAAGAAAACATAAGGACAAGGAAAGAAAAGAGAAAAAGGAAAAAGACAAGGCAAAGGAGAGGCCTGCAAAGGAGAAGGGGCAGCATGAGGCCTCTGCAAAGAAGGAGGTAAAGAAGGAAGATGAGGAGGAGGAGGAGGAGGAGGCCAAAAAGGAGGCCGCCGAGGAGAAAGCCAAAAAGAATACGGAGGCCCTCTTTTACGAAGCTCAAAAGCTGGCAGAGAAGGAGGAAGCCACAAAGAAAGAAGAAGCCAGAAAGGCGGAGTATGCCCAAAAGATGGCTGAGGAAGCCAAGAAGATGGCCGAGACGGCCGAGAAGGAGGAAGCCAGAAGGAAAGAAGAAGCCATCAGAAAGGAGGAGTATGCCAAAAAGATGGAAGACGCCAGAAAGAAAGAAGAAGCCAGAAAGAAGGCTGAAGAAGCCAGGCAGGCAGCCAGAAAGGAAGAAGAAGTCAGAAAGTTTGAGGATGCCAAAAAGAAAGCTGAGGAAGCCAGGAGAGAGAGGGAGGCAGCCAGAAAGAAGGAGGAGGATGCCAAAATGATGGCCGAGAAGGAGGAAGCCAGAAAGAAAGAAGAAGCCACCAGAAGGGAGGAGTATGCCAGAAAGATGGAAGACGCCAGAAAGAAGGAGCAGGATGCCAAAAAGAAGGCTGACGAGGCCAAGGAGGAAGCCAGACAGAAAGAAGAAGCCAGAAAGTATGAGGAGGCAAAAAAGAATACTGAGGAAGCCAGGAGGCTGGCAGAGAGGGAAGCAGCCAGAAAGCAGGAGGAAGCCAAAAGGCGGGTCGGCCCTCCACACCCGCCAGCCCACCCGCCACCACGAATCCCGGGGCCACCCCTGGCACCCCCTGCGGGACCGCCCCCGGCACCACCCCTGCCACCCCCGCAAGCACCCGCGGGAGCATGGCCGGGACCACCCGGGCCACCCTGGTCCCACCCCGACTGGGGAGCCGCCGCCGCGGCTGCAGCGAAACAGGCTGAACATGTGGAGAGGACGGCCGAATACATGTTCAGAGAAGCACATGCAGCAAGGCAAGAGAGGGACCACCGGGAACAGATGCTGCAAAGGGAGACCGAGAAGGCCGCGACCGAGGCCGAGAAGAGCGTGGCGGATCAGGTCAACAAGCTGGTCGAGGAGGCGGAGAAGGCGGAGAAGGCGGAGGAGGCGGAGAAGGCGCTTTCAGAAAAGGGCCAAGAGGACGACACAGAGGAGTCCTGGGACCCGGATGGTGCGGGTCCGGGTCCCGGTCCCGCATCAAGCAAAGGCAAAACCAAAGGCCTTCACAAGCCACGCGCCAAGTATGGAAAAGGAGCCAAGAAGAAGTACAAAGAAAAAAAGAAGGAGAAAGGTGGGCAGACATGAGGAAAAAGGAAGAGGACTGCTGCGGAGGGGGGTAGCCATCTAAAACCTTGAGACGCCGTGATGGTGTCTACAAACTTGACGCCGTGATGGTGTCTACAAACTTGACGCCGTGTCTACTAACTTGAGACGCCGTGATGGTGTCTACAAACTTGAGATGCCGTGATGGTGTCTACAAACTTGAGATGCTGTGATGGTGTCTACAAACTTGAGACGCCGTGATGGTGTCTACAAACTTGAGATGCCGTGATGGTGTCTACAAACATGATGTGCCGTTGAGACGCCGTGACGGTGTCTAAAATTGTTGAAAGAAAAACATGTTCCACGCACCCCACACCATTCGCCAGGACGCGAAGAAAAAAATCAGAGCCCTGACAGTGGTGGCCAAAGACCTCTACAAAAAGAACCAGCAGCTGGAAGAGAGCCGCGCCAAGGAGGAGAAAGAAAAAGGCTTGAAAGCCGCAGAAGTGCGCGGCCTGAAGCGCAACCTGGAGGACTGACTGGCTGTTATACGTTCTTGCGTGTCTTACGTCGTCTCGGTTGGTGCTTCAACACAGGTTCAATTTGGAGGTTTCATGATTTTCCCTACTTGACAATGTCATGATCATTCAATGTGTCATTTCTCGCTCACAGGACCTCAAAGATGCTCTCTCCATGGAGCAAGGTGAGAGACGCAAGTGGCAGCGCAAATACGACGAGAAGGTGAAGTATGAGAGGCGCTAGGCACATGTAAAACAAAACATGGACATGGAAGAACAACGCAACAGCAGAAACTTAAATCGCACACATTAATGCACACTGCAGACCGACGACTCAAGGACCATGTAAATCAGGGGTTGGTAAATGTCCTAATTGAACATCACCCAAATATTGGGGATATAATCTCCAACAGATACTTGAAAGTGATGTTCAAAATCCCCCAAATGGGACATTTACCAAACCCTGTAAATTAAAATGCAAAACGCATGGCATGGCAAGGCTCGAGTACAGAAACTGTAGCTGCCATCGGGTTTGCTTTGGAGGATTCTATTTAAGATAAGAACTAGTTTCAAACCACCACTCATTTCATCTTGGGTATGTCGCTCTCATCGGACCAGAACATTCAACAAAAAAACAATCCACTGATTCGACATTGCAAACCCGAAGCAGCTTGCACAGCACGGATCTGATCTGTGAGCAAACATGAAGGGTTTGAACAAAGCGCCACCTATAATTTGACTACAGTCTCTCTTCAGCAATTCACACTGGAAGAACATACCCATTTCGAACTATATATCTTTCAAACCCTTCAGCTGAGTTTGGGGTGAATGATAATACACTGTAGTACCATCATGCTCATGATTCTTGCTTCAGAGTCATTGTGAGGGATATCAAGTTATGTAATGTTATGTACTCAAAAAGACATGTCCATATAGCCCATATCATATCAATCATCCCTGAACTGAAATTGCTCCGTGGCCCAAGCAGATGCGGGTCGCGCCAGAGTCAAAAAAAAGAGCCGTCCAGTGTACATTTGAGTTATACGGGATCTCATTGACTCACACCATGTTATTTTCAATGAATTCCCCATCGCCATGCTGCATTCCACCGAGGAACAAAGCTCAGTCATCTTCGCGAAGTTCAGGCGGGGTCCCAGACTCAGTGCCAGTTCAAAGGTTGGAAAGATGTCGTGATGGCGTACCATTTTGTGAAGATGCCGTGATGGTGTCTCATGTAATGAGGATGCCGCGATGGTGTCCTATCTAATGAAGATGCCGTGATGGTGTCTCATTTAATGAGGATGCCGTGATGGTGTCCTAGTTGCTGAGGACGCTGTGATGGCGTCCCATTTAATGATGCTGCGATGGTGTTTGTGAAAAATGCAAAAAATATGACATGGATTTCGGATGTCATCTTGGTGGATGGATGAATGGAGATGTGTGCACTGAAACACTCTTGTAAGCTGAATTGACCCCCCTGATAATACGGTATATTTGTTTACTTTAAGGTTCCAAAAAATCTGGAAATATATTGTCTTGATCTTTCCACCAAAAATTATATCAATACATGATCGTTTGTGGAAATGCCCTCATCCTGACATCATCCCTGCGATTGAGGCCCTGGCTATGGGCAACATTGAGCACCAGCACCTTCACTGACACCATCTCGGCATCAATTTTAGGCACCATCACGGCGCCTTCACTGATACCATCTCGGCATCAATTTTAGGCACCATCACGGCGCCTTTAATGTTGTGACACCACTAGGGCATCACTTCTTTGACACCATAAAGGCATCATTGTGACACCATTGAGGCATCACTTTTTTGACACCAGTAAGGCATCATTATGACACCATTAAGGCATCACTTCTTTGACACCATAAAGGCATCATCATGACACCATTAAGGCATCATTTGACTGAGGCTGAGGCGTAGTGGTAGTCGTCGTTGTAGTCGTAGTCTCATGACACTGATAGGGCGCAATTTTTGACACCAGCAATAAAATATTTTAAGCCGGTGTTTTTCTATTAAAACACATGGGTTGGGTGTAATTTGCCAGCCCTGACCATTTTACAACAACAAAGGCTTAAAAAGGTTTGGTAATATTAGGGTTATGTAAGGGGATATCCCTCCAAAATATGGCCTTATATGGTACAGTACATCCATTTTAGGATCCTGGAATTCCCATTGAAGAAATATCGTTGCTTTTTGGGAACGCCCTGCCCCCCTCTCAGAAGATAAATGCATTTCAAGTCTAGCAAAAAAAATGCCAGCAAGTTCTTCACTGAATATGATGCCTATCAGTGTACGTTTATGTAAAAAAAAACGCATGACACGTTCTCCACAATTTCTATGTCAACTTTGTTTTCAAAACATGTTAGAAACACACAAGCGTTGCGTAACATTTTTTTTGAGTTGCATTTTTTGTTGAAAACCTTTTCTGTCACAGAACAGGCTCAAACCGTTTGAAAGTTTTTGGGCCAAAATACATCATGAATTCTGATCAATGTTGAAACATTTGAAGCAAACAGATACCCGCCACCGCTGGGTACCGTCCGGCACTCCCAAAAATGACCAGGTCCCAGGAGCTCCAAAAGCTGTTAATTAAGGAAACCCTCGTTGTTTAAGGAAACCTCGCTTAAAAACCTTTTCTTGAGGACATGTTGTTTCCCTAATTAAGGGAAAACATTGCCATTGCTTCATTACAGAAAAACTTAATTAAACGTTTTTCCTTAAATAAGGAAGGTTGTGTTATTTAAGGAACCTTTTTGTAAGGAAACATTCCTTAATTAGTTAAAGAGAAACCTTTCTTTATCTTAATCCGTCACTTTTGGAAGTGCTGGGAATTTGTTTTTTTGTCTAACTTCTTAACTCTAACTTCCGACTTTCTGAAGTCTAACTTCCGACTTATGAAGAGGCTGTAGTGAGGGAGTAGAAGCATTAGATGTGTGGGTGATCAAAATAATCAAAAAAAATAGCAGGCACAAAAGCACAAAGCTAACCACCAGCAAGTTCAAGTCCTTGAGATTTTCCAGCCGACCTCACCACCTGAAAAGCCTCTTTCTCGCAAAGCGTTTGCAAGATGGCATACAGCTGACCAGAGATCTCCTCCACATCCTCAATAGTCTGATGGGTCGGATTCACTGGTCCAAAGGCCGCTTTGATCTCCGTCGCAGTGATCTCAGTGTCGAAATCTTCTGCCCACTCCAACACTGCCTCCATCTTTGGGTGCACGCTGGTGATGAAAGCTTCCATCCTGGTCTTCCAGTACAACCAATTGGACTCTTCTCCAAGAAACCTGTCAGGCTTCGCCAAGCCCCGATTGTCCACCAAGGTCACCTTCTTGTCAGGCCGATCGCGCAACGCCTGAACCAGGTCATTCTGACTCCTTGCAAGCTCCTGGAACGCTGCCCCAACATTGGCTTGAAACGCCGCCTGCTGTTGCTGTGCTTGGGCTTGGGCTTGCTGTTGCTGTCCATTCAAGACCTGATCCAACTGTTGCCTGAGAGCTGCTTCACGCTGCTGTGCATCCGTCTGCCCAGCTGTCAGTTGCTCCACCTGTTGTCTAAGAGTCAACTCACGTTGTTGTGCCTGCTGCATGTTCGCCTGGAGTTGCTGGACCGTGTCGATGAGCTGCTGCGCGGTCATTGCTCCTTGTCCTTGAGTTGCCGCCATTGCTGCAAGTGATGTCCCAAGTTGGCCCAAACACGTCTCAACCTGCGGATCCTAATCACTTTCCTGACAAGTCTCTTCCACCTGTCAGCCACGCTCTGGTCCTCCACGACCAAAAGCCTGGACGCGCCGATCCAAAGGATCGACAGCAGTCCAATGGCTATTGCGATGATCCACCAATGGTCAATCGCCACAAGGATCAGTGCAGCCAGCTCAACCAGACGCTCCGCTACCATGCACAAATGTATGAACCCTCAAAGCAGCTGGGGCACCTTTTATCCGTCTTGAGCCAAAACATATCGTTAGGCGGATATAGGTCTACACATGTTATGTAGGAACCCATACCTAAACACAAAATGATGGGAAACATAAAAAATGTTCCAAACCACCAACCAGCATTTTGATGGGATTCAATGGGTTTAAGAGGTCTTTATGGGTTTTAATGGAATTTGTCTGGCACTGAATGGGGATATGATGGGGATATGATGGGATATCACCTACGTCAAAATGCAGTTGGGTTGTTGATGGGCATAACTGTTGCAATAACCTCAAACAGGTGGGATATAACCCTTAGTTGACAGTTAAGAGATTAGCATGTTTAGCCAAAAGTACTGCAACGTTACAACGTGTTGTAACATCTTATAACATGTTACAATCCAGTCTAAAGTACTCGGGCTCGGCCCTAGATTCCTAGATTTTGTCTTGTGAAAGGCACCTGGTTCTTTTGGAACTCCTGACACTCCTACAATGTGGTGTACCCCAGTGTTTGCTGGTTTCTAGACCCATCTAACAATAGGTATACCAATGTATGTATATATATATATACTGTATATCAAATGTTGCTAAAACAATCATAAACCATCCCAAAGTCATCACCATTTTTTGGTTGGTGGATGTTGGTGGTATAAACTTACCATTCCCAGTCATGGGTGGTAGACATGGCATTGTTTTACCCACATTACCCTCAATCGTTCAACCCGGTGATTCGCGCCTGCATGGATCGCACAGCTCACCACATTTCTGTGACAAACTGCGGATGGAAGCGCGCCTTGAAACGATAGCATTCATTGGAATTCCCCTAAATTCATGAGGCAAATGTACGGTCAATGGGAACAAAAAGAACAATCTATGGAAGAGTTATGTGTTGCTTGTATATGCCGAAGAGCTTTGTGGTGATCATTTCCCAGAACATGTGCAGGGTTGGCTCTTCATCGGTGTGCAACTCCAGTTTTGTTGCTGTCTGCGACAGAAATCCCAGCAGCCGCTGATGTTGGCAATCATAGTCGCACTTCTTCGTCTCTTCTCTAAATAGAGCTGTTGAGCCACCGGAAAAGCCACCGGAACACCAGCCTTAGACAAATCCGGATGGCACCCACAGTGTGACAGGTCTTGACTAAAGTGACTGAAGTATCTAAAGTGACCTAATTCTGTGTTTCTTTGTGAATCAAATCCATGGATCAGATCATTCCACGACGTGTCGCCGCCAACGATTTTTCAGCGCAATCTGGTCCTTCGACCGTCGAGCTGAAATGGTGAGACAGGCGCCACGCCGACAGGGATCCCGTTGCGGTTTCGCCTTTCCAGATATGGTGGGAGATGTCCCATCCCCTTCCATGACCACAACTTGATACCTGATACCTACATTGCTGCAGTTGAGCTTCCAAACCTATTGCTAGGTCCCTGAAGGAAAACCTGTAGGTCAAAATGACAGTCCCAAGACTTGAGTGGTTGAACATCCCAACCTCTATGGGTGTGTCCGAAACTCGGGGACTATCATCATCTCCCGTATTAAAGTAACAACAACTCTGGGGGTAAATCTCCCATTTTCAAACACACCCAAACCATAAATCATATTATAGTTTGTGAATGTTTGTTAGATGTCCCATGATGTCCCACTCCACCCCCATTCCCCCATTTATTTCCCCATCAAATGACGATAGGCCCCCCATGTTCACGAACAATCCCCATCAAATGGTTGTCATCCCCCCTTCGTCAAGCTACATCAACAGAGGTGAACCCAGTAGGCGAGTGGTTTCGTGTCACATCCCGCTGCTGAAGGGTTTCAACGTCTCGCGCGGCAAGACGAAACTCAAGAAATTCAGGTTGTCGCATCCTTAGCTAGAGACAAATGGGATATACCAAAAAAAATGTTGGACATTAAGGGATATACTGATATTTTCTGGTGATACAAGTGGGGTATAGTTTAATTTTGTTGGACATAATGGGATTTATTGGTATTTGCTGGTGTTATAATGGCATTTTATGGGAAGATAATAGGGTGTGATAAATAGAATAGGATGGGTTCATCATTAGATTTCGTGGTGGTATGTTGAATTTTTTTGGGGACATAATGGGATAAAATGGGAATAATGGTGATTCAATGGGATTTCGGGGAGGCATAACTGGATTTCATGATGTGATTTCATGGGAGAATGTGATATAATAAGAGGATTCCATGATACAGTATATCATTCGGTTTCTGCGGATACATTGGGATATGCTTGGATGCTATGTGGGTTATATGGAAATATAAGGGATGACAGGGGCTAGCAAAAATGACTCCCAACTGTTTGACTCTGAACTTTGCTTCTTTCAACTTGGCCTTTCAAAAGACCTTCAGACATGTGTATAACAACTTATTAAGGAAAGTTAAGGTGTCTGCACATAATCAATTTAAAACGGAACAAAATGTCTTGATGCAAGCTTTGAAATATGCTGATTACGTGCTCTGAACCACTTGCTGCGGTGATGCTGCAAATGATTTATACTAATTAATTTATATTGAATGCCGTGTTCGTGAATACTTCATTCAACTGACATCAGCTGCGCTGCTCTCATCCTTTCTATTGGGGTGCAATGTCGTGTCTCTCCACGCTGGCGCACGTTGGCAACTGGGTAGGCCCAAAAATGAGACGTCCAAAAGCTCATTGGAGAAAGTGGTCTAATGATACTGTCTGGTGCTGTGTCCCTGGCCTGGACGCTGTCGGAGCAATCTTTGAGCTAGTTACACTGCACACGATGATGATGATGCTGATGATGATGATGATGATGATGCTGATGATGATGATGATGATGATGCTGCTGATGATGATGATGATGATGCTGATGATGATGATGATGATGCTGATGATGATGATGATGATTTATGGCCTTGGATGGTGATGAAGATCATGATGATCAGGCGCGTTCCAAAGCGATGCGTTTGACCGCGTTCCGAAGTGATGCGTTTCGTCGCGTTCCAAAGCGAGGGCCTAAGCCTGCGTCGCTTTGGTAGGGAGATGTAGGGAGTGTTTAATTTTGAGGTTGGGACGGTATGCATACCTATATATAGGTCTTTTTAAAGTTCAAGTTGAAAGAAGCAAAGTTCAGAGTCAAAAAAATGGGAGTCATTTTGGCTAGCCAATTATATGGGGTGTAATTGGATTTCTGTCGGGGTATAATTATTGGGATTGTGTGCAGATATAGTAGGACATATTCAGCCAAGAACATGAGATGGGAGAATTGGTCTTGAGCTCTTGCACTGGGACAAATAGGAAAGAACCTGTGAATTCGTCGGCTTGGATTGATGAATCCATCCGCTTCGAGTGAGCGAGCGAGCGAGTGAGTGAGATGCCAATGCCAACTTCAAACCTTGTGAAGCCAAGAGACACGTTCAGTTCACTTTTCCTCCTTTGCTTCTTTCAGTTCTTTCTCCTCT
Source organism: Cladocopium goreaui (assembly GCA_947184155.2). Taxonomy (NCBI): domain Eukaryota; class Dinophyceae; order Suessiales; family Symbiodiniaceae; genus Cladocopium; species Cladocopium goreaui. The sequence continues at coordinate 428,511 of CAMXCT020003602.1, read as the reverse complement.
TTGGGTTTCTTCTCATCTTTCTTTTCAGCCTCGCAAAATGACCAGCAAATTTATCTTATCTACGTTCGACTGTTGGCGATCATCCCACTCTGGGTTTGGTTATCCGATCCCCAAAGTTCCGATTCCATGGGAATCCATGGTCGAAATCGGTCTCAAAAACCACCTTTCTGTTGCCGAAATCATCACGTCATTGAGGCTTGGATGGAAAATCTCTGTGGCAAATGCCCCAAAAGTTTGGAAAAAAAAACAATCGCTTCAATCAACTCGATGTGAATATCTTTGATGGTCATATTCAAGCATCATGTGCCTAAACCAAGTTGCATCCCCAAACAAACCAAATGAACTATCCAATTATGATTGGTTTTGACCCCCCATATTTTGGCATATATTGGGTTTGTCTGAAAACAGGGTGCCCAAACAAATCCAATAGAATAGAGTCTTGAATAGAGCCTCATTTCTCCCAATGAAACTGTAATGTCTTTGTATGCCCCATTTTCACACGAACCCATGTTTCTGAATACATTAACAATACATTATAATTAACCTGAAATATCAATAAAGAAAACTATCTGGGGATACCCAATCCAATTCCCATCATTCCAGGGCCTTTCTCGGTTGGATGGTTTCAGTCACCTTCCTAGTTGGTGAGTTATATCCCCATGGAAGCCCCAATCATTCCCAATTTTATCACCAAAATATTAGTTCAACCCCATGTATGATGTCTAAAAAAACCCGCTTAACCCCATGAAAAACCCCATGTGCTCCCATTTAATAATCATGAAATAAGCTTAAATAACCAAAAATCAGCATAAATATAACCGTATATCATGGTTTGATGGTCGCATCAAACCCCACAACGACCTCATCCTCCTCCTTGGTCGATTTTTTGCCCTTTCGCCTCTTCTTTGGGGGCTCACCAGCCTGACAATCCGAACTCAGTTCATGGAGTCGGGGAAGTAAGGAATAGGGAGATCATAGAGAAACCCATCAGAACCCATGATCTGGTTATTCAAATGGGGTTCAATGAGCATATAACATAAGCCAACATGGGGGAAAAATAAACTAGAGGTATATTTGGGTTACCATATGACCATATTATATGGGGTATTATAATGAATATCATGTGGGAAACCCTGGCTGCCATAAACAAGTCCCATTTGGCGATGGTTAAAATCGCACCCAGAAAAAATGGTGATGACTTGGGGATGGTTTATGGCACTGGGATTGTCGCTTTACATTCATTCAATAGGGACGTATAACTTGGAAACAAGGGGAAGGAATCAAGTGTCATAGAGATATATTACCAACACTAGGGACAAATGAACATAGAAAAAATGGGATTGGAATCAAGAATGTGATTATTACCATGGGATATCATATCATGGGTTCTTCAACTGTTTATTTCCGCAAAACATATATTTGGGAACAAAGAAAATGATTTGGGCTACATAGCACATGGTGTGACAATGTTATGGGGATATAATTGACATAATGGTACACCAATAAAGAATGAAACCAACCAATTCAAAGGGAAAATGATGAGCTACACACCACCATTATTTCATTCAGCGAAGCTACCCTGCGGGGTTCGACCGTCCGAGTTGTGTGGGAATATGATGGGATTAAGGGTTGGTATGATGATGGGATATAGCGGGATATAAGGGGTTCACCAAAAATAGTGTATCTTGATACATCCTTATTTTGGATATCATGGTATATACATGGGATGCAAGCTACAAGAAAATATGGATTTGAAATGATGTACAAAAATATGTGGCACATGTGGATTGAAGGCATCTATTCGTAAATGGAACCAAACAAACGGAAGTGTAGCCGCCAACAGAAATGTTGGACCCCCAAAGGATGTAGAATCCACATTCGGAATATTCGATCCACAAAAGTGGATTATATCAAAACTAGCTAAAATGGTGTTACGACGGGGATATAACTAACAATACAATATTTGGGTTGTGTGAAAATGGATAACTAAATAACCATCAATTTATGGCAACTTTAATATGGAAATAATATGGAAAAATGATGATGAACCAACGAATAGAACAGGGTTCCCCGTTTTCAGACAAACCCTCTAGAAAACACATTCATTTTCTCAGCTTCACTTCTTCACAATCTGAGGGAGCATCTGCTGTTTCTCAGTCCTGCTTCTCGCACCTTGATGTACAAGTAGATGAAGAAAGCACCAAGGTACCTGCGAAAAGATGTGAGCACCAAGGTACCGCACCCGAATTCCCCCCCAGAAAGATGGAACTATTACTTACCCTGCGTCAGATTCGTGGTAAAAGAAAAGTCCAAGTCATCCAAGTCTCAGAAAAGTCTATCTCTTGGGGGGTTACTAAGTTACTATAGACTGAGATATTGCCTGAGTCTGAGTGATTTCAACTATGATGGTTGGATCCCCATGCCTTTCATGGCTTAAAACCCCCAACCAAACCATGGTTTTTCAAATGCTTACCCTCTGGTAAACTAACAGGTTGCTATTGAACATGGCCCAGTCGAAATAGTGGATTTTCCCATTAAACATGGTGATTTTCCATAGTTATGTTAGTTTTTTTAAATAGTTGATACAGGTGAATACTAGGACAATCATGGGAACTCATTCCACCAGATGAATCGTTCCGAGGGCACAGGGACAGGCCAATCAGCAGCTGACTTCTCCTCAATCCCCGAACTACGAAATGGAGGCGTTGTTTCGCCGTTTAGCTGGGGGAAATCCATGAGCAAAAAACATCCATGTGTGCCTTGGGTCAAGTTACATATGCAAAAATGGAATAAACATGGAATAAAAATGGATGTTGATGATTGTTTATAAACATCATCCATCCCCAAAACTGAATCCCCTAATCCCGGAAAATGCATTGATGAAACCATCGCATTGATGATAAACTCCCAACATGGGAAACGAAAATTCATGTTTTTGTTGGATGTTCTTGATGGATGTTGATACGATTAATGACATGCTCAATTCCCGAAGAAATGCTTATTATATTCGTTTATATGACATACGTATGAATTGATGTTGAGGATTGTTATCCACTTGATCAACCCTTACAGTACTGTTGCTCATCATTTTCACTAATAATAAGGAGTATCCATAGCCAAGTCATATGTTGGGGATATAACTTATATCCCCCTGGTATACCCATCAAACATCACCTGTTTGCCTACTTAAATCCCCCTTTTGTTGATGTTTAGTCCAGCTGGGGCCGCCCGCGTTTGCGGAGGGTACATGTTGCCAATCACGGAGAATCCAAACATGATGGATAGAAGGAACCTCGCGGCAGGTTTAACGCGGAAACTTAGGGAGACAACATGGGTCAACGGGGTAAAGGAAAGCAGCTGGTTCCACGATTCGGGTTTGGATCAATGCCATCTACCATTCGGTGAGTCTGGTTTTTTTGGGAGTACCCCAAATAACCGTTTTAACAGGACACATGATGATTTAACAGCCAAGTTTGGAGAAAGATGATGATTTAACAGCCAATTTTGGAGTGCCCTATTTTCAGACAACCGACTCATTGCTTGCGCACTGCAGGGCAGGGTATGGGCCTCAATCAGACCAACTTTGGGACCTCTATGGGGCGAACCATGAAACACTCGCACCAGCAGTTGCAAGACAAAAAGAAGCAAGGCCCTTCAGATGTGTTTTTTTGTATGTATATATATAATATACATAATAATAATAATAACAACAAAAATAATAATAATAATAAATATATATATATATATCAAATATAACATTTTATAATATTTTGTAATATATATATATATTGTGTGTCCCCATCAAATTCCCCATCCCAAGCAGCACTTTTCCCGTCTTTTCCTGGATGCTTCCAGGGCACACATCCGAAAAGTGCACCATGTCGTAGAACTCCTGCCGCGCATCTTGAGCGGCCTTGGACCTTCGGGCGGCTGGCCCATGAAATCGATGGGGGCCCATTGTTGGATAAAGGCCTTAAACGGGATATGTACTAATATACATATCATATAATATAATAATAAATACATGCAAATACATGATCAGTGATTAGTTATATGATATGTATTATTGCTTATATTATCTATAAGTATATATAATTATATGAATTAAAACATTAAAACCATTCAAAACATATAATCAGCAAAATGATATAAGAGTTTGTCCAGAGTCCGTAGAGGGGGGAAGTGTGTCCCTTTCTTTGCTGCAATCTGAATTTGGGAAAAATGATGGTTTAAAACATGGGATACAATGGGGCACCCTATGCTCAAAGCCTTATTTCAGGCATGACATTCGGTTACAAACCACTTCCACACATAAGCCGCTTGTCGAGCAGGTAATCCAGTTTTATCACACTCCAAGTATCAAGAGGTCAGGTAAACCCCCCAAACAGCATATTTTTGGGGTCTGCCAACATCTCCAGGATACCACAAATTGACGCTGCGTTCCATGGCCATCAATCTATGCTGGCTCTAGCATCTTGAATCGTCGATTCTCATTCAGACTCACAGAATTTCATCTGGAATTGGAATAGGTCTGTATCTGGTTAAATTACAATAATTCACTCAGTAACCTGAAGGCTATGGTATATAGATATAATATAGATAGTATATAGATAGTATATAGATAGTATATAGATAGTATATAGATAGTATATATATATATAGATAGTATATAGATAGTATATGATAGTATATAATAATCTGTAGTGGGATAATTCCCCTTATCAACCATCCAGCTGTTTACAAGGCTTCCTTTGGTGAATTGTCCTGATATGGCCATCTGGGGTTTTCCGATCAGCCTTTGCTTCATGTCCTTGTGAAGGGACCTGCAAATCAGAGGCAAATATGTCAAAGATATGATTGTCATAAGGATTCAAAAAGAATCACTGAATCACTGGATAGTTCGATTGGAAAGTTGTACAGTGATGTACAGTGCAGGAAAGTTGGAGGTATTTACATGGACAGATAGTTTTTTGGGGCTCTTGTAAATTCCTCTTCCACCAATCCATTGAATCACTAAAAAAATCTCAATCACTAACTGCCTCGCAGATGGCTGCGACATCTTCGGTTCCAACGAAATCCCGAGATTTCACGGGGGAAACGCTGACAAATAAGTTCAAATGAGTGTGTATAAGAAGTAAAATCCTCTGGTAAATGAGTTGTCTATATGTTTTTGGGTGGTTACTTGGGGTTACTATATAAGATATTATAAGATACTACAGGCGCCAATCCTGAAGGCTCTGTCGAGCATGTGTTGATCAACTCAGTGGGTCTAGGTAAATCAAAGCTTGCACCAATCTGCCACCTCCGTGGCAATACATGACACAAAAGAACAGGATCGCGGCAAGCTCATGGCTCAACAAGTTTGGGTCTTTACAAAGGTTAAACAAGTGTTTGCTACATCGGCTGCATCTGAATCTGACTGCTTTCAGCTGTCGCTTTTGAACCAGCTTAGTGGCAATCGGTTTGGGATATGATGAATGGATGGACATCTGTGGGAACGATTCTACCTAGAAATAAAATGAAATAAATAGAGTATGCACTGCACAGGTGAATCAAGTATGGACCTAACAAAGGATGAAATGATGTGAGACAGATTGGGGTCGAATCCGTCCCAGCACCTTTGTTGTACCTTCCGAAGTGATTGGTTCCACTTGATCATAGGATCCAAACTTTGACAGCATCGTATCTCATCAAGAAAGACTCTTGATCGCCAAGAAAACTCCGAGGCTTCAATGTCTTGTAAACACTCACTCCTGCAGCAACACCATCAAGCAGACTTTTGCAGTCTCGATGTTCAAGCTCTTTATGAAGGTGAAACCGCATGAATTCTGCGTCTCAAACTGCTTCAGCCGTGTTTGTAGATCATGAATCCTGCCTACCATTCGCTGGCCATTCAAAGAGGTCCCTCAAGACTTGTAGAAACGCAACACCTCTATCAAAATATATATCAAAACAGTGGGAAGAATCACTACAAAAAAAGCTCATGTCTGAATAGATCTGAATAGATGAATAGGAATCTGCATATTTGCGGCCCTGCCCTAATCTGAAGCACTGCCAAAGCCCGGCCTGGCCAATGTGGAAGTACACCAGCTTGTGGGTCTGGCAAGCTGGTTGATAATCCGACGAGTTCCGGCAGCAGTCGACACTGGTCCACGGGAATGCGGAGCACTGAATTCTTGGAATGTCAAACATGCAAATCAAAAAGGTTTCCCCATTTAGGGGTTTCCCATGGTTTCCCCAAAATAAGGGATCCATGGGGATCCCCAAGTCACCATGGCTTTCAATACTGAAACCCCAAGCCGCTGCAACGTGCTAACGTGCCGTGCCTCGTAAGTCACCCATGCGCCAAAGTGTTTTCCCACGAAGACGTGCCATGCTCCCTGGAAGGTCCTGTCATCAGAGAGATAGAATAAAAACTATCAGGTAGTTCGATGATCATCCCCTCATATGGGGGTTTCCATAAATGGGGGTACCCGGGTACCCCTAAAACATCCATTTTAAGAGGATTTTTATGGATTTTTCCTTGTAAACCATCCAGCTATTGGGGTACCCCTATGACTATGGAAACCCCTCATATTTTTCGAGGTCTCCAGCTTTTCAGCATCTTTTTGGGGGTTGCTATAGCCCTATAATATCTTAAAATCATCATTTAGCCACCCAAAATTGCCATTCAAGCAGCGATTTAATAGGCACATAAACTTTGTTATATTTTGTTATACATTGATCTTTAAACATGCGGAATTTAGCTTTGAAATTGGGTGTGTCCCAAAGATTCTGGTGTCAATAACTTGATTTTAAGGAAAGTCGACGGTTGAAGCCAAAGCGTTAGATTTTACCCCCACAATGGAGGTGTCCTGTAGACTTCAACTTTTTCTGGGAGCATGTCTCTTGCGTTTTTGAAAAGGATAAAGTACAAAAGGCGATGCTTTGGAATGCCTAAATCGTGAATACACACCACTTCACGTTGGTCCTCTCAACCGTCTCAACCTATCACTTTGAATCTAAAATATATCTAAAGTGTTCCCTTCAAATCCTTCAACTGCAGTAACTGGAGATAACTGGAGTCTTGCCTGTCTCATCAAGTTACAGCATGCCATTCTCTAATTCAGCCAGTGGCGCTTGTCGAACTCCTTCTTGATAAACTGGGCCACCTGTCATTCCGAGGCTGCGGGTAGCCGGCTAGCCGTCGATGACATCGGTAGCCACGTTGCAATGGACCAATCAAAACGGAACCGCGCCTCGCAAAATGACCGTCGCTCATTTTTGAAGAGCGAGATGATGCCTGAGGGTAAGCTTCTTCGAGAAACACAAGGAAGGCTTCAAACATCTTCAAACCCTCCAGTGCAATGGATGCAATGGCATAGTCGACAAGAACCCCAGCATCATCCAGTTCTTCTCATCAAACACTTCTCATCACACGTCATGTGGTGTGAACATTTCTTACTGTGGAGAAACATGATGAAACCTGAGCAGTGTTCACCTCTGTCATTCCATACATCATCCTGGATCAATCCCCGACACAAATTGGGTAGTAAAGTCCCCCCTCCCAAAAAAAACCTGGAAATCCCATCTGGTTGGTGATTGACCTACCCCGAAAACTATTAGTTCGTCAGTTGGGATGATGACATTCCCAGCCCGACGCTCCAGCTGGTCGGAGCGGCCTTTCTTGGCCACTTCAATGGCAAAGTCCACCTTCTCACGATGGGAAAAAAGAGATCCTCCAACCACTGTTATAGCTTGGGTTAGCTTGCGTATAATCAAGGTCTTACTGTTGGAAAAGGTAGAGATCTCCATTTTACAGTGACTAGTGCTCAAAAAATGGCCTTTAGCGATCCATATTCAGCGCAGTTAAAAAACAATGCTTTCAGCCTTTCCAGGCGCAATGATCAGGTGGCTTTGTCTGAAAATTGGCTAGCCCGAAATCGCAAAAAATCATTCAAGATCCCATGGTTTACTTGTGAAAAAGGTCGTAAAACCTCATTTCCACATGCCTTCCCCATCACTGAACAGCCATCAGGTCATCATAAATCGGAGTGTCATGGAGTATATGTATACAGTATATCCCAATGTCAGACACAGCCACATCACATTAGTTGGTCAGGATCAATCACATCAGTTTGCCATCAGCATGAACATTCCCCGAAATAAACCCCATGTGATATCTCACATGATATCTGATATGATATCCCACAGTTTTGTTGGTTTTATCATGTATACCCCCATGCAATAGTGAACGAACCATCAACTCACATCCTATGATAGATCCACATCTAAATCATCCTTTGTTTAACACTTGAGTAACTAAGTCATATATCTCCTCATTGATTTTTCATCATCAACATGAATCTCAGTATATTATATTATGGAATATTATGGGAAAGGTTGAGTAACCAAGTATTGAATCCTCATGATCAACCAACATCCAATCCACTGATCTGGATCAAAAAAACTGAGTTACCCGAAGAGAAAAAAAACACCCCAATGTTCAGTCCCACAACGAGCCGTAATATTTACCTATTTGGAAATGCGGTTCCACTTCTAAGTGGATATTATATATATATACATAACCATATAGTTATAGGGCAAATAATCCCAACTTATGGAGCTTTTAATGATCATTTCACCATGGTAAAACAGCGCTATAACTTCGTCGCCTAAGTCGCTTGTCACGGTGTCAGGCCTCAGCTTTGCTCATGTCTACGATGTGCATCTCCGGCTTCGGCAGCTCGGGGACATCCTGGTGATGATGGCCGGGGGCTTGCCATGGAAAATCACCATGGAAAATCACCATGGATTTACCGGTGAAAAGTGGTACCATCTGGTTATGACTAACAGGGCCAGCCATGGAAAATCACCATGCTATGAAAATAGGTAAACCAATGTAAACCATCTATAAATGGACGGCTATGTTAAATAACCAGAGGGTACATTTCCATAGCAAACTGTGAAATGACCGTAGATTTCTTTGAAATTAACTGGGAGATGATGATCCAGAATGAACCATGATGGTGCATTTGGATGTGAATGTGGACATATGAATGCTGTGGATGATGCCAATGAGGATAATCATGAATCCTCATCATCAATTTCTATATGTCTATGTCGTCTAGATATATCATGTCATCATATTTCTATAATTTTCCCTACTCCTATCACTCCTATCTAGCATTTTTTTCCATCATTTCCCATATATTCCCAGCTCCTTGGCATTCTGCTGCGCACCAGCCTGAGGATACGACGATCACAGTAAGAGTCGTGACTCGTAGCGTAGCTGGTCGTTAAAATGGAGCCGTTTCGACATGGCGTAAAAATGGCCGTAAACTGCAGGAAATAGTTCTGAAAACATGTAGAACTAAGTCTAGTGAACATATAGTCAACTGATGTCAGTGTCCCATTTGGGGCCCAACTTTGACCCATACCAATATGTTGCCACAAAATGTTCATGGCAACAAGGTGGAAGAAAGTGGCACTGTACTGCAGCCAGGTACCTGAATTATGCGAGGACTGCCAACTTCAACCAATTTCATAAATTTTCGAGAGTAAGTGTATGTACATGTACCCATAGGATCCATGTATGGTATATATGCTAACATTGGGGGTATATTGATGGTAAATGTTACCATATATAGCATACATGGATCCTATGGGGTATGTACAGTGAGAAAATGGATGGCTATGACAATAGCTCACATCAACAAACATGCCGCAGCCTGCGACTGGTCCGTCATGGCTGGAAGCGCAGTGTGGAACGTGCGAAACTTGTCGCTTGAAACGTTTGGGCAATGGGATTCTCATGGATTCTCTCGGGGCTCTGATCGCTGCTGCAATCTGATGCTAATCTGATAGAACATGATAGAACTATATGAAATTCTCAGGGAGGCATGGAAACATATGGAAACGACATATCATATCCTTGTTGAGCGAGTCTGTGGCCACTAATCCATCAATTCTTCTCCTTTAAGAACTGGAGCCAGCAAGGTTGGCAAAGGCATCGGCTTTGCCAGCTTCGCTGAGCGTTGTAAACCCAACAATAAACAACTATTCCCACTGTTACCAATAAATGGGTGGGATTGAAATCATCCCCTACTGGTTTATGATTTCTGTTACCACATTAGCATACAGTCGCTGGTTTTGGATGGCGAAATGTCCAGACTGTTGTTCATCATCCACCCACCCATCAGACCACCAGATCCTTTCTCGGCTGTCTCCTGGATAAGTCTATAGTGTCTATAGTCGCCACAGCACGACGCAAGACATAGGACATCATCGGACGCCAACGTTCAAAAAGAATGGTCTCACAACCAACGTCAGCTCTGCGCATTAGACGATTGAGACCAGAGACACGATGCGTCAGGTAGTTCTCCCAGTGTTTGGAACAGAATACCAAATATCTCAAAAGTTTGCGGGCTATAAAACTGATGGATTGTGAGACGTTTTTCTGTAGATAATAAATGATAATAATGGGATGACACCGTATTCAGATTTATACTAACGGATATGAATGGTTATGAATGGATGTGAATGGATATTGATGGATATGACAGATCAGTTATGAATATCATTGAATATCCATTGTATGAGTTCTGAATAGTTCTGATCTGTGAATTTTGCATCCGATGCACCTCACAACTAAGATCAGACCATTTTTTCCTCCTTTTTAGGTGGCGCCTCCAATAGCAAGTCTGATTTTTGGTCACCGGATGTTCCAAAATATGCCAAAAGAATAACACAAAAAAAGCACGAATAGCACCTACAGTAAGTATGTCTAAGTTGTGCGTTGCAGCTCTCTCTCTCTCTCTCAAGCGGTCAAGCAAAGCAAACTTCTCATTTCAATCATGTCCAATCCACCTGGCGCACGGTTCGTGAGGAAACCACTGTGCGTCTCTCGCAACAAGTTCCGCAGCTTCAAAGGATGGCTGCGCAGCGATTCGTCGCGTTTGTCTATTTAAATGATAGATGATCAATAGCAGGGTTGCACCTCTGTGCTAAGATCAGACAACACCAATAATGGCCCAAAGTTGGAATCCCCGGCTTGAAATGTGCAACCCTGAGAAGCCAAGAATTTCTTTCGCAGCTTTCAAGTTCGACTTTCATGACGAGAGACAGGCAGTTTGGGGCAAGTCTCCCAACAACTCCCGCTGAGAAAGAAACTAGGCACATTCTCGAGCCGCTAGGCTTCCAAAACAGACCAGAGGCCATCTGGCTCACAAGAGGCTCTCAAAACACCTTAGGCCAAACTCGATGGATCCCAGTCACCATCTGTCCCAGGACCCTGATTTGGACCTTACGACACTCTCAGCCATATTACAGGCCAGAATTCTGCAGAATTGCTTGAAGATGGTTGAAGAGAAAAGCTGCAAGAAAAAATAACACATATTTAAGCAGCTTTTGCAGGGGAACCACCCATGGTTTCCTGCAGAATGTCCCAAACATGAATCAACCAAGCTGCACTTCAAAGATCGCGGCCGTATTGATCCACCTGGCAACGGGTCCACGGTCAACGGGTCATATGTATAAACCATCACATGTTTTGTGTGGTCTACACGACATGTATGTGATTGTGAAAAAACACCTGTATATCAATTTACACTTCTAGCACGCAGACTCTATCACACATTCTGTATATGTCCAAATTCAAAATAAAGTTTAAAGAAACGTTTGTTAGATACATATATATATAATATGTAGGTATTTTATCTATATATCTATTATCTGGATGTATGATGGATAGATATATATTATATCCATATATATATATATCATATACACATACTATATATATATAATGTATCATGTCCCGATGTCCCACCTTGAAGGCTTCCTGGAATTGCTCGGCCTGGCGTGGGTTTTAGTTTTGTCTTTTTTTTCACGTGGGACGGGGACGGGGATCCACAGACATGGGAGATACATCTGGTTGGAGGTATACCTACCCCTCTGAAAAATATGAAAGTCAGTTGGGGTTATTATTCCCAATGTATATGGAAAAAAAAATGTTCCAAACCACCAACCATATATATAATTAATATATATATATATATATCACCAAAAAATAATCTATGGATATCTACAGATTCCGGATTACATGTGGGTATGAAAGCAACAATTTTAACATGAATAATTATATACAGTAATTTGTAATGGGATATAAGTTGCAAGCAACCAACAACATCTGTTGGGTTTGTTCAAAAAAAGGGGAAACCCCGACAGTTGTTTGAGGTTGATGTGAAAGCATATGTGCGACCGTCTAAACATGGTATTGATTCCATGGTCATCAATTTAGGGGGTATCGCTCCTGAAGGTTCCCTATCGGTTCACACAGTGGGAGCTCACTTTTGCTAAATATGATGAAGCATGACACACATGTTTAGGCCTGCCTCCACGATTCTCTGTCAAATTCTGTCAGTGAGATTCGTATAAATTACCTAGCGACTAGTTTTGTAGCCATCAGTCAGCTTGGCAACATGCAGGGCACTTGCCCCTCCAAGTGTTGGTTATGAAGCATGCGAAAGGGTAGCAACGTGACCATTGGGCAAAACCAAACATGGCTTGCCATGGAAGTTTGCCATGATCAATGGTAAGTTTGCCCACCTCAGAGGGGTAAAAACTTTTCAATGATGGCCCAATGGCAAGGTAACCTTTCCATCCAAGATCTTTAATTTACAATAGGTGTGGCTCATTCGAATTATCTTCATGTGGTTGGGGATCTCTTAGTAGTTTCTTAGTTTTTCATTTCATGGGAGGAATATCTCTGGATACACACTTAAAGACTTAGACTTAGATCCATTCAGGTATATACTGTTTCAGCCAAGGCTTCCACACGGACACCATTTAGGGAATATATGGGAATATAGATACCACTTACCCTGTGGTAATTTAACATAGCTATGGAAAATCACAATTTTTAATGGGAAAATCCACTATAAATGGCCATTTTCAATAGCTATGTTGGTTTACCAGAGGGTAAGCAAAACATAGCAAAACAGCTCCGATCACAGCTCTAACGGCCTCATCTGGCTCCCATTCGTCAAAATTCATGAGCCCTTCGAAGTCGCTATCACCGAACCTGGCGCACTCGGCCGTCCCTGGGGGATCCGCAGGGGTTTTGTCAAATAGCGATCTGAAACCAGGACTTCTTGGTGGAGTGGTACTGGGCGGACGTCGTTTCTTACCCCAGGCACCCAGAAGTTACCCCATCCCCATGGCACACAGGGTTACCCCAGGCAAACCGGAAGTTACCCCAGGGACCAAATCCTATTGGCACACTGGTACCACGCCATTGTTGGTTTGGCAAACAAAGTAGTTAAAATGTGTCCGTGCCATTGCGAAACACATATCTAATACCATCTCCTTCGGTGATAAAACCATGTTGAAAGTTGGCAACCGCCATTGGCACACACGCATTGACAGAAAAAAAACTGCTTTCCATCTAAATCAGAAAAGAAACTAATTCTGCAGCACACACCCCGTTTTCTTGTCATGACTCTGGACATGGATTCGTTTGATTTCGGTACTTTAATTATCTGTTTCCCAATGGCACACCCAGTGCCAAATAAGTCGTGCAAAGCATCTCTGACCCGAGCCGCGGCGTGATCCTACGCCATTTACTAGAACTTGCGCCAGCCGCATGGCAAAGCCTTCCCAAAACCTCTCCAGGCTGGGTTTTGACTGGCTGCAATTTTAACGAGGTCCGAACGAGGTGCAAACGAGGTCCAAACGAGGTCCGAAATCACATTTTGGGAGACTGACCCCCTAAGTCTCCTGACAAACTCTCTGGTAGCCTCATGCTTGCGCATTCTTTTCAGAACAGTAAAATTAAGAGCTTTCAGCGGTGGAGCATGGTGGAGCAGAAGAGGAAACCAAGCCAAGCAGCAGCTGCAGGCAAGATGAGGGGAGACAAAGGGACGCAGGCGGCGGTGACAAATTTGAGCGGGCATAGACTGTTTGAGACGTATTGTAGGAACCGTGATAGCCAGGTAAGCATCGTGTGCCTATGCAAAGTGCCAAAAAATACATCAGTAAGTTAAAGTCATAGGCGCTGCCCATGTGGGCCTCTCCCTATTCCCCATAGGCACACCACGATTTGAAAAAAAATCTTGTCATCGGCACTTATTACAACATCGACCCAGCTCCCAAACTTGAACCCACTAGCACCAAATGGCAGGCACACCGATGTTGGCACAAGATCTGCTGTGCTGCACAAAATCATTGAAGTACCCAGGGCCACATATTCTCTTTGACCGAGCATGCCACTGCGTTTGGATGTCACAAGTATCAAACCAATCAATAAATAAACATGTTTATGACAACCAGTGTACCCCTGCGTCGTGTGCCCTGCAATGGACAAACAAACAATAAGAAGGTTTATGACTACAAATGGTAGGTTCATGTTGGTGAAATTCAGCGTGCCTATGCGTTTTGTGGTCTTACAATAAGCAATGATCCAATGGAAAAATGATATAATTAATATCTTTTATACAAACTTCCCCACGGCACACCGACCTGAGACAACTTCAGGGGAGCCGAGACAAGAAACAACATGAACCCAGTACGTTGGTAAAACATGGTAAAACATGGTAAAGTGATATCCATGACGATAGGATGCTGATAGGCAGTAAACTTACGAACTCAGGCCAGTTTGCACATGATATTTCGTTACTGTTTTTCACTGTGGGCCTTATTTTTTGGGAGGTCCATTTTTGGCCCAAAAAAAAACATCGCAGTTTTTTTTAATCAAACTACTCTCCATGAAGTCCATGAAGTCCAGGTGATTTCTCCAGATCATCTGGGTGTGGGAACCCATTTTTCGGCTACCCCAAAAAATTCATGGTCGAAATAAAATGCACCAAAAATATTAGCTGTAGACAATGTATATATCATTATATATCCAATTAGTTACCATCAGCTAGATGCATGTTAATAAATATATATATATATACAATATCTTATGTTTTTCTAAGAAAAACTCCAATTTAGAACAGTGAATTAGCTACCCATTGCATATTATTATCTCATTATTAACAGTAAAACCCAAATCTGTGCCTTTCCTGGGACTGAACATTTTGTCAAAACAGCGCCAGTTCGACTCGTCAAAGCTCTGCGCTCCAACCTGCAGTCACCAGGTTGTGACTTTTTATTGTCTCAAGATCATTACCCTCTGGTAAACTAACAGTTTGCTATTGAACATGGCCATAGAAATAGTGGATGTACCCAGCTATAAAATGGTGATTTTCAATAGTATGTTACTTTACCAGAGGATAATAATGTTGAGAAAACTCTATCCTTCACATCAACAAGTGTGGCTTTAATATAATAGACAACACCTAGACAACACAACGCCTTTTTAAGCAAAGACAAAGATCAACAAATATATAATCATGAGCAAATTTGACCAACAAAATGCTGGGAGAGTCGTCAGTCCTGGGGATACAGTCAATGTCCCAAGATTGTCTAAGTGAATTCCTTGTACTGTAGCTGCTGGATACCGATATTGCTGACAAATGTTGACAGCAACACAGACTAAACAAAGACTTCTTCCACTTCTTAAATATCTATTGCAAAAGGAAGACCTCACTATAATATACTATAATGGTCTTTGTACATCCAAGGATATCCAAGGTCCCAAAATGGGTCACCAAGCAGGTGTGGCCAGAGTTACTGGCTGAACTTGCATGGTGGATCAATGATGTCAAGTGGCGCCCCAAATATTTGGAGGTCTGAAAAAAGGTTTCCCCATTTCGTCCCATGAATCTCATTTTCATTCATTTTCCCCATAGTTTCGAATGAATTCAAAAAAAAAAAAACGCACATCCAATGCCCATCTCCATCATCTCCCTTGGCTCAATACTCACATCCCAACCATCCATACCATCGCCATCCACACCATCCCAGCCATGCCTTTTTGCGCATGAGACGAGTCAGGTGTGAGTAGTTGTTGGTGATGTGCTCCTTCGCAAAATCATCGGCATCGGAGATGTCTGGAGGCTTTAGATCTGGTTGAGAATGGTTGCAGCTACTACTGATCATTCAATAAATATTTTTTTTAAAAAAAAAAAACAATAAATTCACTGGCATTACTTTCGAACTGGATGGTGGAAGTGGACTGGACGGTCGCGATCAGCTGGTTTATCCTTCATCCCCTACCTTTGAACAATGCATCCGATTGTCCCACAACAAAAAGGATTCACCAGGTTTGCTCGCTCTTTGCCACCCTTTTTTCACACCTTGCAGAGCTGATCACAACGGAGTCCCAAACCAAGGTCTGAAATGTGCGTGGCATGTTCACTCCCTCCAGGCTTTGCTGAAACTTGTCGCTCAGTTTCAAGTTTTTCAGGCTGCTGGGCCATGTGACTCCTTCCAGGCTTTGGTTGAACCATTGGCCAAACTGCAAATTTTCAAGGCTGTCGGGAAAGATCACTTGGTCCAAGCTGCAGTTGAAGCGACCACCAAAAGACAGACTCTGAAGGCTGCTTGGAAAGGTCACCCCTTCCAGGTACCGGTTGAACTCTTCACCAAAAGTCAAGCTTTGAAGACTGGCTGGCAAGGTCACCTGCTGAAGGCACTGGTTGAACATATAGCCAAAAGTTAAACTTTGAAGATTAGTTGGCAAGTTCACACACTCCAGGCTTTGATTGAACTGCTCACCAAACGTCAAATGTCGTAGACTTTCTGGTAAAGTCACGTGATTCATGCTCTGGTTGAAAGAGGTTTCAAATGTCAAAACTTCAAGTCTCATTGGCAGCTTGACATGTTCCAGGCTCTGATTGAAGGACAAGCCAAGTTTCAAATTTCGAAGACTCTCTGGAAGGGTCACTCGCTCAAGGCTATCATCGTCGAACCAACCCCCAAAGCTCAAACTTTGAAGAGCGCTGGGCAAGGGGCCGCCCAGCTCTTCCAGGTTGTGGCCAGAAAGGAAACCAAAGGTCAAGCTTTGAAGAGTACTCGGCAAGGTCATGCCGTTCACGCTTGTGCGGTTGCTATCGCCCAACATCAAAGATCGAAGACCGCTTGGCATTGCCACTCCTTCAAGGCTCTGGTGGAACAATTCATCAAATTCCAAATTTTGCACACCGCTTGGTATTTTCACTCGTTGAAGACTCGGGCAAGAATCATCACCCACAGTCAGACATTCAACATTGCTAATAGTCAAGCTCTTGAAGTTGCTTGGCAGGGTCACCATCTCTAGTCTCTGGACAAATGAGTTGCCAAGAGTCAAAGTTTGAAGACTGCTAGGCAAGGCCACCTGCTCCAGGCTCTGGTTGAAGAATCTCCCAAAGACCAGACTTTTGAGGCTGTTTGGTAAGGTCACTTGTTCCAGGCTCTGATTGAAATCCCGGCCAAGAGACAAATGTTGAAGACGAGTTGGCAAGGTCACATGCTCCAGGCTTTGATTGAATGTGCCACTCTCTTTGCCACCAAAGCTCAAACGTTGCAGACCTTCTGGTAAAGTCACGTGAGACAGGCTGTTGTTGAAAAAATGGCCGAGCTCCAAGCTTTGAAGGCCCATTGGCAAGTTCACTCCTTCCAGGCTCCTGTTGAACCTATAGCCAGGAGACAAACGTTGCAGACTACTTGGCAGGGTCACGTGTTCCAGACTCCTGTTGAACTCAGCACCAAGAGACAATCTTTGCAGACTACTTGGCAAGCTCACGTGCTCCAGGCTCATGTTAAAGTCAGAACCAAGAGACAAACTTTGCAGACTATTTGGCAGGTTCACCTGCTCCAGGCTTTGATTGAACTTCTGACCAAAAGTCAAACTTTGCAGACAAGTTGGCAAGGTCACCCGTTCCAGGCTTTGATTGAACTTCTTACCGAACGACAAACTTTGCAGATTAGTTGGCAAGGTCACCCGTTCCAGGCTAGCATTGAAATCATCACTGAAAGTCATGCGTTCCAGGCTGTCGTCAAGGTAGTGTAGATACTCGCCAGCTGCTGTTCCTTGCAGCTGTGTGACACCTTCCAGCGGAGATTCTTCATGAAAGGTCCTGAGGCCCTTGACAAAACAGCATGCTGCATACAAATCGATTGGCACATAGGTGCAGGACAGTGTTGCTGTTCTTCCAAGCATTCCCTGCTCTTGCAAGGTTTGATCTAGCATCAGCCTCGAATTCACATGGTACAAAGCAAGCTTTGTGCCTTGTTTAGATGGAAATTTCTCCAAGATCAAGCGTCGTACTTCCCGACCAAGCATCGAAGGAAGGACACTCAGCGAAATGCCTTCCCCGCTCAGACACAGCACCTGAAGATGAATGACATCAGGCTCAGGTTGATCTGCTTCCTGTGCTGGCAAGGTCGACTTCGCATAGCCGGCATAGCCACGTGTCGGACCAGACGGCTGACGTGACGCGGAAGCGGAGGCTTTTTGACCCATTCTGGAACAGCTGAAGTCCAAGCGGAGGGATGCGGAGGCTACATGGATAGGATGTGAGAAACTCTGAGAAACCTGGGGATGGGATACCCGACATCTTAACAAACATGCAAAAATGTGTATGGTCTATGCTGACCCCTTCTGAATGACAAGATATATTGTGTATTTACATATATGATCATAAACCATATAGTAGAATCTGGTTATTTAACATAGCCATGGAACATCCACCCAGTTTTAATAGGTAAAGCATCTATTTCTATGGGCTATCTATACCATGGCTATGTTAAATCATCATATAATATGTAATATGAACTTTTAAACAGGACATAAAATACTGGCCTTCTGAAATGGTTTAGTCTCTGTCGGATCCCGGGAATAAAAACGTCACTTGGAGGTCCAGCCCTCACTCTGAGCATTCCGAATGGAAGCCATCAGAAAGCATACTTAAAGTATACACATGATATACTCTACATATGTTTTTCCATTTGACAATACTGTATATATATATATAAATATATATATATATGACTACATATAATATAATATTACAATATGTAGACACATATAAATGTACATCACTATATATATAGTGCAATAAACCTTCAGTTCAAGATCTTGGACGGCCCTTTGTTGCGCCCAGTCCTGCCACTTCATTGGTGGCACGTCAGGATGTGGCACGGCGCTGTAGTTCACCGTCTCAATCGCAATGCTTCCATCGGCAGCCCTGGGAGCCGCTGAACCGTGATATTTCACCACCAAAAATAGACATATCGTGGGGAAAAATATGGGATTTACCGGTGATTTCATCACCAACAACAAGGGAATAGTATAGCCAACAATAGAAATTCTGTGAAAATGGGAATGATGGTTTATGTGTCATAGAAATGATATCAGTTTTCCATATTTAAGCAAAAAACAATGGTTGTATAATGGGAATATGATGGGAAATACACTGAAATAATTAATATGGAGAATAGGTGTGATATGGATAAGGGATGTCATAACCTCCACAAGTTGGGATATAAGCCCTATAATTAAGAACTGTAATATACTGTAATACGGTTTTACAACTTATGTATTTACTGTTTGGGCCCAAAGAGTCTCGGGGTTGGTGGCTTCAACTCCCCTGAAAAATGCTAGTCAGTTGGGATTAACATCCCAGGTAGGATGGGAAACAGCAATCAACTGTTTTGAAATACAGTATTAGAAACCAGAAACCACAAAAAGTTTGGAAGGTTTGGCCATGAGTTTCCCTGCCCCAATCGACTACACCATCTGGCAGATGGTTTTTGATCCTGTCTCCCACCGACTTCAGGGCCTTGTGAGCTTCAAAAAGGCCCCCTTGTTGTTTCCCGTATCCAAATAATTCGGAGCCTCAGTTGCGATGCGCTTCTCCGCACGTGATGCGCATGACATACATGACGCTACTCCAAAGCAAGAAATCCAGCGGACCAAGCAAGACTCTCTACATCAAAAGTCAAATATGCACCCTCGAATTCGAACAAATGTACCGAATTACTTTCAGCAAAACAAGTATGTATATCATTATATGGCAGTGCGTCAAAACCCTTGTACCCCTGTAGTTCACATCAAAATAGCTGGTAAATGGATGTTCATCCCACTAAAAATGTATCTATAGGTATTGACCCATACCCATATGTATCAAAGTACAAACTCCCTCGATCTCCCGGTCCTTTAAGAGTCGCAACGCTGTAGATTTGGCTTCACGTTTTTCGAGGCCCCGAAGATCTACGCAAGGAACATGTCACCCTAAATCCACTGGTCAATCATCATGTTCAAACATCGGTCATCTGCGGGGATACCAGGATACCGCATTCTGAAACTAAGCGAAACATCAAAGATCATCAAAGTGCTGGTTCTAATAACCTTAAATATAATACTGTATTACAGTATATAATAAATATAACATTATACTCCTCTAGTATCCCCATATAAAAAAAAGGTTGATCTTATGTCTGTATCATACCGAATCATACCTATTTTCAGACACAGCCCGCTAGCTTCGTCGCCTAAACTGGCTTTTCTCCGGGCGCCCAGGCGCTGAAGACGCTCAACAACTGCTTGTGATCCCACCTCAGAAAGGCGTGGTTTGGATGTGATTGGTGGGGCAAAAATGGTGACCAGTGTGGGATATTGTGGGATTGTATCTCAGAAACATTCAGAAAGCAATTCTTTTGGGAAAACATGGGTTTATATAAATACATCAGAAACACCCTGCCAGGTACATAACGCCTTTACCGACAGGTTTTTAGCATCTCAAAGTATCACCAATGAATTTGAAGATATGTCCAACCGTTCGTTGGCTTTTCATATCAAAATACTGTAGATGAAAAAATTGGATGTTCTGTGAATTGTGGTTGTCCTTGCGAAAGTCTCATGGACCACCAGTATTGGGCAGTATCGGCAATTTGGGTCCCATTTGCATAAGAACCTTAGCAGCTCCAGAAGACAGCACACGCAACGTACGCTTTTGCGGCACGCAATTTCGCAACGCATGGGGTTTTGGTATTACTAACACCTGTGGATGCATCTGCTTAAAAAAAAAAAAAATCCGCGCTACTGGTACCATCTGATACCCACCAGTAGTCAAACGTGGCAATTGAGCACCCGGCCGATAGCCATCAGCCTTCACCTAAACCGTGGGATGTTGGAGCTGTCAGGGTGTCGTGTAAGGCTTGATTCGTTTTGAAGTTGTGCAGTTGCGAATGCTGTACCCGGAACCCCCAATTCCACCAAATGATATTGCACAAAGGATCATATGTTTCCCTATTAGAATAAATACATTTTTGGCTTTAGCCCATTTTTGGACAAACACAAAAATCGGATTACAGTTGGTTAGTTATGTACCATGATCCACCTTAAATCCTCCACATTTTTCAACGGGAAAGCAGCTGGTTCCAGGCATGACAAATTGCCAATTTTCATGGTGAAAAAATAAGTGATGCTCTGGACCTTGGGATGCAACCTGGGGTACCCTGTATCTATTTTTCAGAGAAACCCCATGTAAAATATTGTAAAATCGTACAAGAGAATCCAGAGAAAATATGAGGATTTGTTGCAACACACCAAATCTAGACCCAAGGATTTGCTCAGTGTGACTCGACTGCAGGCATTCGTTTCTAAAACTCCACTGGACTCGTCGCAACGTTTCAATGGGACTCCATGGGTTTCCGGTTTCCATGGCCGGCCTCGTGGGATCGAATCACGCACTGCAAGTTGTTGTCGCGGCAGAA
This sequence comes from Cladocopium goreaui, assembly GCA_947184155.2. NCBI lineage: Eukaryota > Dinophyceae > Suessiales > Symbiodiniaceae > Cladocopium > Cladocopium goreaui. The sequence continues at coordinate 406,890 of CAMXCT020003602.1, read as the reverse complement.
AGTCTCTGTGACATCAGGACCTGGGACGACGTGGTCAGCAGCTACAGAGTCCGACTGTCTGGTGGAAAAAAACATGTCCTTCTTTGGGGGAGAACTTCTGAAAGTAGGAAACGTTCTGTTGATCTTTGTTTCAAATTTGAGGAACAAAAATCTAGGCGAGAATCATGTTTTACAAGGCTTTAAACTAAATCATGGGGTAAACTCTCCGAGTAGAGCTTTACCACGGGGCGACATCTCAGATCATCTCAGGGTTCCCATGGGTTCCCAGCCGAACATGTAGACTCCCTTGCCTTTTCGGTAGGAGGGTCCATACCTCATCTGGCCATGGCTCGAAATGTGGCAGCATGTGCCAGCATGTGCCGGGATTAGATTGGAAGTTTGGGTGACACTTTGGGTCCATGCGGTCCATGTCAATGTGCTGTCCATCTTGTTGCAACCCTTTTGCCCGAATCATGTTCTCCAACCAAAGTCAAGCGCAAACTTCTGCAAACATAGATCAGAATAGTAAATCACCCAACTATGTTCAACTATCAGAATAGTAAATCACCCAACCCAACTATCAGAATAGTAGTTGACTACTAAATCTCGAATCTTCAACCATCCTTCAACCATCACTACCATGGCTTCCAGTCGATTTCCAGCCACTTCCAGTAGCACTCCCAGGGGATCCCGGCCCTCCGCCGCCACGAGGATCTCCCCAGAGGATGTCAATGAGTCTCCTCATGTCGTTCACCTAAAGGGCACAGTGCCATGACCCTGCCATGACGCCATGACCCTAGCACTTTAAGCATCAAAGATATCCAGTTTAAGCATCAACAAAAACGATGAAATTCACAACCAAACTCTTGCTAGGGGCTCCCAGCCTCCTTCTCAGAAGTCGTTGGGCCAATCGACTGTGCGTACCTATGGGGACATCCAGCTGTTCAATCTTGGGGCGGAGTCACGGGAGCAAAGTTCAACATATACCCCATGTACAACACACTTCAATCTTGAATGATAGGATAGCAATAGGACAGCGATAGGATTCAAGAGGAGGTTCTGGTTACTGAATTACAAGTATGGCCTGCCTCGTCCGCACGTTTACACCTCTTCGCAACAACAAGTGTGGAGGTTCTATTGCCAGGTCTAGATTATCACATCAACGATCATATCGTTGAGAAAGAGTTGAAGGTCTGTGTGGCGCCATCAACAAACCATCCGAAAACACTGTTCGTCCAACTCTCCAAACCACCAATTCAAACACTTTGCTTCAAATAGGTGACGTTTTTGAAACTTCTTCATCGTTTTGTGGTGTTCAAAGGAAAGAACTGTGCATTTTGATGCATTTTGAACCATGCTTCCAAGTGCCACATCCCCCGCAGTTAGGTCTTGATTGAGCATCATGCGGATCAATTCCCAGCACGGCAAGCCCCAGCCGCACGACTCGGGGGTGATTTCCAGATACCGATCCACTTGCGCCAACTCCTGAACTGAAGGAGAGTGGTACATCACCAATAACATTTAGTGGACTTAAATTGGATATAATTGGATTCAATTTAATATACCCTCTGGTGTCATCAAATATGGCTTGCTGGAAACTCACCCAGAAATGGTTCCATTCTGGTGGATTTCCCAGCACAAGAATTGGTTCGATCATCTCGAGTTGAAGCATTCAGTCGACCCGCTGGTTTTCATCATGGGTCAGAATATCTCAGAATCATATAGAATAATCCCAATAGTCTGTAGACTGGGTACTATCACTCCCTACATATAGAAACTATAAATGTAATTAATCAACCATAAAACGGCCACTTTATCAATGTTTCCCGTCTTGGATATCTTAAAACATGTTATATAAAAATCATTTAAAATCCATACATATGAATGCATTTGATGGATAAGTCCCCATGAAATCACTAGTCAACAAAGCTCAATCCCAGTTGAATCGGCACGTTGTCATCCTGCAGCGATGGCAGTGCCGTCATGGGAATCGCGTCGGTGGGGTCGTGCCTCGGTATAGAGCATCCCGAGGCTTCAGGTTGTGCGTAAACCATGAAGGGTCAGCTTTCCACCAAAAAAGCGAAAACCGAAACGTTGGATACAACATGATATATACTCTATATATACATATATATATATATACATGATATATATACATGATATATACATGAAACGAGATGATACATCAGCTATCATCAGCTCATATTTTAGTTAAATCCCCACCCATCTCAGGGGCCAAACGTCTGCCCAGGCATCCAAATGCGCGGGTCGGGGCCTGGCGCAGCGATCTGCTCATTCTGAGCACTCGGGCGCAGCAGCCTTGCGCAGCGGCCTTTTTTCAACGCCACACACGGTGTGTTGAACGGATGAGTGGCCCAGTTCAATGGATGGGCGGTCCCTTGGATAGCCAAGCCAAACATTCAGATGTGCGGGGTCCGGGTTGACTGCAGCTTGAAGAACACAGCATTCACTGATGAATTTGGTTGAATTTTGAATGATCTAGCAGTTCTAGCAGTCTCCCTGAGCCCCCAGGGTCATAATTTGCACTTGCATACGAATTGGTTGTAGACCAATTACCACTGAAACATCTTCAGGGTCTCAAAGAAACCCTGGCCCTCGGGCAATGATGGAACCTCACTTCAGTCCAACTTCCTTGCGCAAGTGCTTTGGGATGTCGATCTCATTCCCGTGCTTGCCACTGTCAATACACTGGACATAGGCCCGGAACAGTGCCTGGAGGATGGACTTGGTTAGAATTGCTGCAGCAAATTCAATGAACTGATTCCCAAGCTCCAGTACTGATCTTAAACGAGCACTCCAACCACCTACTATATATTTATGCAACTCTGCAACTTGAAACGTTGATTCACCGTGGATGTATACGGCAGGCCAGGCAAGTCGACGCAAGTATTCTTCGACGGCAAACGCTTGCCCTGAATCTTCGAATTGCGCATACAACTGGGGCTTTCATAGGTTTGGAGTTTTGAGGGAACAATCGATCATCAAATGGCTCAAAGGTCCTTTGGCGGTTCCTGGAAACACTCAATTTATCACTGGTTGCATCTCCAATTTTGGGGCTCACCATTTTATCAATGCCATCATCGAAAATCCCCCCCATTTCACCTCCAAGTCTCAGCCCCAGCCGCCTGCGCGTCAGGGTCTCGTAACCCAAGGTGGCTGCTCTTCGCGCGCTTCTCAGCAGCACGGTAGAGACGGCGGATCAAATTTCGCTGCTGCAGCACTTCCGGGTCTAGCCTTGGGTTGGGGGTATAGCAAGTCTTGTGGTGATTTCCCCAGCGGTTGGAATCTAGATAATCTATGAGAATCATTGATAAACTACCATTTGAAGAAACTATGTAATATGTGGGAACAACATATATGTTTTTGTGGCCCTTCAGCAAATCCATACAACATGGAAACATCGTGATTGGAATGGTTCTTTGAACCTTCCAACAACCACGCGGGAAACCCCTGCCACCATCTGCCAGTGATTTTGCCAGGTCTGGGAAGATGTGGCCCACCGCTGCAGTGATCCCGCCATAGTCATCATGGTCATGGATTACAACTTGATCCAGGGATGAGGCTGCCAAATGGCTCAAAGCTCAAAAATGAGGATTGTCGAAAATTTATGGTATCTTAATGTTGAAAATGATGACAATCATCATACAAATCAAGAGTCATCCAACCGGTTTCAATTTCGGACAAAACCAAAACAAACGGTTCCAAGCCGCATGTGTTGCCGCGCCAATTTCAGCCAAGCAGATCCCAACTCCGCCGACGCTCTTGGAAGTTCCGCCGTCTCTGTCCTCTCAACTTCCGGTTCCTCCTTTGCAGAAGCTACCAGAGACAGATCCCAACCTGGGCACAGTGGAGCAAGGATCACTGCTGGCCCCCAGCTATACATGTTTTTCAAAAGAAGATGTAGACTCCAAAAAATCACATTCACCATCTATCCACCATCCATTCAACATCCATATATTCACCATCATACATATACATCCCATCTATATCAAAAAAAATGGGCAATACAAGGGGGGCTGGCCTTCCTACAAGGGGGGATTGATCCCAGTCCCAATGGATTAAATCATTGGATTCCTATAGGCTTCTCGCCCCCCAGTTCGAAGTTAAAATTGGTTTACAAACCCCCATCAAAAAAATTATATATATATACACCATAACTTCTAGCAAATTTTAATAGTTACTCCGCTTGGAGGATCACTCCACTTAATAAGTGGTTAATAACCATAGTTATACCCCATACGACAACCCCACTGAATGGGGGACTTACCATCACAAGGGTTATTTATCCGTTAACATTTAGTAGGTTATTTAACATAGTCATGGAAAATGGCCCATAGAAATAGATGGTTTACCTATTAAAAATGGGTGGATCTTTCTTTCCATGGCGAAGTGTAAGTCATAACCAGATGGTACCCTCCGGTAAACTGTCCCATAACTATGGAAAATCACCATGTTTAATGGGAAATTCCACTATAAATTGCCATTTTCAATAGTTATTTTGACATAACCAGAGGGTAACCACAAACCTTACGATCCCCGGGATGATCCCAGTCACAGACCCAGTACAAATCGCCATCCAGGTCCCCCTCCGCAATCCGCTCCGGCAGGGCGTGCGCGCTGCCGCGGGGGAAGATCAAGTCGCCAAGGGGTCGTTGGTTCAGCGCCTGCCAGTCCTGGGGCAGAAGCTGGGTCAACATGTTTTGTGTACTAGCATAATAGATCATAATAGTATATGAGTCTCATATGGATATTTCTCATATGGACATAATATACAAATACTGATGATGATGATGATGATGATGAGGAGGAGGATGAGGATGAGGATGATTGTGGGATTCCTCTACTTCACACAAATAGTCGCTGGCTACGTTTGGGTGATTAGGGATGACCAACAGTGGGATGACAGGTGAAGCCCAAATGAGGCAGGGATACAGTACAGCTAAGCGCTTGGTAGTGTCAAAATGCCGCACAAATCTTCCGAAAAATCAAATTTGCGTTTCATCAGTGAGATGTCGATCCAGCTACATCGATCAATGGAACATCAACAACTCAATATAACTCAACCATATTGACTCTACGTAAGTCCGCATGGTTCCCCAACAGACTGTGCAATGTGAGATGAGACACCAAAGTCTATGATCAAACTGGCAGGATACCTTCGCAGCTAGGATAAATCATTGAAATCGTGAATACATCTCAGGGTACCCGCCCCAAAGTCCCCCAACAATCATCAAGGGAATTGACATTATTAACCACCATCAACACCCAAATATCGGTGTTTCCAACTCATCTATGCTCCTGATTACAGTACATTGGCGTATCTTCCCCGATTTTTGATGCTGATATTCCAATGTGTTGGTTGATCAAATGTCCCTTTATGGTTGGTTGACCAATTGTTTACAATATTTCCAACCAACCATAAAATATATTACAATATGGGACTAAACATAGAATAATATAGCCCATAGATTGGTTCGTCCAAAATAGAAGAACAGAACAAGTTCACGTGTTTTTTTTTTTTTATGTTGGACTCCAGTGATCTTCCAATTGCTTCATAGAATTGGATTATGGGAAAATTTACAGGAAAGCCCTATATTTGATGGTAAAAACCATGGTTTCCTGTAGATTTTCCCTTAAACCAATCCAGTGATTGCTGTCATTCAAAAACCAGGAACCCCATCACCCCGCACCACCGCCAGGGCACCACTGGAGACATTGCCACTGGGCGCTCTGTCACCACCCGGAGGCGCTTGCCGTCGCTGGGTTGGACACAGGGACAACGGGTCACCAAGACTTCAGTGATGCCTTTCAGTGGATTGGGTGAATTTTACTGGCAAAACATGTGGGTGTGGGTCAAATTAGAATATTATAGATATATATATATACATAATTATTATATATAGTATAATATATATAATATAATATAATATAATATAATATAATATAATATAATATAATATATATAGTATATAGTATATAATATATAATATATAATATATAATATATAATATATAATATATAATATACAATATAAAATAATATCATATATATATATACACAATATCATAGATCTCTCAAATTCGATGCTTAATACTAAACATGACCAGAACCTGCGGTCCCCTGGGCCTTGAATGTTGATCCATATCCACGTGGGAGTTCCATCGATTTAACCAGCAGAAATTGTGAGTGAACCAGCCATTTTATAGGGATTTCATCAAGGTTTTTGAAGGACACCAGAAGATTTTCACCTGGGATTTAATCTGATTTAATTGGAGAGTATGGTAATAATATGGTAATAATGCAATGGAACACCCTGTGGAACACCCTGACCCTGTGGTGGAAAGTCATCCAGTGGACATCACTGGGAATCTGATGAATTCCGATGAGGAAAAGAAACAAAAAATGTCCTGTCGAAAAGAAACTGTTCTCTAGTGTTGATTGGGGCCAGATGTGTTTTCCTGCTTTCCTGAGTGGTGGAGTGACGCTCGGAGTGTGGTTTTGTTGAACATATGTTGAACATCTATAATGCTCCCCAATGGTAAAATTGGTTAAATTGAGGATTGTTATAGACAATGCTCCCCAATGGTAAAATTGGTTAAATTGAGGATTGTTATAGGTGTGCAATGCTTTTACCACAATCCATCACAATCCAAGAACTTTTTGGGGGCCTTCGCATGCAGTGAGATGCTCCTGCAAGCCAGGTAGAAAGATTGAATCCTCTGGCAGGCCGCCCGTGGGGTCCGCCACACCCACCAAGAACGCCTCCTTTCGAATCGGTTCCTGCCATGGCTGCCATGGCCATTCTGTCACGTGTTTCATGGGTTTTTCGTCATGGGAATTCAAGCAGCTACCACTACTTTATCGGTGATCTTTTTCTGGGTTGGTTGGTTCCCCATGATTGTGAGACTGCTCCCCCCATCTTCAGCCCGACCCTCCACTTGAAAAAAAGAAAGTGGAACTGAACTGACTGAACTGAAGCACCCACAGAACACCTCCACTGCGTTCCAACTCCCAAGGGGGAACTGCACACGAGGTAAGCCAAAGTCAGCCGCGAACATCCACAGGATCCAGATGGATCCAGGATAGTTTTTACTTCTCGTTGCATTTCTCACTATTATGAAAACAATATGAAAACATTTGACATGGCTGCTGCAACTCCAGCTTTTCATCTAACCTGCGACTGCAACCTTCCCAAGCAATCAAAATAATCCCGAGTATATAAATCATATAGTAAATCAGTTTCCCATTTAACACACATATCAAACACCCATCAACCACCAGAAAACCAACAAAAACAAGTGATGCACCGGGCCCACTTTTCCCCACTTTGTCGTCTCCTTGGTGTAGCGCATCAACTCCTCCGCTGGCACCTCCAAACTCTTCAGCAACTGCTCCAGCATCGACGACAGCTTCTTCCACGGCAGTCCCTCGCAGGGTGAAGTGTGGCTGATGACCATGGCCGATCCTACAGAACTCATGGTAAATAGCATAGGGAAAAAGTGGTAAGAATAGTAAAAGAATAGTAAATCCTTAGATATCTTAGACAATCTTAATAGGGGAAGATTAAGAACTAATATAAAATATTATAAAATATGTAACGGTAAATAACGGTACAATACCATCATAAATGTATATAAACGTAAAATCCGGACACCGCTCCTTGGGGCGCACTCCAGTCTTCAGCATCGTGGCGATCCTGATGGATTGCCGCAATAAGGATCCGCAGGGAGCAAGCCACGAACTGAACTTTCTTTCCCCATGGTTGGCAGTTAGAAACTGCCTGAATTCAGTTGGTTGGCATGAGATCTTATTGAAATCAATACACATCTAGTAATTTCTAGTACAAAATCATACCATGTTACTCCCAATGGTCAGATCATGTCAGATCAGAAAGAATCGCCCCACAGAAATGCTGCCCGAGCTGCTTGAAACTTGGCTCGGAGGGAAAGACTTTGCAAACCACCACGGTGATCCAATCCGCCGGAGATCGGCTGGGGCCCACCGGGCCCACCTTCTCCATCGATGCCTTGGTCCAAAGTTGGAGGACCAATGGTCATAGTTGATGGAATTTGGTCATTTCGATGTCATTTTGATGTCATGTCTGGTATTGAACTATCATGAACTATCCACATCTATCCACTGACACCAAGATTTGACACCAACATCACCAACTGCTCATCTCCCAAGTCATCCCAGGTGCTGGGTACTGGATGGTCTGGATCCCATGCTTCAAGGTCAGCACGCCCTTCAGCACCCCGACGCGTGGCCCAAAGATCCGCACCTGCAGCGAGGTCGTCTGCTGCCGCCGTTGCCGTGGCAGCTGGGTCAGCTGTGCCGTCAGCCGCTGCAGCAACTCCGGGCCGATGAAGCCGCAGCCGCCCGAGTCTTTGGACAAGGGCTCCGGAATCTTCTCCAAGTCAGCCTGGTCATAGGTGATCCATAGGTGATCCAGTCATCATATCATCCATATCTGGGGTGATCCATATCATATATATATATATATATAATTATATATCACATCATTCCTATCTGGGGATGTAGACTCCTGAAATCAGGGAGAGGTCTATGGCCTGTTGGGATCCAGAAGTGGCTGTCCAGATCAACCTGTCCAGGGGGCACATCTGCCTGAACTACCATAATCCCATCCCGATATCAAACTCCCCCCATTCTATGGTCCCAAATGTGTCTAGTTCCACTGGTATTTGATAGTAGGGGGAAGGGATTATACAAAAAATATATATATATATAAATTGGTTTGTAAATGGTGCAAGGGATATATTGGGACGCTGGGTATTGAATCTCAGATCGACCCCCCTCAGAGACCTTGACATAGTCTAAAATTTGCCGACCCATATCCTTTTTACCAAAATCATGCTTTGTTTCATGCAATAAAACAGCATATATATAATTCTCAGTTAATCACATAGATGAACCGTTTGTCAAACCAAAAAAAAGAACATGATTCCCTTAAGATGTCACACCTTTTCCCAGTTCCATGAATCCAAGCAGCTGCCCTGAAGCCTTCCAGCACGGTGCCGGGAGATTGGAGGAGCTGCATGCGCGAAGCCACCTTCCGGGCGCTCTTCCTGAAACTGATGACGTGCGTAAAAAGGTAATTGAAACATATTGAAACAATGACAAACTAGGGTAGATTCGAATTCGGACTTTAGGCTAAATATATCTAAATGTGTCTTCTTCTCTGTTTGCTGCTGTTTTTTGTTGATACCTTTGTGGGTGAGGAAGAAAACTGGGAGCAACAAAATAACCACGGCCGTGCGGAGGGTAGCCAAGGGCCGATAGGAGTCTTTTCACCTCACTTTCTGAGGAGCTTGAGTCGGTCAGCGTGGTACACGGAATGGGATGTTTTGATCATCGGAGATAAAACAACATGACGGAATTGACAAGGACCCTGTGACAGCAAATTCGTTCCTACGGACGAAGAAGACCTCCGGATAAGCTATACTTGACCTTTCACCCAAACACCTTGAGTCAAGATGCTCGTGGACGGTATTAGGTCTTTCAGAAAACCGAGATTTGGTTTGCCACATGCCAATCCTATAGCCAAGTATGGCCAGTATGAGACCATACACTTGGTTTTGACACGCCCACTACGTTCAACCAAATTTCCAATGGGCCATTGTCGTGCAGTGGAGAATTCCTTGCTATGCCACCAACAAGACAAGCCGAGGCTCAACGCGGCAAAGTTCGCAATCTCCTCCAGTTCTTCTGTCAACTCTCTTCCGGGAAGCTCCGCTACATAGGCTCCCCGCAGGCATTGCTTTTGGCCACCCCAAAAGTGATAGCCATCGTTCCTGACGGTGATCCGTTGCATCGTTCCAACAGAACTCCACTATCACTGTACTGCCTTCATGGAAAGTCTCCTGAAAAGGCCATATATATAATGTATATATTTTTTTTTCCTCAAAATTTTAAGGTGTATCATCATCTTCCTCACACAAATTCAAGTTTTTGGAGGGTACCACGGTACCACCGGATGTTCAACACACCCATACAATATATCATGTTGCTGGCTGTATATCCCATCTTATATCCCCAGGATATACCCATTATGGTTGATTCAAGACCCTCATTGCACCTATTGTTGTCAGTTGTATTGTACCAGCTTTTGGTGACATATGTTCCCAATATATCTATATCATATCCCACTAATTCAGATCCCCATTAAGTTCCCATATTGTACCCTGGCTTTTTGTCTAACTAACCCCATCATACCCCGACAATATGATCATAACCAGAGGTTGGTAAATGTCGCTTGTTGGTATATACATCACCTTCAAAAGATTTCAAAAGTATCTGTGTTGGAGATGATATCACCTTTTTACTTGGATGATGCGAACAAGTTTTGGACATGTTACCCACCCCTGATAAGCCATTCATAAGCCATATCATATTGATAAGCCTCTAATTGATATTATATTCATACTAATTTTACCAACAATATCATACTCATATTGATGAGCCACGGTGGCTAAAGCTCCATGCTCCAAGTCCCAGCATCTCCACTTTCACCGAGACCAAGGTGAAGCGTTGACCGTGTTGACCCTCGCCGTGCTCGTAGTGGGCCTTAATGGACGATGTCTTCGCCAAGGGTTCCTCCAGGCAAAGAGCACGGCCTTTGAAGTGGCTGGTGAGGAAGCACTCCTTGGCAGGTGGGACACAGGGGTATTATATGACAAGTGGTATGATTATGAGTATGATTATGAGTATGATTATGATTATCAATCATGAATTATGAGTAAGAGTAGGATTATTGGGATACAACCCCATCCCCAATTCCGCTGCGGATGATAGGGTCGATCAATTCACCAGATCCGCAACGAACGGATTTCTTTGCGGGAAACTCTAGAAGGATTTTCCTGCAAACCTTGAAAAAAGCAGTGCTAACAGCTTTTTGGATGGTATTCGCCAAAGGAAAATTAGCAGCTGTACAATGAAGAACAAAAATGCATGCTGGGGAGAGTATCTCAATTCCTGAATGTTTGATATAGGAGAAAACCTGCAGTTCTGAACATTGTCGATCACCCAGTAGAGCGCCAGCTCAACTAATTCAAACGACCAGGCAACATATACAACATACATACCAACATGAATAAGAATTATAGTAAATTATAGTAATTCACCAACATATATATACCATATTCCTGGGCAAATTATAGAAATTCACCAACATGAAATATGGTCATTTGGGGATTTGTAGCCTTACCAAACCCTCTTTTTTATGTGACGTCGCAGCCAAAGTATGCGAACGTCAGCTTCAGACTCTTCTGATATAGTCTAGAATGGAATATTCCATCTTGAGATATATCCACCCAATATTACTATTAAAGCCACAGTGATAGATCAAAACTCTGCAGCGAAACCCTGGTGAGCCCCAGGACCCAGCGGCTGGTAAGTGGACCAAGTTTGATTCATCCCAACAACAAACCAACCACCAATATCCACCAAGGATCTTGAGGTTTCTTATCCTGCAGAATGATCTTCTTCACCTTTGACTTGCGGAGCCAAAAACCGATTCCATAGGTCAAAACCATTCAAACCCTGTATAAAACAGTATTGTTTTGGATGAACATCCATAATATCCATAAATCCCAGCTATTTTGACGTTAGGAGGCTACTCCAAAACCCATAGCCATAGGAAAAATATGGAGAAATAGGAAAAAAAACACCAGTAGGTCAAACAAATCCAAGTCACCCCTTGAACTATGGAGAGAATTCCCCATCCATCGCCACGATCCTCCATTTCCTCCTCCTCCAACTCCTCCATAGGCGTCTGCGGCACCGTGGTGGCCACGGAAGCGGTGGAACTGCCCAGGGAGAGCTGGTGGTAGCTGATCGGCACCTGGGAAATTATGGGAGACTGCAAAACTGACCTTAGATATGGATAAATGATAAGATGGTAGTAGATACAGTGTAGACAGTCTAGATATTATGTCAAAAACGGAAAGAACAAACGTTTTTGACTTAAGCAATCAATTGTAGTTTTTTCTCCCCTAACCCACACATTTACCAAACCAAAATTCACCTAGCACCGCCAGTGTCAAACAAATTAAACCATATGGCATTAAAAGACAATAAAAGATATGTGAGCGGTTGCGCAAACCTCTGGTAGATTTGTTTTCCATAATGGCTGGTTCTTTCGCAATACTTCCGCAGAGACTTCACGAAAATGATTCGCCACAAATCTTTTGCAACTGTGATTTCATCTTTCGCGAAGGGATGTTACTTGAACTTCATATGGTCTCTTTGGGGGTTTTGAAAGTTGCTCATGTGAAAACAAAACAAAACATTCACACTATCAAACAAATGGGTATGGGTCAAAATTAGGTACCCCAAAATTATGGATGGTTAATACTAAACTAGACTTACAACACCGGAATCCCTCTAGGATGCTGAATTCAGGAAATATTTTTTTTACGATTTTAATATGGTTTTGGATACGATTTGACGATATGAATTTGATATGCTTTGAATTTGGGGTTATGATTTCGATATGATTTTGATTTGGTTTTGATACGATTTTGATACGATTTTGATACGATTTTGATATGATTTTGATACGGTTTTGATATGGTTCCAGCGAGTTGGCTTCAAAAAAAGAAACAGAAACAGCGCAGGGATAGGTTTTTGGTCGATGTTTCGAGGATTTTTATGGTTTTGGTATGATTTTGATATGGTTTTGATGCGATTTTGATACGATTTTGATACGCTTTTGATACGATTTTGATACGGTTTTGGTATGATTTTGATCCGGTTTTTATATGGTTCCAGTGAGTTGGCTTCAAAAAAAGAAACAGAAACAGCCCAGGGACATGTTTTTGGTCGAATTTTCAATGGTTTTTAGGGTTTTGGTATGATTTTGATATGGTTTTGATACGATTTTGATACGATTTTGATATGATTTTGATATGGTTCCAGTGAGTTGGCTTCAAAAAAAGAAACAGAAACAGCCCAGGGACAGGTTTTTGGTCAATTTGTCGAAGGTTTTTGTGGTTTTGATATGATTTTGATACGATTTTGATACGCTTTTGATACGATTTTGATACGGTTTTGATACGATTTTGATATGGTTTTGATACGATTTTGCAATATTTTGGATATTGTTCCGATGGGTTGGCTTCAAATCACAAGTTTGACCCACATCAAGAATCATAACTGAAACCATATCAAAATCATAACTGAAACCATATCAAAATCATAACAGCAAAACCAAGCCATAAACAAATCATAACAACAAATCATATCTGAAACGTATCAAAATCATAAAAAAAAATATTTTCAAAAACCTTCATCCTAGAGACTTCGGATGTGGTAAAACTAGACTAACATCTGTGGTCCCCTAGGTCTTCTATTTTGACCCACATCCAGATGTCTATCGATGGGCCTGATGGGTCCAAATGACTTCCCATTATGCCAATCAGCGGGATGAGCGCCAGGTGAAATCAGTGGAATCCATCATCCAAACAAAAATAGGTCGTTTAAGATGATCAAAAATAACATTGGAAAAACCATGAAAAATGATCATCATCAAACACCCATAGGATCCATGGTGCTGGTATATATGCTAACATTGGGGGTATATTGATGGTAAATGTTACCATATATAGCATACATGGATCCTATGGGATATGATCAACATTGGAAAAAACCTGAAAAAAACCAGGTGGCCAGGTGACTTTCTGATCCTTGCCATGAAGCCGGATCGTCGCCTTGCAGGGATTGAGCTTCTCGACAGTGCCTGTCTCTCCTGGCGAGTCGTAAACTGCTTGGGTTTGATCCACTTATTGTATATATATATATACATAGAGATACGTATACATTATATTATATTATATTATATTATATTTTTATGGGGGTTTCCCTAAAACTCGGATACCCCAAATCATCCAAAATTAGACCATTTGAGTATTGAAACCCATGGTTTTGGGGTACCCGCATTCTAGGAAACCTCCATATCTATACCTGGAATCCAAATGACCTATCTTTTGGATGGTTAAGCCTCCATTTTGCGGATCAAAACTTCAAAACCAGGTTCATTTGGGTCTCAGGTATGTGTAATAATCATACAAGTAGGATGATCCTCCAAAGGAAGAATCCAGTGGCTCTTTCCACTGATCTCTCCTTCTTTCAGATCCCGTTGCGAAACGCAAATATTTAGGTGTGAGTGAATCAAGATGAAGTACTAATAAGTCCACTAAATAAATTGTGAATATATAATTATAATTATATATATATATTAATAAGTAGTGTATAGATGTGTATAGCTTGTGGTAATTTTGAATATTAGCCTGTATTGAACTAACATGAACTAACCCATTTTTGCAGTCGCCCACAGGCTCTCCTTTGTATGCGCCGCTGTTGATTGTCACCGTGTCCCCCACCTGTGTTTTTTTCCATGTCTCCAAAAATGGGTGAACCATGGTGAACCCCATCCACAGATATCCCAAAGATGGTCTATTTCGGAAGGGCACACAGAGTTCTCCATTCTTGGACAGACCTGTTTGATTTCAGAGCAACTCAAATGACATCAGACCGTTCAATATTTGTTGTCGAACCAACTCCAAGCATTACAGACAGATCCGTCCCCATTCAGATCATTCAGCCTGGATACCGTTCCTGGCACCCTGTGAGTTTGAGGGGGGCTTCATAAGCAAATTGGGTTCTTGGAGCTTCGCGAACCATGAGCAACAAACGTCATGCTTCAAGGAACGAAAATTGACCGATTGGTCCCTAGACTCACCTCACCAACACCTCTCACCATCCGAGTCCAGCCTTTAATGGCGACTCAGCACTTTGAGGCACAGGCATTGCTGGAACCTCGCAATTGGGTGGGTGCAAAAATCGTCGTTCACCACTTTAATACTGGTAAGTTGCAATCTTCGATTTTGGGTTGATGATGGTAGGCTATGATAGGATCCCCATGTTTTTCGATTGATGACATTCGTGTCAAAATGCTCAGATGCATTGGATCAAAGATATTCTCCTTAGGTCAACACTGTTGGTGCAGAAAATTCTGCCAGGTGAGCTATCTCCATTGTCTTCTATTCTGCAAAAGTTTAAAATCAAAATAGGCATGGGCCAAATCCAGAAATGGGCATGTAAGAATGGGATGGTTGCAACAACACACTGAAAATGACAAGACAACTTGTGGTTTGAGGCAAACCAATACAACGTGATCAATCTTACATGTTCGCAAGTATCATGAAACCATTCGATATCCATGACTTACCCATGAGTTCTACACCACACTTGCTGGTTAGTTTCCATCTCATTTTTCAGGGTATGCCATCCTTTTATTATTACGTACCCTCTGATAACTTTAACATAACCATGAAATTTGACCCCCTTGTAGATGATTTACCTAGCAAACATTGCCAACACTTTCTCGCATTGACAAATGTGGCAAACCCATTAAAAAACCGTAATCTTTGAAGCTGTGTAGACATTGCTAATTTCCATCATTATCATGGCTATCTTAGATTACCAGGAGGCAATTTTGACACATTCTGGAAGTTGGAAGCTCAGCCACAGGTGCCGGCGGTGTCGCTGCTACCAGCAGTGTGGCCACCACCGGTGCTGCGACCGTTGCCACCGCTCGAACGCTGCTCTGCATGATGCTCACCTGCCAGTTGGACATTGCGCCCAGAGGATCCAAGTAGTCTCTCCACGCAAACACGGAATCCTTTCCTAAATCCAATGTGTAACACTGGGTCCATTGATGAGGGACTCATTTAAGGGAATTGCATCGAGATGGGAGATGGGAACAGAAGAAGTTGAAACTTGGACCGTCTCCCAACAAACAACTCGTTAAGAAAGTGGAGGTCGGTCAAAATGTTTCAGGATTTTGCTGCCCTGAGTTTTTGCCACGGTATATCCCAAAAAATGCTCTGGTTGGCATCGTATTTTTGGTTTGGCACTCTTCCAAGTTGGGTCAATTCTATCCCCGAATCGTCGTTTGGTACAATTGGCGACCTCAAAAAGATGTCGTTTGATATTCAAAAAATATAGGATTTTCGGTCAATTGTCCCTTGAACAAATTGGTGGGATTCCACCACAAGTGAGTCCATAAGCCAATCTCAACCACTCTGCAACCGGCCGACCTGTTGGTCTGAATCTGCCAACCGCACTTTCAGCATCTTTGGTGTGATGCCTTCAATCACGCCGGCCTGCTGACGCCAGGGAAACACTAATGGATTTCATTGATGTGGTTTGATGTGGTTTCGTGTGGATTGGCTCTATTCTGGTGGGTTGATGCCATTTTGTGCATTTTAATTCCGGGACTTCCTATGAAACCAGGTAGAACTGTGGAACCCCATAGATAGTTACAACATGTTACAACATGTTACAACCCCTATTAACTATGGGTAAATTAGGATTTTGGCCGCTGCTCACATAACCGGCGGCCAATGTGCCTCAAACATTGGTCAGGCCCCTCTTTGGTCTGTTCTCTTCTAAGTTTTCACGGAAAGACATCTGCAAAGGGTCAAAGAAGGCGAACTGGGGCCCTCAAACCAAGTGCCACAAACTGAATCCAGAAATGCAACAAGGAAACTGACGGAAACTGACAATGCCGTGCTCTTAACAGTGACGTCAATCTAAGGATTGGCCAACGCTCACTGTTAAGACCACCTTGCCGGCGTATTTCCCAGCAGTGATGCTGACGCTCTGCCCCAGTTCCATGGCGGCAAAGTGTTGCGTGCTTACAAAAAACACGACAAGTGAACCATGACCACAACATCCAAAAACTCTTGTGCCGATTGTTTCGACTCTCGCCTGCTTTACCTTGGCCAATTTGCGAACCGTGTGGAATCATTGCTGTTGTTGTTTGCTAATATAACGAACATTGTTGCAACCAGTCGGTAATCATCCATAAGATTGCACAAGCAGTACCATGTGGCAGCCTCACAAGGTGTATAATCCTTGATCATGGGAGCAAGGTCGTCTGGCATATGACTGGTCGCCTGTTCTAGGACTATGGCAGCCCTCCAAGAAGGAAGAGGTTGTCTTCCTCGTGGATCATTCAGAAGGTGTATGTATATATATATATACTGTATATCCTAATCATTCTAGGTTGTATCCCCCGCGACTGTTGGTTGTTAATACGGAGGCCACTGGCAAAAATCACTCATGGTTGATCTCCTTTATTTTGGCCATAAACATGGTTTCGGGTGGTGTATCCACATATTTGTGAGCAAATGGTTGAGTGAGAATTGGGGCGAAGATTAGGGTAAGACTGAGCATTCACCATCATACATTCCATCTATATCCAAAGAACTAGGCAATACAAGGGGGTTCCTGAAATGGATTGCAAAATCATCCAAAATTGATCATGCTTGATAGGCTATCAAGGTAAAGCCATATTTCACGGTCTTCAATTTTGAGAAACCCCGAAACCCTATTCCAAGTTGGTTTATCAAAACCATCTGCCATAACCCCTAGATATACTACATCACCAACTTAATTAGCCAACATCTTCGTTAAATCCAATTCCCAATGGTCACAATCTATTTTTACAAACCACCCATAACAGTCTCCCACCAAGTCTAAGTTGAAACTGGTTTATAAACCCCATTCATCATACATAGCATAATTTCTAGCAAAATATAAGTTTTAAAACAAAATGTTGCCCCAATCACCTACCATTGTCCCAAAAATGTGCCAGTCACAGAGCAAAGTCACAGACCCAGCACTCAAGCTTTGCAGACTGCTTGGCAAAGTCGTTCGGTCCAAGCTTTGGTTAAATCCATAGCAAAGGTCAAGCTTTGCAGATTGCTGGGCAAGGTCGCTCTGTCCACGCTCTGGTTTAAGTCACAGCACAAGGTCAAGCTTTGAAGACTGCTTGGCAAGGTCACTCCGAACAAGATTTGGTTGAAGTGAATGCCAAAGGTAAAGCTTTGCACAATGCTGGGCAAGGTCACTTGGTCCAATTCCTGGTTGAAGTGAGTACCAAAGGTCAAGCTTTGCAGACTGCTTGGCAAAGTCGTTCGGTCCAAGCTTTGGTTAAATCCATAGCAAAGGTCAAGCTTTGCAGATTGCTGGGCAAGGTCGCTCTGTCCACGCTTTGGTTTAAGTCACAGCACAAGGTCAAGCTTTGAAGACTGCTTGGCAAGGTCACTCCGAACAAGATTTGGTTGAAGTGAATGCCAAAGGTAAAGCTTTGCACAATGCTGGGCAAGGTCACTTGGTCCAATTCCTGGTTGAAGTGAGTACCAAAGGTCAAGCTTTGCAGACTGCTTGGCAAAGTCGTTCGGTCCAAGCTTTGGTTAAATCCATAGCAAAGGTCAAGCTTTGCAGATTGCTGGGCAAGGTCGCTCTGTCCACGCTTTGGTTTAAGTCACAGCACAAGGTCAAGCTTTGAAGACTGCTTGGCAAGGTCACTCCGAACAAGATTTGGTTGAAGTGAATGCCAAAGGTAAAGCTTTGCACAATGCTGGGCAAGGTCACTTGGTATAATTCCTGGTTGAAGTGAGTACCAAAGGTCAAGCTTTGCAGACTGCTTGGCAAAGTCGTTCGGTCCAAGCTTTGGTTAAATCCATAGCAAAGGTCAAGCTTTGCAGATTGCTGGGCAAGGTCGCTCTGTCCACGCTTTGGTTTAAGTCACAGCACAAGGTCAAGCTTTGAAGACTGCTTGGCAAGGTCACTCCGAACAAGATTTGGTTGAAGTGAATGCCAAAGGTAAAGCTTTGCACAATGCTGGGCAAGGTCACTTGGTCCAATTCCTGGTTGAAGTGAGTACCAAAGGTCAAGCTTTGCAGACTGCTTGGCAAAGTCGTTCGGTCCAAGCTTTGGTTAAATCCATAGCAAAGGTCAAGCTTTGCAGATTGCTGGGCAAGGTCGCTCTGTCCACGCTTTGGTTAAGTCACAGCACAAGGTCAAGCTTTGAAGACTGCTTGGCAAGGTCACTCCGAACAAGATTTGGTTGAAGTGAATGCCAAAGGTAAAGCTTTGCACAATGCTGGGCAAGGTCACTTGGTCCAATTCCTGGTTGAAGTGAGTACCAAAGGTCAAGCTTTGCAGACTGCTTGGCAAGGTCACTCCGAACAAGATTTGGTTAAATCCATGCAAGGTCAAGCTTTGCAGATTGCTGGGCAAGGTCGCTCTGTCCACGCTTTGGTTTAAGTCACAGCACAAGGTCAAGCTTTGAAGACTGCTTGGCAAGGTCACTCCGAACAAGATTTGGTTGAAGTGAATGCCAAAGGTAAAGCTTTGCACAATGCTGGGCAAGGTCACTTGGTCCAATTCCTGGTTGAAGTGAGTACCAAAGGTCAAGCTTTGCAGACTGCTTGGCAAAGTCGTTCGGTCCAAGCTTTGGTTAAATCCATAGCAAAGGTCAAGCTTTGCAGATTGCTGGGCAAGGTCGCTCTGTCCACGCTTTGGTTTAAGTCACAGCACAAGGTCAAGCTTTGAAGACTGCTTGGCAAGGTCACTCCGAACAAGATTTGGTTGAAGTGAATGCCAAAGGTAAAGCTTTGCACAATGCTGGGCAAGGTCACTTGGTCCAATTCCTGGTTGAAGTGAGTACCAAAGGTCAAGCTTTGCAGACTGCTTGGCAAAGTCGTTCGGTCCAAGCTTTGGTTAAATCCATAGCAAAGGTCAAGCTTTGCAGATTGCTGGGCAAGGTCGCTCTGTCCACGCTTTGGTTTAAGTCACAGCACAAGGTCAAGCTTTGAAGACTGCTTGGCAAGGTCACTCCGAACAAGATTTGGTTGAAGTGAATGCCAAAGGTAAAGCTTTGCACAATGCTGGGCAAGGTCACTTGGTCCAATTCCTGGTTGAAGTGAGTACCAAAGGTCAAGCTTTGCAGACTGCTTGGCAAAGTCGTTCGGTCCAAGCTTTGGTTAAATCCATAGCAAAGGTCAAGCTTTGCAGATTGCTGGGCACGCTTTGGTTTAAGTCACAGCACAAGGTCAAGCTTTGAAGACTGCTTGGCAAGGTCACTCCGAACAAGATTTGGTTGAAGTGAATGCCAAAGGTAAAGCTTTGCACAATGCTGGGCAAGGTCACTTGGTCCAATTCCTGGTTGAAGTGAGTACCAAAGGTCAAGCTTTGCAGACTGCTTGGCAAAGTCGTTCGGTCCAAGCTTTGGTTAAATCCATAGCAAAGGTCAAGCTTTGCAGATTGCTGGGCAAGGTCGCTCTGTCCACGCTTTGGTTTAAGTCACAGCACAAGGTCAAGCTTTGAAGACTGCTTGGCAAGGTCACTCCGAACAAGATTTGGTTGAAGTGAATGCCAAAGGTAAAGCTTTGCACAATGCTGGGCAAGGTCACTTGGTCCAATTCCTGGTTGAAGTGAGTACCAAAGGTCAAGCTTTGCAGACTGCTTGGCAAAGTCGTTCGGTCCAAGCTTTGGTTAAATCCATAGCAAAGGTCAAGCTTTGCAGATTGCTGGGCACGCTTTGGTTTAAGTCACAGCACAAGGTCAAGCTTTGAAGACTGCTTGGCAAGGTCACTCCGAACAAGATTTGGTTGAAGTGAATGCCAAAGGTAAAGCTTTGCACAATGCTGGGCAAGGTCACTTGGTCCAATTCCTGGTTGAAGTGAGTACCAAAGGTCAAGCTTTGCAGACTGCTTGGCAAAGTCGTTCGGTCCAAGCTTTGGTTAAATCCATAGCAAAGGTCAAGCTTTGCAGATTGCTGGGCAAGGTCGCTCTGTCCACGCTTTGGTTTAAGTCACAGCACAAGGTCAAGCTTTGAAGTCTGCTTGGAAAGGTCAATCCGAACAAGATTTGGTTGAAGTGAATGCCAAAGGTAAAGCTTTGCACAATGCTGGGCAAGGTCACTTGGTCCAATTCCTGGTTGAAGTGAGTACCAAAGGTCAAGCTTTGCAGACTGCTTGGCAAGGTCGCTCTGTCCACGCTTTGGTTTGGTTTTTTGCAGATTGCTACCCTCCGCAATCCGCTCCGGCAGGGCGCGCTGCCGCGGAGGAAGATCAGCTGGCCGAGGGGTCGTTGGTTCAGCGCCTGCCAGTCCTGGGCCGGGCAGAAGCTGGATCAACATGTTTTGTGTACTAGCATAATGTATACGAGTCTCATGTGGATATTTCTCATATGGGCATAATATGCAAATATTGTTGATGATGATGGTGATGGTGATGGTGATGATGATGATGATGGTGGAGTCGGAGGAGCACGACTACTGAATTGCAACAGTTCATCAGCTGGGATCCCTATACTTCACCCAAACGGATGGTAGCTGGTCACGTTTGGGTGATTAGAAAAAAATGAGGCAGGGATACAGTACAGCTAAGCGCTTGGTAGTGTCAAAATACCGCAAACATCTTCCATAATCTTCCGAAACATGATTGCAAATTAGGGTTTCATCAGTGAGATGTCGATCCAGCTACATCGATCAATGGAACATCAACAACTCAATATAGCTCAATCATATTGATTCTACGGAGTCCGCATGGTTCCCCAACAGACTGTGCAATGTGAGATTGGGAGATTGAACCCGTTCCAAGATGGTCTTGTCTTCACAGCCGCCCCAAAGTCCCCCAACAATCATCAAGGGAATTGAGATTAAGTATTATTTACATTTATTTACCACCAATTAAGATTATTAACCACATGGAAAACCACCATCAACACAAAAAAATAAAGAGAGGCGATTTCAACTCATCCAGTGCTCCAAAAATTGGGGATCATCACGTCACATCCCCGGCATTCTTGGTGATACACCCAGAAATCCCAGTCATGTGGGAAAAGCAACAATAAACCAGCCATGGCTGGGAATGGTAACCATACCACCTATAAAAATGGTGATGACTGGGGGATGGTATGAATGGCATTGTTTTACCCACATTAGTGTTGATTATACCACCTATTTTTTGGTTAGAGATGTAAAACCTGTCCAAACATTTGCAGTGCATTGGCGTATCTTCCACTGTGTTTGCTGCTGATATTCTCATGCGTTTGTTGATGTTAAACAAATGTCCATTTATGGTGGGCTAACCAATTTTTACAATATTTGTAACCAACCATAAAGCATATTATATGGGAATGTGGGAACCAAAATATAATCCATCAATTGGTTAGTTAAACTATGTTAAACCCATAAAATTATAAAATATGATATAACAAGTTATATGGCCGTATTTTCTAAATGTTGGAGTCCAAGATCTTCCAATTTCTGTCAATTTTGAAACAAGAATCTAACGAGAAACCCAAGGAACCGCCTCCAACATGGCCACTGAGATGCCGCCTCGTAGAGATTATTTGAATTCACTGAGACTGGCAAAACATGGTTTGATGTAATATGCATTGAACAGTTTTTTGGGAATTTCAGCCACAAAACTTGGAAGTTCACCATTTAACCAGCAAAACGTGGAGTTCTTAAACCACAGTTGTGTTTTGATTTAAGCAGCAGAAATGGTTACTGAAGCAGCTATTTTATGGCGATTTCATCAACGGATAATTGGAGGTAATGCAAGGGGAAACCTTCACCAGAAGGATGGAAAGTCATCCAGAAGTGGATATATTTGGGTATTTTGCATTGCCATGAGTACGAGTGAGTCAAATACTCACTTTGTTTTTGGTTTGTTTGGTGTATACAGTGTATGTTTGTTGATTTCTGGTGAAACCTGATGGGGAAAACAAGGTCACGTTATAGTTACGGCCCCGCTGTTTTTGCGAGTTCTCAACATGGTCCATGCATGAAATCGACAACCCTTACAGGATTTCTGTTTTCTCTTTGAAAAGCAATCATCCATTTTCGATGGTATTTGCATGACTTTGAAGCTATGAATTCGCAGCTCTACCCATGTTTAGCATCCATGTGCAACACAAGTGTTTGAAAAAAAACGGATTTTTTTGTCTCAGCACGTGGAGGCCAAGTCAGCCAGCTTCTTCAACGTGTTTGCGTTGCCCCAGTTTGTACGACAAACAAACGCAAACAAGTAGTCTCGGATGGATCCATTCACATCTCGAGTGAGCTTATGCTTGTTGCACAGCTCCTTGGGTGTACCATCTACCATCATTTACCTAGGGACCAAGGAAAAAAAATAAATCAACCAACCCATGGGAACAGGACATCTATGTGCGTAACATCATCAGCGTAACATCAACATTGACATCCCACCCCACCCCACCCCAACCTCCACGAGCAGCGTAACATCATCAGCGTAACATGAACGTTAACATCCCACCCCCCCCAACCCCACCCCAACCCCCACGACAAGCGTAACATCATCAGCGTAACATGAACGTTAACATCCCACCCCACCCCACCCCAACCCATGTTTGCTTAAAAAAAACATATTCCACGGGGCCGTACCTTGGGCGTGAGCAAAAACAAACATGTCCTGTTTTAAAAACTGTTCTCTAGTGTTGATTGGGCCAGATCTGTTTTCCTGTTCTCGTGAATGGTGGGGTGACGCTCAAAATGTTCAAAGTGAGGTCTTGAACTTCGCTTCATCGACGGTAAACGCAAAAATCTTTTTTTTTGGAGTATGGTATGGTCTGGTTATGGTTTATCAAATTTTATAATGCTCCTGTTGGTACGATTGGTTAAATTGAGGATTGTCAAGGGAATGCAACCAGCAACCAGCAGAGATGTTTTATTCACTATCTAGTATTGGGGTGGTCACTTTTCCTGGGTTGGTTGATTCCCCATGATTGTGAGACTGTTTCCCCCATCTTCAGCCCAACCCTCCACTTGAAAAAAAGTGAAACTGAACTGAAGCACCCACGCAACACCTCCATTGTGTTCCAACTCCCAGGGTCTACACACGAGGTAAGCCAAACTCAGGTGCCAGCATGGGACGATCATTCACCACATTTGACACGGTTTCAGCTCCACCTTGTCATCCAACATGCGCCCTTCTCAGGTAATCAAACTATCCTCAGTAAATCATACAGTACTACGCCTGCTTGACCTGCGCGGCTTGTATGGAATCATTGTTCCATGGCACTATTCTCACATGCATGCGTGTGCTCCTTGGCAAGATTTGGCAAGGCTAGAAATATCATGAAATATGGCAATCACATTGTTGCAATCATTTTTTGTGGCATAACTTAGTTGGTTGCTATCATTTCCGTGTTTTTGTTGGGAACTTGCTGGAAGGGCGCGCTTTCTTGCCTGACGATAAACATGGTCATGTGATGTCACTGGATGTGTTCTTTTCTATTCCGAAGCTATTCGTTTCTGGCTGTTTTACCCCGACAAGCCGCACCTTCCCCCAGCGCTGCCAGATCGAATCAGGGAGGTCGTCTTGCAGTGCAAAGCCAGCTTTCCTGTAGCACCGGGCTGCCTGGTCCTGGGTTTCGACACCACGACACCCAACATACCCAAGGGTCGATCGTTGGGGGCCAAGGCGAAATCGAAGATTTCAAAACACGAATAGAGATGGGTAGAATAGAATATAAAATCGAACCACCCCCATGATTTGCTACACCATCCTGATTGAGCCTATCATCAAGGCTAACAGTGTTTTGAGCGCCCCAGGTTTCTGCAAACAGATTCGGCTTATTCAGAGAACCTCACAAGAGCAGAACAGGTTTATTCTGAAACCTACTCGAACTGAATATGCGGTGTGTGGCAAAGCTGGTCCTTAGAAAACCTCCCATTTTGAAAATGAATGTTGATGCAGACTTATCCTGTCTTGTGGTGTTACTTTCATGCCCAACCTCAAAATAAGCTGCCGTTTAATGTTGGTAATGTTGACACGGTTGGGGGTAGTGTTGAGAGGGATGGTGTTGCAATTCACGATAGGATGCTTGTTGTACCAGGTATACCAACAAAATGGTGAGTCTATAAACTGGTTCTAGTAGTGGTGTTCACCCATCTCGCTAGGCACAATCAATCTGGACCAAGATGAAATATGATCTATCCACAAGGGAAGGATGTTAAAAATCACAACACTTTCGAAGGGTCAACCAAAAGCCCAGCCAAAACAATGAAACATGGCGAACTGCAATTCCTCTACTTGTCGCTTCAAGCCGCGTCACATTGACCTTCAATACACTTAGGCAGGTTTTGCGGCAGCTCCAGCCGATGCCTATCAAAGTATTTAGACGAAATTGACGAAATCAACAATCGTTTTTGATAGAAAGACTATGGTTCAAACAGGTATTGGAGTTTCAGGGTTCGGAGATATATACTCATTGCTTTCCCCACAGTCCACCTTGGGCGTGCCCACATGACCCAAGATACCCAGATACCCGGGGTATATCAGTGATGAATTGGTTGCCCACCAAGGTTGACGCAGATCACTGTGGGCAGGGTTTAGGAGGGCTTCTCAGTGATGCGGCGGAGGACCACTCCAGCAGCGGCTTGGCTGCGACGTGTAGATGGCAATGAGCTGGGCATATCCCATTCAGGTGGGCCCCGGAAGTGGTTCTTAAAAAGGTGTCCATGAGCTGAGAACACTTGGCCCAATCTGTATGGCTTCAGATATTTGGACGATCCAGCTAAAGTTTGTCAGTGGCAAGCAAATAGGCATATGTGATTTTAGTTTATATAATGTGAAGACCTGCTCATGTGCATGCATCACATCATTGAGAAGAGCTCCGTTTTGGAAACCCTTTCAAAAGGGGTCACCCATGAGGTT
The DNA here is from genome assembly GCA_947184155.2 of Cladocopium goreaui. Lineage (NCBI taxonomy): Eukaryota > Dinophyceae > Suessiales > Symbiodiniaceae > Cladocopium > Cladocopium goreaui. The sequence continues at coordinate 381,328 of CAMXCT020003602.1, read as the reverse complement.
CATAGATCTCAGAAAGTTTTCTTTGCACCAATCACACCTGCGTCACCCTACTGATGCCTTCTTTTAATTGGAAATTGGAGATTGTGTTGGGATGATGTTCGGAGGTTCGGTTGTTCATTCAGGAGTCTCTGCCGCAAGCGGCCAATCCACCTTCCCCCAACCAAACTTGCAAGATTGCTGAACAATATATACATCGCAAAAGAGTACAAACTGTCCAAAAGATTACCAAAATCTGCTCCATCATCAATCACATCTACATCACTTTGCAGCAATACAGAATGAGCTGACGCTGTGCTGATTTTGAAGCGCTATTCACATGGATGCTCACAGTCAAAGATGGCCACGAAAATCTCACGGTGTTTCACTTTTTTCACGGGCGCGCTCAGGGGTGCAATGTGTTTTTGTTTTCTGTGAGTACGCCAGTACGCAATGCCGTTGCTCACCGGCCCGCAAACCATCATCGAAATATCTAGCAACCCAATCACCTGCGCATATCAAAGTGAACACATTTGTCAATACCTGCATCGCCACAGGCCTTCAAACGTATGGGCGCAATGCTCCAGTAATGCCAGCATAAACTGAGATTTGCCACGGTTTATGCGCGGTATCTTTGAAACATAGAAGCCTCCTTGACAACCTTCTCTGTCTACAATACTGAGCCAAAAATCAAGCTACAATAGCTCAGTGACCTATGTCGGCCAAAAAGAGCCTCTCTGGAAAGAATATTCTAAATTTGTCATTGACACCCAGGGTGAATACTTGAAACCAGCAACCAGTGTCGGAAAGTCCAAGCAACCTTCAGATGCACCACCTTCAACTTCTCATCTTCCTGTGCGCCCTTAGAGATGAGAATTAGCAGATTCGAGAGGCCAAAGCGACAAGCATACTGCTAGAGCGAGCCTTCCCAAGCCACAGTTCAGGGGTTTGCAAGTTTGTCTCATTTCGTTGAGGGGTCTGTGGCTTTGCTTACTGGGAGAGCGCAAGACGCAAACATGCGGATTCTTGCAGCAAGCGCTGCATGGATCATATCATAATCATATGAATAAAACATGAGAAAACAACATCAGCACAGGGCGCGTCCAAGCGGCATGCACATATCCAGCTACGCCACCCGTAGCAGTCTCCACTCACTAGTGGCAAGGTGAAGTGCTTTGCGCTCTGTTGAGCGAGCACAGTCTGAGGCCGAAAAAAATCTTACCAGGAAAACAATCGTTGGGGGCTTGAAGGGCATCCGACCACCAATGGCATGAACAGCATTGTCTGGGGAAGTGCTGGAATTGCCTCACACGTGTTGCTTTGAAAAGGAGTTAAATGTTCAATCCATTCAGCCATGGCAGAACCTTGATGAACCTTGCAAATCTGCCAGGGTTTTAACTATGTTTCACCCTTCAATATTTTCACATATAGCCCATTATGACCCCTCCATTGTCTGCCAGGTCAAGTCCCATGTTTACTCGCTTTAATCAAGCAATCAGTCATCTAACCTCCCCGGGCCTTGATCGCATTTGTTGCGATGCCACTTTCGTCTGTGACCACACTCACTCTTTCGCACCACTCCTGGCAAGCCCAGAGCCGTTCGGGCTACCTTGGTCACCATATGTGTCACCATGCTGAGACATGTGGATATCTTGAATTGGTTTAGGGGAAGGGCTACAGTACAAAAAAGATGAGAATTCAAAGGATTTGCGATACCCAAGATGATCAAATCATTTGTTTCTTTGAACTTTGCCCCGTATTGATTCAATGTCTTGTTTCTTTTAGGACCTGTTCATGGCAAAAGTTGGTCAAGATGCAGGCTGGATGCCAACCATTCCCTGAATTGGTTTCGTGCAAGATTCACAGGAATCCTTTTTTGGAAATCAATAAACAACAACTAGTTAACTAGTTTCCAATGACTTAGTCAACCTTCCATGTTTGCTGGTGAAATATTTATTCTCTGAAATTATTGATGGCCAGCGGAAGGTTTACCAGATCACCGACGTACTTCATGAGATTTTGGGGCTTCACATTCCATTCCTATTGGCGAACCCATCCCATCTTCAGTTGGTCCAGCAACTCCCAGGGTTGCTGAAAACAATGTTTTGAATATGTTTGACGGGCACACACTGCCTTCCAACACCGCGTCCTTGGCCGTCAGATCTTTGAAACGTGGCTCCTTTTGGAGTAGCCTTGGGTTTCTTGCCATCAGCACCATGCCAAATATTCCAGTGATCCTGCATTCTGACGACTAGCAAGTTGCAGCCACTCCAATGCTTTTTCTAATTTCTGGTCAAATTTATCCTATTCTTCTGTTGATTCGTCCTCTGCCCGGAGTGTGACCCATACCCAAATTAATAGGGTCATAGTGGGAGGGGGTCTGTGGACCGGGGGCAACTGTCGAGTTCCGTTTGAGTAGGATCTGAGTTGCTAATGTTGCTATTGTAATAGTAAGTATAAATAAGCTAGATCTTGTAGACACACAATTCAGCCAGATTGAGAGAGATTGAGGGAATTTAAGGTTCGTTTGAGGTTCGCTTGAGGAAATTCATCTTTGAACTTAAAAATATTGGATTGAGTTGAGTTTGAGGGAATTTGAATATGAATTGAATATGAATTGAGTTTATTGCTCTTCAAGCTGCTGATCAAACGTAACCTTATGACGCTGGAAACGTTAGGTCAATTTGAGGGCAAACGAATTCTTCAAAACTCTTCAAAATTCCTTAATACATTGAAATCAACAGAATTCAATTCAACATGCATGCGAATTTAATCAAATCTATGGAAATCGATAGAACCATATTTATTTCCCTATTTATTTCCCTATTTGTTTCCATATTTATGCCCTCATTTATTTCCCTATTTATGTCGCTGTTTATTTCCCTATCTATTTCCCTATTTATTCCCGTATTTATTTCCCTATGTATTTCCCTATTTAGTTACCTATTTATTTTCCTATTTCTTTCCCTATTAATTTCCCGAATTTATTTCCCTATTTATTTCCCCTTGTTTTTCCCGTATTTATTTCCTTATTTATTTCCCTATTTATATTCCAATTTATATTCCAATTTATTTCCCTATTTATTTCCCTATTTATTCCCCTATTTATTGCCCTATTTATTTCCCGTATTTATTTCCCCATTTATTTCCCTATATTTTTCCCTATTTATTCCCCTATTTATTTCCCTATGTGTTTCCCTATTTATTTCCCTTTTTATTTCCCTATTTATTTCCCCTTTTTATTTTCCTTTTTATTTTCCTATTTTTTTCCTTTTTATTTTCCTCTTTATTTTCCTCTTTATTTCCCTATTTATTTCCCTATTTATTCCCCGATTTATCCATTTATTCCCCTATTTATTTCCCTATTTATTCCCCTATTTATTCCCTTATTTATTTCCCCTATTTTTTTCCCTATTTATTCCCCTATTTATTTCCCTATGTGTTTCCCTATTTATTTCCCTATTTATTTCCCTTTTTTTTCCATTTTTATTTCCCTATTTATTTCCCTATTTATTTCCTCACTTAGTCCCCCTTTTATTCCCCTATTTATTCCCCTATTTATTTCCTTTTTTATGTCCCTATTTATTTTCCTGTTTATCCCCCTATTTATTTCCCTATTTATTACGCTTTTTATGTCCCTATTTATTTCCCGTATTCATTCCCCTATTTATTTCCCTATTTATTTCCCTATTTATTTCCATGTTTATTTAAGTTTATTTCCCTATTTATTTCCCGTTTTTATTCCCCTATTTATTTCCCAATTTATTCCCCTATTTCTTCCCCGATTTATTTCCCTTGTTTATTTCCCTTTTCATTTCCCCATTTATTCCCGTATTTATTTCCCGTATTTATTCCCCTTTTTTTCCCCTGTTTATTTCCCTATTTTTTCCCTATTTATTTCCCTATTTATTTCCTCATTTATTCCCCTATTTATTTCCCTGTTTATTTCCCTATTGATTTCCCTATTTATTTCCCTATTTATTACCCTTTTTAATTCCCTATTTATTCCCCTATTTATTTCCCTATTTATTTCCCTATTTATTCCCGTATTTATTTCCCTATGTATTTCCCTCTCTATTTCCCTTTTTTTTCCCTATTTATGTCCCCTTTTTACTTCCATTTTTATTTTCCTATTTTTTCCCCGATTTGTGCATTTACCCCGTATTTATTTCCCTATTTATTCCCTTTTATATTTCCCCTATTTATTTCTCGATTTATTCCCCTATTTTTTCGCCTATTTACTCCCCTATTTATGTCCCTATTTATTTCCCTATGTTTTCCCCTATTCATTTCCGTATTTATTTCCCTTGTTATTTCCCTATTTATTTCCTCATTTATTCCCTTATTTATTTCCCGGTTTATTTCCTTATAGATTTCCCTATTCATTTCCCCATTTATTCCCGCATATATTTCCCTATTTATTTTCCTATCTATTTCCCTATTTATTTCCCTATTTATTCCCCTATTTATTTCCCTGTTTATTTCCTTATTTATTTCCACATTTATTTCCCTATTTATTTCCCTATTTGTTTCCATATTTATGCCCTCATTTATTTCCCTATTTATGTCGCTGTTTATTTCCCTATCTATTTCCCAATTTATTCCCGTATTTATTTCCCTATGTATTTCCCTACCTATATCTACCTATTTCCCTTTTTATTTCCCTATTTATGTCCCCTTTTTATTTCCTTATTTATTTCCACATTTATTCCCGTATTTATTTCCCTATTTATGTCCCTATTTATTTCCCTATTTATTTCCCTATTTATTTCCCTTTTTATTTCCCTATTTATTTCCCTATTTATTTCCTCATTTATTCCCCTTTTTATTTCCCTTTTTTTTCCCTTTTTATTTCCCTATTTATTTCCCTATTTATTTCCTCACTTAGTCCCCCTTTTATTCCCCTATTTATTCCCCTATTTATTTCCCTATTTATATTCCAATTTATTTCCCTATTTATTTCCCTATTTATTACCCTTTTTAATTCCCTATTTATTCCCCTATTTATTTCCCCTATTTATTTCTCCATTTATTCCCGTATTTATTTCCGTAATTATTTCCCTATTTATTTCCCTTTTTATTTCCCTATTTATTTCTCATATTTATTTCCTCATTTATTCCCTTCTCTATTTCCGTATTTATTTCCCTATTTATTTCCAGTTCCATTTCCCTATTTATTCCCCCATTTATTCCCCTATTTATTCCCCTTTTTATTCCCCTGTTTATGTCCCTATTTATTTCCCTATTTATTCCCCTATTTGTTTCCCTATGTGTTTCCCTATTTATTTCCCTTTTTATTTCCCTATTTATTTCCCCTTTTTATTTTCCTTTTTATTTTCCTATTTATTTCCCTATGCATGTCCCTATCTTTTCCCCTTTTTATTTCCCTATTTGGTTACCTATTTATTTTCCTAGTTCTTTCCCTATTTATTTCCCGAATTTATTTCCCTATTTATTTCCCCTTGTTTTTCCCGTATTTATTTCCTTATTTATCTCCTATTTATATTCCAATTTATATTCCAATTTATTCCCCTATTTATTTCCCTATTTATTTCCTCACTTAGTCCCCTTTTTATTCCCCCCTATTTCTTCCCCTATTTATTTCCCTATTTATTTCCCTATTTATTTCCCTATTTATGTCCCTATTTATTTCCCTATTTATTTCCCTATTTATTTCCCTTTTTATTTCCCTATTTATTTCCCTATTTATTTCCTCATTTATTCCCTTTTTATTTCCCTATGTATTTCCCTATTTATTTCCCTATGTATTTCCTCATTTATTCCCCTTTTTATTTCCCTATTTATTTCCCTATGTATTTCCTCATTTTTTCCCCTTTTTATTTCCCTATTTATTCGCCGATTTATTTCTCTTTTTATTTCCTTATTTATTTCCCAATTTATTTCCCTATTTATTTCCCGTTTTTATTCCCCTATTTATTTCCCTATTTATTCCCCTATTTATTCCCCTATTTATCTCCCCTATTTATTTCCCTATTTATTTCCCTGTTTATTTCCCTATTTATTTCCCTATTTATTTCCCTATTTATTTCCATATTTATGTCGCTGTTTATTTCCCTATCTATTTCCATATTTATTTTCCTATCTATTTCCCTATTTATTCCCGTATTTATTTCCTCATTCATTCCCTGATTTATTTCGGCATTTTTTCCCCTATTTATTTCCCTATTTATTTCCGTATTAATTTCCGCTTTTATTCCCCTATTTATTCCCCTTGTTTTTCCCTATTTATTCCCCTATTTATTTCCGTATTTATTTCCCGTATTTATTTTCCCATTTATTTCCCATTTATTTCCCGATTTATTTCCCTATTTGTTTCCCTATTTATTTCCCATTTATTTCCCTATTTATTTCCTTATTGATTTTCGCATTTTTTCCTTTATTTATTTCCCTTTTTATGTCCCTATTTATTTCCCGTATTTATTTCCTCATTTATTACCCTTTTTATTTCCCTATTTATTTCCCTATTTATGTCCCTATTTATTTCCTCATTCACTGCCTTATTTATTTCGGCATTTATTCCCCTATTTATTCCCCTATTTATTTCCGTATTGATTTCCTTTTTTATTCCCCTATTATTCCCCTATTTTTTTCCTTATTTATTCCCCTATTTATGCCACCCTGTATTTCCCTATTTATTTCCCTATTTATTTTCCTTTTTATTTCCCTATTATTTTCCTTTTTTAATCCCCCTTTTATTTCCTTATTTATTCCCCTATTTATTCCCCTAATTATTTCCCATTTATTTCCCCGTTCATTTCCGTATTTATTTCCTTTTTTATTTCCCTATTCATTTCTCTTTTTATTTCCTTATTTATTTCCCTGTTTATTTCCCTATGTATTTCCCCTTTTATTTCCTTTTTTATTTCCCCATTTATTCCCCTATTTATTCCCCGATTTATTTCTCTATTTATTCCCCAATTTATTCCCCGATTTATTTCCCTATTTATTTCTCTATTTATTTCCCCTTTTTATTTCCCTATTTATTTCCCTATTTCCCCTATTTATTTCCCTTTTTATTTCCCTATTTAGTTCCCTATTTATTCCCCCTTTTATTTCCCTATTTATTCCCCTATTTATTTCTCTCTTTATTCCCCTCTTTATTTCTCTATTTATTTCCCATTTATGTCCCTATTTATTCCCCTATTTATTTCCCTATTTATTTCCTGATTTATGCCCTTATTTATTTCCCTATTTATTTCCCTATTTATTTCCCCTCTTTATTTCCCTTTTTATTTCCCCATTTTTTCCTCACCTGCCAGGTGAGGGTTGTTAGATTTTATCAGAGCTGTTCTCCTCCTCCTCCGCCTCCGCATCCTCCTCCTCCATCTCCTCCGCCTCCTCCTCCTCGCAGTCCAGATCCCAGTGGGCACAGCCGGATCTCCACCGCGAGCGCCAGATCCCAGTGGGCACTGCCGGACCTCCACCGCGAGCTCAAGATCCCAGTGGGCACTGCAGGACCTCAACCGCGACTTCCAGGTCGCAGTGGGCAATGGCTTAGGCTTCTCCTGGCAATCCCGATCTTTGAAGTGGTTACTCAGGAAACACTTGGTGGGGGTGCAGTTGGTTTGTAAATGCACTGGCATAAAATGCACAGTTTCAATCAAATTCAGTTATAACCGCCATACGTTGTGATATAAACCCTGCAACTATGGCTCCAACTCCAAGCTCTCCTCAGCGATGAATCGATGAAATTCAAAGAATTGGCTTGCGAGACATTTTGCGGAATCCCTGGCAGCTGCCGGCAAAAACATGGTGTCGGGCAAATGCCCTTCAAGTCAACCCAGTGAGTGATTCTGTTTGATGCGTTCGGCAGGGGAAGCTGCAGCTGAGAAAGAATTCCGCAAATTCTGATGATGCCGGGAGGAATATCTCAACTCCTGCATGCGGGAGTAACCTCCACCTATGCTCACGATGCTCGATTTTGAAGCTTCAGAGCCTGTGTAGTCTTCAGCTGCAAAGAGTGCCTGCTGATGGCAACCTTGGAGAAAGGCACATGGCTTCATGAACGACCCCTTTCCAACTTGGATGAGAGTACTAAATCATTGGGTGCTCTGCAAAAAAACACTGATTTTTTAGAAGGGAATAATGAGTCTATAGGATATTCCGTTCAATATTGTAAAACTGACCCACGAACTTGCCAAGCAAGGTTGTCCTATCACTCCCAACGTAAAAGAACTAATAGAAGGTCTTAAACGAGCACATGTGAAACACATGAAATGTCTGGGAAAAAACGACAACGGGCCAATGGATGCGCGAATCATCATCTATGAAAAAAATGGAGATGGATCAAAATTCAAGACAGCACACCCCTCAGGACTTGCCATCGAAACAAACAATTACAGTAATCCCTTGTGGATGTGTTGACATTTTTTGGGGTCACCATGTTTGACCCATCCCAAAACATTGCCAAATGAAAGGGTTTGTCTGAAAATATTTTGCCTCAATAATTAGATGGTGATGGTTTGTCTTTATGTTCGCTATTGAAAATGCATCAAACTGCTATATACCCGTTATATACCCTCCATTTTCACACACACACACAAAAAGCAAGCTGAGCAAATGCCAGGTGGCGGCTCTCTTCAGAACCCGCCCGTGGATCCGGATGATGGGCTTGCACGGATTTAGCTTCTCGACTGTGCCTGTCTCTCCTGGTCACAGTCTCTCGGTGTGCGAACAAAATGTTGGGTTCACGATGGGCGAAAGGCCGCAACAAATGAGGCGGCTAGACCTGTGACCTGTGAAAAATCCACTTGCAGCTTCAGCATTTTGATCCATATTATACTGCTAAGTGAAGATCCTTCTTTCAGGCCCCGTTGCGACACGCAGATCCCAGGTTGTTCCCATGGCCCTGTGCCTGACCCTGATGTGTGGCTGTAACTCAAACATGATGAAGGCGAAGGACTAACAAGTCCACGAGATTGGTCTAATTTGGGGTCATCGTGAGCATTGGACTTTATTGAACTACAGTAACCAATTTTTGCTTCCCTTTCCCCAAAAATGTGAAATACCCCCCTACAGGATGGTGCCACATAGTTGGCCAACTTGTTTTAGCTGACGCCCAAGGTACGGCCCCGTGGAATATGCTTGTTTTTAGCAAACATGGGTTGCGGTGGGTGGGGTGGGGCCAAGTGACGGAAAATTGCCCTGCTTATGGGGGGGTTGTTCCATCGGTCCCCCGCCGATCTTAAAAATCCCCTCTTATGGGGGATGACATGCAACTTTGTTTGAGCTCAGCTTTGGGCGGAGCAAGCCTCCACGCTCATAGCTGAGCTCAAACAAGAAATCTCCCTCCGGCAGTTGCAGCTGCCCACGCAGCAGCTGCAACTGCCGGAGGGCAGCGCCACGAGGAAACAATTGCACCTGGAACCTGCGCCCCGCGCGCAGGAACCGGCGCACAAAAACTTCCGCCGCAGCAAAGCGCCCCAACCGCGTCTCTGAATGGAACTCGACCCATGCCGCTTGCCGCTCCAACCAAATTGCACCGTAAACGGTGCAAATTTTGACCTCAGAATCGCTATGCTTTAAAAAAGCCGTAATCTAAAATAACACCCCCAAAAAATAGGACCAATCTTATGGAAACATTTTCATCACCAATGATTATGCATAGTAGCGTCTTGGAATCGAAATCAAAAAAAACAAAAGACACCAACCAAAACGAAACCAAACAAAAAAGCATATGCGGCACGTCGAAGACCCCGAGGCGGGACAAAAACCGAAAGGGCCCCGGTAGTGAGCGATGCCCAAGGACAACCTGAGACAGAGTTGGAGGCACAACCAAAACCCCCAAAACGTTTCTGAAACTAACTTTAAAGCGTTGTCCTGTAAACAACAACTTTAAAAAAACTTTTCGACCCCTTTAAAGTTCACCCTGGCCTGTAAACACCAAAGGGCCCTTGGGTCGAGAAATTGCAGCAAGGTGATGCTGTTGCAAAGCACAACCGCAAAGTTCTCCATGCTGAAAACAGAGACCGAAGAAAAAGGGTGCAAACGAATTAGATAGCCAAAAGCTGCGGTGTGCTTCATGTGGTGACATGCCGTGAACCCGCTGGATTGGACCAAACCCCGGAAGCTGGAAGTAACACAAAGGGTAACATTACAAAGCCCTTTGAATCCATTATTTTCGGAGGATACCAGCACAGTTGCAAGGCCAACAAATTCAAAAGGGGATCCAAACATCAACTCATTGAAACACAAAGGGCCCAAAGTCACTGAAATCCCGTTACCCTTTTCAGATGATTTTTACTTCATAATCATTTCCTTTTGTTGTTGGTGACCCCATACAGTAACCGAACCCATCGCACCATTCTACGTTAGCAACAAACTATAACCCTGGGGTGTATGCGGCCCCCTGGCCCCTATCCTGCCCAAAAACGTCCCCGTCTGGGGCACTAAAATTCGCCCGCAGAGGGCGTGCCCCGAAGGGCCCCCCCCAAAGGAAACTTGAAGGCAAAGTGTCTTTGTCAGACTTTTTGTCAAGGCCCCGCAAGGAGCCTCTTGCGGTCTCAGCCCCTGCAGGGCCTCGGACAAGCAAAGTGCCAACGCCATTGGCACCGATGGTGTTTATCGTGGTTATCCATCGACCACCCCAAACAGAAAGATACAGAAAGCAAGCATAAGCATGCAAAGGCCCGAAAGCCCCAATGGTGTTTATCGTGGTTATCCATCGACCACCCCAAACAGAAAACAAGCATCAGATCATCAGCATCACCCTACAGGGATCGAAACCCTCATGCTCTTTAGCGTCGTTTAACCACGTACCGTCTCGACTGCAAGCACGAATGACCTTGCAGCGCCCAAAGCCCTCATGGTGTTTACGGTGGTTATCCATGTACCACCCCAGCCGCAAACACACATTAGGCTAAACTCAATCATTTGGAAAGATGGTGTTTACCGTGGTTGCCCATCCACCACCCTGGCCCGCTCAGCCAGACGCAAGCATCATCTTCCAGCAATCAATGCCCTCATGATGCCTGTCGAACTTTATTCTCGATCGACCAGAAATCATTTGGCAAGATGATGTCAATGTTTATTTATGCTGGTTATCCATCTACCACCCGGCCAAAGGCAACCATCATCTTGCAACGGCCGAAGCCCCCATGGTGTTTATCGTGGTTATCCATGTACCACCCAAGCTGCAGGCAAGGAAAATTGTGCACCGCTCACAGCCTTCAAGGTGCTGATCGTTATTATCCACGTACCGCCCCAGCTGCAGGCAAAGATCATCTTGGATCATTTTGCAGCACTCCAAGCCCTCATGGTGTAGCTATCCAGAAAGACAACGCCAAAGCGCTGACCTCCGTCGAAATACACATCTTCGAACCTCGAAAAGAAAATCAAGCATAAAAAATATAAGCGGCAGGAACAACAAATCACACAGTAACCAAACCACAATCTTCCAGCTGGCGCGAATGAGAACAGCGTGGCGCAACAACAGCAAAAATCGACGACGCCAGAAAAACAAAAATGAAAAGTATCGCTGCAGCTGAAGAACACACCAAGGAAACACCAAAGGCCAAAAAGCTAAACTGATATCAGACATTGCGGAAACTTCCCTTACATGAATCTTCACGTGATGAAGGAATTTCCTGTGAATACCCCTCCCAGACAACAAAGACACATTGATTGATGCCACCAACAGCTAGTGCCTGCACAACTAACGCACAGCTCCACCAGCATCCTTTACAAATTCTTGTTCTCAAGAAAGCTTCAGAGCTTTCCCCACCTAATGCCCTGCTAACTCGCAAAAGGAACGCCATGTTTCGCACGGCTTATTCTTCTCTGCACACTCTGTCAACCGCCTCAGGCCGCGGTTTTGCATGACATGTTAACGTTCATGTTACGCTGATGATGTTACGCTGCTCCTGGGGGTTGGGGTGGGGTGGGGTTGGGGTGGGGTGGGGATGTTAACGTGTTACGTGATGATGACGCTGCCGTGGCGGGGGTGGGTGGGGTGGGATGTTAACGTTCATGTTACGCTGATGATGTTACGCTGCTCGTGGGGTTGGGGTGGGGTGGGTGGGATGTTAACGTTCATGTTACGCTGATGATGTTACGCTGCTCGTGGGGGTGGGGTGGGGTGGGGTGGGATGTTAACGTTCACGTTTGCTGATGATGTTACGCTGCTCGTGGGGGTTAGGGTGGGGTGGTGTGGGATGCTAACGTTCACGTTACGCTGATGATGTTACGCTGCTCGTGGAGGTTGGGGTGGGGTGGGGTGGGATGTTAACGTTCATGTTACGCTGATGATGTTACGCACATAGATGTCCTGTTCCCATTGGTTGGTTGTTTATATTTGAAATTGTTTTTTTCCTTGGTCCTTAGGTAAATGATGGTAGATGGTACACCCAAGGAGCTGTGCAACAAGCATAAGCTCACTCGAGATGTGAATGGATCCATCCGAGACTACGTGTTTGCGTTTGTTTGTCGCACAAACTGGAGCAACGCAAACACGTTGAACAAGCTGGCTGACTTGGCCTCCACGTGCTGAGACAAAAAAGTCTGTTTTTTTTCAAACACGTGTGTTGCATATGGATGCTAAACATGGGTAGAACTGCGAATTCATAGCCTCAAAGTCATGCAAATACCATCGAAAATGGATGATGGTTTTTCAAAGAGAAAACAGAAACCCTGTAAGGGTTGTCGATTTTATGCATGGACCATGTTGAGAACTCGCAAAAACAGCGGGACCGTAACTGTGACGTGACCTTGTTTTACAACTAGTAAAACTACGTATGTATAAGTAGGGTCTGCAGTGGGCGCATCTATAGTTAAAATTGGGTTTATAAGCCAACTTGTAACTTGGGGGCACCACATTATACACTTGGAAACCTTTAAAAATTGGATCTCTTCCTTTGGGCGCCCTTTCTAAAGGGCCGGTATTTCATATGCTCTCCTTTGTGCTGCTGTTGATTGTCACGACGTCCCCCACCTGAGTCGGTATCAAACATGGCTTGGAAGTCTCCCTATTGTTAATTTTCTAATATGACATTCATCAACTATAAATAAACGTTCAATGTCCAACCAACGCCAAGCATGACGGATCCGTCCCCATGCAGACCATTCAGTTTAGTTGCCATTCTTGGTATTCTCAAGGCTTCAAGGGACTTGACAACCAATACAACCAAATTGGGCTCGTTGAACTGCTTGAAGAGCCAAAATAAAGAGTCACAAAGAGTCATGATTCAAGGGAATGAAATCGAAGTAATGATGTGTCAATTACTTTCTTGATTCAACCCATCATTGTCCATAGACCTATGGGATCCGGCATGGGCCCTTAATGGCCCATAACGGCTCACCTGCAATGGTGGCTCGGTAGGATCCCAATGTTTTCGCTTGATGACTTGATGACTTGATGACAGTCTGAAAAAATGGTTGTTGAATATGGTGAAATGATGAGTACATCCGAGATTTGCCAGGATTTACCGATCACATATACTGAGATCGTATATGTTCTGACCTCGTTTGTTTAGATTCCATGTCGCTTTTCAAAATGGTTGCATCCTTTTATTGCATAATTTTATCGCCATAACTCTAAAAATTGGAGCTCAGTCACGGCAGCCACTGCTGCGACTGTTGTGACCGCTCGAACGCTGCTCTTCATGATGTTCACCTGGCAAAGCAACGCACCCAAGGGATTCCCTTCCCCAAAAAACTGTCGTTTAACAGTTGAGTAATCTATTGACTGGGGGTCCCATGTAAACATGTAAACAAATTTCATGTTCGGGTGATGGGGGTGCTTCCGGGGTGCGTGGAATATGAAATTGGACCATCACGCAATAGACAACTTGTCAAACAACTGGATGTCCGGAAAATGCTACGGGGAACATTGCGTCAAACACAATTCCCTACATTGAATTCCGCATTCCACCATGTTTTAAAGTCACGCCAACATTTTAGGCCCATGGAAGGCCAATGATTTGTTGTTTAAATTTGTAGAATGGAAAATCCAGAGCATGCAAAACACAATGGAACGCAAGTTGCGCCATACTCCAAAACAATGAATGAGAATGCTTTAGAATTCAGAATTGCTCTCAAGTTTCCAAGTATGAAATTATGTGACATTGCACATGGAAACGCCGAATCCACGCAAACCAAACGCCACATGCAAGCAGACCTTTTAAAAGCATCTGCACTCCGTGTATTTTTTTCTGGGACTTTACTGCCCTGATTTTGCCAGAGATACCCATTTGCTCAGTGGCATCGCATGTTTTGGGGGGACTCGAAATTCCGTCAGTTTTATTCCCAAAAAATTGCACAGTTTTGTGCCAAGGCACAGTTGGTCACCTCAAAATGATGTCGCTACACATTCCCACTGTTTGTTGCTTCCCCTGGTCGGGACGATCCCCAGGTGAGGGAAGTTCCCCAGATGTTCCTCCATCATTTGGATCAAGAAAAAAGCGACGGATAACAGAGGATCAGCGTTTACCAGCCAAATGTGAAATAATTTGCAAGTTTTCCCTTGAACGAATTCTAGGATTCCACCACAAGTGGGTCCATGAACCATTCTCAACATATCTCAACCACTTTCCAACCGGCCGACCTTTTGGTTTGGAAAATACAATCGCACGCTCAGCATCCTTGGTGTGATGCCTTCAATCACGCCAGCCTGCTAACGCCAGGAAAGCAAGGGAATTCTGATGAAACCAGGTAGAACTGTGGAACCCCATAGATAGTTACAACATGTTACAACATGTTACAACCCCTATTAACTATGGGTAAACCAAGATTTTGGCCGCTGCTCACATGACCGGTGGCCAATGTGCCCACAGAAGCCATCAAACATTGGTCAGGCCCCTCTTTGGTCTGTTCTCTTCTAAGTTTTCACGGAAAGACATCTGCAAAGGGTCAAAGAAGGCGAACTGGTGCCCTCAAACCAAGTGCCACAAACTGAATCCAGAAATGCAACAAGGAAACTGACGGAAACTTACAATAATGCCGTGCTCTTAACAGTGACGTTTCTTAGGATTGGCCGCTCTACTGAGACCACCTTGCCGGCGTATTTCCCAGCGATGCTGACGCTCTGCCCCAGTTCCATGGCGGCAAAGTGTTGGGTGCTTGCAAAAAACACGACAAAACACGACAAAACACGACAAGTGAACCATGACCACAACATCCAAAAATCCTTGTGCCGATTGTTTCGACTCTCGCCTGCTTTACCTTGGCCACTTTGCGACCCCTGTGGAATCATTGCTGCTGTTTGACCAAAATGTGACAAAATCTTTGCAACCAGTGGGTAGTCGTGCATAAGATTGCATGAGCATTTGATTCGCCGCTGATCTGAGCCTTTTTCACAGTACCTTGTGGCAGCCTCCCAAGGTCTGTAATCTTTGATCATGCATCAGAGCGAGGTCGGCAGACGACTGGTCTACAGTTCTAGGATTCTGGGTTGTATCCCCCACGACTGTTGGTCAATATTTAAGCAATTTTTTCGCAAAAATCACTGATGTTTGATCTCCTGTTGTTTGGCCATAAACATGGTTTCCTGTGGTGTATCCACATATGACTGAATGACTGGATGAAAAAAATGTGGCGTATAGATGAGGTTTTCTGACTTTTTGCAATAACCAGACCGTTTTCATATAGAAGAATATGGGTAAAACAATTTCAAACCATCCCCAGTTTCACCATATATATATATATATATTTATAGATGCTATAAACATCAACCATTCCCAGCTATGGGTGGTTTATGGCATTGTTTTAGCCACATTAACTTAATGGTTATATGGGGATGGGTCAAAACTCATTATTACCATATTCTTACCATATTACCGACAATTACAGACGAAACATTATCTATATTATCAAATTACATCAAATTACCATATTGATTGCCATATTGCCATATTAATGTGTTGTTACCCATGATTGCCAAAACATGCCAAAACACATTATAGACCTTCATTGTATCTCTGAGTCTCGTCCGTCACATCCGACGCCGGCCACTTCTCCGTCTCGCCTGGAAGGCCACCATGCAACACCAAGACCTGGGGACCGACGTGGCGTGGCCGAGGTTGGATGATGATACTATGGTTGTAGTGTATATGATGTGTTTATATGTACATTATGTCCAATCCAATCTTGTAATCACATTCACGCGGCAACAAAGGTTGACTATGGGGGGTTGTCTAAAAATAGGGTGCCCCAGGGCCCCAAAAGCCATCAAAAACCAATGGTTGAGAAAATTATAATTATTATGGTCCCCATCAAAATGCTTTTGTAAAATTGGGGGGTTCTTTTTTTGGGTAGATTTCTACCCCATTTTTGTGAGCAAATCTTGAATTCTTCCAGTATGGTTCATCCCCATGCCGGTCGCGGCCTTATTGTCCACGAGATGTGCCAAGGGCAGATTTCGGAATGCCTCTGAGAAGAGGTTGAAGAGTTCCATGTCCTCGGAGAGTAGCTTCCAAGCATTGGACAAAAACAACGAACTGATTGGACTCGGGACATCTTCTCTTTCAACTTGGCTGACAGAGATGAATCTGGAACATCTGCGTTTCATTTCAAGTTTGTTTACAAAATATATGAATCAGTTGGGGGCTAATCATGGCAGATCTGGATACATTAGGCATTCCAGAGATGACAGATACGGCAAAGGGAAAGGGCGCAAAATCATCAAACGCTGGATCTGGGATGGTTGAATCAACCGTCGAAATCACCGATATTTTTTAGGGCCAACCAAGCTTTTGACTCATCCCCAAAGTGATATCTTCAATATCCTCTGTGTCGTGGAAAACTGTCGGTATATGATGTCACCCAAGCATGGCGTCACTTCGATCAGTGTCAGAAATTCAGGTGTCGGAACATCTACGAAAAATCGAAGACTGCAAAATCTTGGCATCCTACACTTGAGCCCTCAAAAAATACCCCTATCCCATCTGATTATACTGGTTGGTTAATAGTTTTCCCTACTATATACTAGTATAGGTTCTCACAATCCCGAATAAATCAGGAAGTATTAGTATAGGTCCCTATGTATCTGGGTAAATTATAATATTGCACTAACCTGAATCAAAGCCATTTGGGGATGATTTCCCTTACCAACCATGATTCCAGGGCTCGGTCGCAGTGATGTCGTTATAATTTACCCAGTATGTATGTCTGTCTGTCTGTCTGTCCGTCTGTCTGTCTGTCTGTCTGTCTTTGTCTTTCTGTCTGTGTCTTTCTGTCTGTCTTTCCGTCTGTATGTACGTATGCATGCATGCATGTATGTGTATATATATATATTATAATTATATATTATCAACCAATCAGCCATGTTATTTCTTATGTTTCATTCTAATGAAATGAACATGAACAGGCATGGCTCACATGACTGGCGAACTGAGCCCAGCGACATACTTGGCCCCACATTCACCGCAGAAGCCGTACCTGTCCCCAACCACCTACCATGGACGCTACCATGGCCATCTAAGGCCATCCACCATATCAACCTCATTTGTTTTCAAAGACTCCAGCAGTTATGAAAAACATGTGGAAAACTTGTTCGAAAAACGATGGAAAAATACCGTGGGTTTTTCAACCAGCTTGAAAAGCCAGATCCATTCATAACCCATAGGATCCATGTATGCTATATATGGTAACATTTACCATCAATATACCCCCAATGTTAGCATATATACCATACATGGATCCTATGGGTAAAGGCGTCTTCCACGTGTTTTGCGGATTTTTTTTCAGCTGGGCACAGGATGTTGGTCTCCAACATCTCGTGATTGCCGCGGTTCAAGAAGACCGCGCCAGGGTCCTGCGAAACGTCGGGACATCGGATGAAATCAATGGGGAAATGATGATTAAAATGATGATTCAGACTAATAAATATGGATGATTATGGATGATTTAGGCTAAATCCATCTAAATCCTATTCTCAGAGGGAAAAGAACAGGGTGGAAGGTGGAATTTTGCACAAGGCACCTCTTTTATCCTTTCTGCCACGACATTATGAATCCAATCAAGGAAGAGATGCTGGGTTGCAACGAGGAGGGGATCCCTCCAACAGGAAATCATGTTGTTGCAAGGGTTCGACTTGCCAGTGATCGAAATGTCTCACTATCTCCATCTATATCCCCCAGCAAAGGGTAGATTACCCCAATATATGTAGTATCATGACAGTATTACCATTAATCATGACCCATATGGGTCCATCTACAGTAATCTACAACATATCCCATAGGATCCATGTATAGTATATATGCTAACATAAAGGGGGTATATTGATGGGATCCATGTTACCATATATAGCAGCACCATCGATCCGTCATGGGTATGTAGCATCATGACCCCAATTCCCAACCATCGATCATCCCAGCCTTCAATTTCAGCGCAAAAATGGTCATGATCACCTTACTGCGGGCCAGTCCCATTCGGAAGAATGGAAATGGAAAAGCCACAACAGGGTCAAAAGGTCATGAGTCATGAGTCATAAATAGTCATAACATGTTCTGAATATGTATAATATAATATATATATATATTATATATACATACATTGTATATATATAATTTATAATATATATTATATATGTATGACATATTTTGAAACCATCAACTGGTCACTCCATTCATGACCACCAAGTGTTTTTTGTGCATCCCAATGGCCTGGCCTCAATGGACCAGGAGCCTCGATCCACGAAGTCGCCGTTGAAGATAAAGGGCGTGCTGGGTGAAGGCTTCCCCGACTCGGCAGACCCCGACTCGTTGGCAGGTGACATCTGGGGAACCCCAAAGTCAGAACCGACCAGGAGAGAATGACATCATACCACTGCGTGTTCGATTTTGAATTCTGGGTCTTTCCAAAATTCTTGAAAGCCCAAAAAATTTAGTGGTACAATTTCAAAGACCTACCCCAAGTGTATGAATTTGATTTCCAGGAAACATCCAAACATCAGCTGCCCAAATGTCTGAGGCGGCCCCACCATGCTGAGGACGTTCATGAAGTCCCAGTACTGGCCATGGAGGTCGCCCACCTGAGATCTGATGATTCTGATGGGTGACCCACCCTGGGAACTACCTGGACCTATTTTTGGGGACATTTTGGCTGGGAGAGCACCGATCTTTGGCCCAAATTGTGAGGCATCTTTGGGAGTCATATGGAATTTATATGAATTTATTAGATTGCAGAAAGGAAAAAAAACATAAGAGGGTCTCAAAAACTTTCATTGTCATGACATCGCAGCAATTTTGTAAGACTTGAGCTGCAATCAGAATGGTTTTCTCTCGACTGACTATCAACTACGGTGGATTTCGGTGTCCCAAATTTGGACATACCCACACCAGTGTCAGCCGACACAAACAAGAAGATGAACACACCCCATACGCAAAATGTTTGGTTTATCCAAAAGAAATCAAAAGGAAACGAAAAGATTCGAAAAGCATCGAAGACTTGTCCAGGTGGCTCAAAAAGCCACCAAGATTCAGTACTGTAAGATTCCAGTGTTCAGCATGATTAGGACTTTTGCATCTGATATGCAATCTAGCTGCTCTTTGAATCGATCGCATTGATGTTGTGCAGCCACTTTGCAACCAAGACTTCAGAGTAAAGATCCCAATCTCATGAGGTTGTGAGACTACAGTACAGTAATTACATGAACATATCTTAACAAGTTTTAACATGTCAAAGACGCTTCGAAATGTCCAATTTCCATGCAAAAAAATCGCCGTTCAGCTACCACTTCCTTTCCAAACACCTCCTGGGCGTCCGCGCAATGGTCAAATGCCCACCTTGAGGAATGGACACCTGATGGTACCCCAAAATCCAATGGTTTAGCAGCGCAGCTTTTAGTCGATGATGGGGGTATCAGATCGAATGCAATGCACAGCAAAAATGTGGTTCTGCCCATATTTACCAAACCCAACAATATGATCTAGTATCAAGCTTGACAACAATCAATGTGTGCCAAAGTAATTTCAAAAGAATAAGGAAAAGGATGCAAAATTACAGCATCCCAATCTCATTCCATCTTCATGTCTTTTCGCCAATTTTTGCAGCCACCTGTCCCATCGTCTGTTCTGCCCGCAACAGGTCGATGATGTCGAGTACAATGAGATAGGCGTCCTGGATGTCTCGAGGGTCCCAATGGAGGAGGAGGATATGACAGTGCAGCCCTGCGGTCCTTTTTGGGGAGCAACTGACCCTGCTCTTGCGCAGAAATGAGGCCCTGCAAAGTGCAGGCAGTCCGAGAATCCGAATAGGGCAATCGTTCATTCAAACTACCACTGTTCATTTTTCAAAAACTGTTGTAACATGTTGTAACATGTTGTAACTATCTTCTGATTGATTTCGCTACCACAGAATCTGACGTAATTTGTTACAGTGTTGGAGCCACCTCCAAATTGACTTTCACATACGCTTTCGATCCTGATAGAGCATTCGTGGGGTATCACGATACAAAATGTAATCCCTTCCCCCAAATATCATCAAATATCTAGCTATACTTACCGAAAAGCTTGGGTTTGGATAGGATTACTGTACATTTTTATTGGCCAAAGATGCGAACTATGGAGACCAGCCGGGCTGCACCCGGGCTGCCCCAAAGTCTCCAGGCTGCCAGGCATCGATAAAGGCATCAGTGATACTGGCTGCACCAGTATAGCGGGGCCTGACAAACAAGTTCCATATGTCCTTGCCCAGTGGTTGTCAATCCAGATTTCAAGCCTTCAAATATTGAGGAAAGTGACAAAAATGTGGGGGTTTCCGAAATATGGGCTTCGGAAACCCCTAATATTTCATAATGCTTCCCTCCACATGTTTCCCCATTTTTTCTGATTGATGATATTGATGCGATCATCTCTTGCTGGTATAATTCCCATGATCCATATCCTTTGGTTCGAAATCTAATATGCTAAAGTTGATGCTTACTTCCATCGTTTTGAAACTTCCCATAATCAAACTGATAAGACATTAGTATTATAGTATGATTATTTCTGACTGAGATATGATATAAACAAAAAAAACATATTTGTCTGAAGAATTGTGATGAATGTGATGAATTACTGCGCCTTTTGGAACTCTTCCGCATCAAATACAGCACACTCCCAGCGATCCCAAGACGAAAAGTGCGCACCCGCTGTAGCCCGGTGTGTCTGGCATGGACATGGCGCGCTGCCTTTCGCCCTGGGCGAAGTGACGCTGTGCAGAAATGGCAACCCCTTAAATAAAAGAAGGATATAAAATCCTATTGAAATATATTCTTTTTCAGTACTTGGGGGTGGGTCAAAACCTATTATTATCAATTCTAATGGGATGAACATCCATAAATTCCAGCTATGACTTGGGCTTCACTAGGTGCCAGGGTCCAAACCTCCAGATCTTGTGGCGTCCAGCCTGTGAGGCGCCTGGCAAGGCCGGCGAAAAAACATAGGGTCAATGGTAGAACCCAACTTCAAATTATATGGATACAAATATATTTTATATAATAAATATATATATATTCTATAGTATCATTATTTACTATTGTTATCATTATATATATATGTATAATATGTATATATATATATATATACATACACATAATCATGTATAATATAGATAATATAGATGAATACAATACTCGAAACGACCAACAACGGACCCCCAGGGCTGAGTTTTGACCCCCCGAATTTGTCACAACATCGGAAACAGGCCAGGCAGACGGCTGCCATAGACCGTCCTGACGACCCAGGAATTCTGTTTGGAATACTAATCCGACATAATCCGACTAATCCTAAGGATTTATCTGGAGGAATGGAGGGAAAACACGGTAATATCTCGGAATTGATATATCTTCCGGATTTCTTGGATCAACCTGAGTACTGCTTCAACACCGGTCTCAACCGACGCCTCCGCCAAACGCTGAACCCGCGGTTTGCGCGCGGGACGCGACGCTGGGGCGCTGCGACGGCCATGGAGCAAGGGCGCACCACACCTGATTTGGACCCCCAAACCTGGAACCGTTGGTTTCCCCCATTTTTAGAAAACAATGTGCTGTTTTATGTGCCATGTAAAGCAACAGTTTGGCAGCATATTCTGTTTTTTTCAGATGACGCTTTCGGCCTTACATCGATTTCCTCTACATATTCACATCATCTACTCTAAACCAAAGTAATAAACCCGTTTTACTGTGCCAGTGACCAAGAAAAGATGCCCAAGATTTTTGTTGAACACCTTCTTAATCTGAAGCTATATATACCTTTACCCTCCCTTACCCAATTGCTTAGCTTCTCACGCCAAAAGACCAGCAAAGGCAGCAGCTGAGACACGTGCATGACCTACAGCTTGGGACGATGTGGGATGACGGAGTCTGTAATGAAATGGAGGAGTTAGGCAACTAAGCATGGGGATGATCATGGGGGTGACAATGGAGATATAATGGGATGCATTCCCAGACTTGAATGATGCGGAAATTTGCAAGGAAATATCCATGTTTTACGGGAGAAAACATGCTTCCTGTTTGGATCTTCCTTCAACTCATTCCAAAGATTTACGCCTGAACCTGGATCCAATTCTCTGGCGACCTGCGATGGGTTGAATTTAAACTGACTTTTTAAGACATCATTTTTTGAGTTTCAGGTATGACGTGAGGTGTCCCCATATCAATGCTCCAACCTCCTCACTTCGAGTGATCCCACATAGACATTAGAGCATTCTCAAACTATCGGATGTCCTCCATGCTGAAGTAGAGATCTTGAGGCATCCAAAGATCGAGTCTGTTCTAAGTTCTGGACCGGAAATGGAATTCTCCAATATTAAGGTCATCCCACAATGGTAAGTCCATGTAAGTCCCTCATTACCATCCGCCAATCAATGGCTTAAGAGGATAATGACCATGGATTAGATAAGCCATTGATTAGATAATGGTTGGATAATGGCTATTAGTCTAATCCAGCTAACTTGACCATAGATGACTAATCCAACCAATGCATAGGTCTCACTGGGCCTCCAGAGGCAGAGGCAGTGAGCGCGGGTCCTGTCAAGTGTGACGCGAGGAGTTGGGAAGGTCTGAAAATAAAGATTTTTATAATGATTTTAGCACTATGTTCAAACATTGGAATTGAATTTCAAAGCAATATACCCCCATGTTCAACATACCATACTATACTATACCCTCCCAAAGCGGCAATTTGAATTGAAATTGACGATTGGGCATTGGTTTTTGGATGTTTTTGGCGTATTTGGGGTCGCCTATTTCCAAACAAAGCCAGTTACCATTACATGGACACCTGCTAAAGTTGAAACACATTCACTTGCAGCGAAATACTCAGAAGTAGAAGTCAAGTTAAGAATCTCTATCACCATCCGAAATAAAATGGGGATAGATCAGAACCTTCAATCCCATATTTCAAATGGATGACAACAGAAAGGGAAAAACGTTACATAGTATTGCCATTCACCAAGAAACCATCGTTCCCCAAAAAATATATGTTTATTATCGTGTTGTTATATCCCAATATACAAATTATAATAATAGTAATAATAACTATTATTCATAAATAATAATTAATAATAATAACAATAATAATAATAGTAATAATAATAATATATTTATATGTCTGTATATATATAAATAATATATGGTAATATGGTGGTTTCCTAAACTGCGGGGTGAAACCCATGGTGGAGATCCTCTGATCCCACCTCGAAGCTGTGTTCCCCTCAGGCTCGACGGCCTGCCATGGACTCCCCAGGTGTTCTTGGGCCCATCAGAATACACACCTTTGGGATCTGGAAAAGCAGTAAATTCATGTAAATTCTAAGTTCTAAGATGTTCTAAGTCACTACTCCAGACATTTTCATCTGCCTGTTCAGTCATCTAGAAAAAAAGATTATAAAATTCAACGCCTCAAGGACGTGGCTGTGGGCTCCCGCTGAGCCACAAACCTCAATGATGAGCCGCTCAGTGGCCGGCAAGAAACCGATGGAATTTTACCATCAAAGATCCGTGGTAAAGGGAAAACCGCAATTTGTTTTATGATCTTTGCAGGTTGTTTTTCCTGTAAATGGATTGCTTGAAGGGAAACTCCAAAGAAACTGGTATCTTTTGACCATCAAATCATATAAAGGTGCTAAATTTTAAACTGTAAATTTTCCATCCAATTCGAGGTTTCTCACGGGTTATGGACATGGCACACTGGAGTCATTGGGGATCACCATGAATACTTATCAACATGTTTGTTCTCATAAACCAAAAAAAACAGACCAAAATCATTGAATTCTTGAACAGTTTGAACATCTGGGACAATATGGCGATTATATGGCGATCTATTACAAATCCATACAAATCCCAACGGTGCTTTCCCGCTCAGGCGCTCACGCATGGCCCACGCAGGCCGAGGCTGCAGCCTCAGAATTTCAGTGTCTCCGAGATTTCACCAAGAAACATGGTTCTCAGATGGAGGAAACATGAGGAAACTACGGCATTTTTACATATTTTTACTGGATTCAGCCGATTCAGCCAAGTCAGCCAAGAAATATATGAAGTTTTTTTTATGGATTGGTTTAAGGCAAAATGTTTCAAGGATTCCTGCAGATTTTCCCTTCAATGAACTGGGACAGCAAGGATCGTTACACAAGAAATATACGGATTTTGACCGGTGACCAGTGCAATTGGGGCTTCAGCAATCAAACATTGTCAAATAGAGTATCCATTGTTTTTACCAGTAGCCCCAAATAACAATATGGTAAATTGAAAAAAACAAAATGGGAATTATATATTATATACATGTGGATTGAACCAGCCAAGAAGGCGAGTTTAAACATGAAACATCTGGATGTTTGCCAATCTGTCAAAACGAGAAAATGGAATGTAACCACAAACAATGTTTAACATGAAACGGGAAACCTCTTGCCACCCTCAGGGTGCTTTCAACCAACAAAATGGCAATGTCAAACCAAGAGGGGGATTGCAACCATCAAACATGCAAAATGCTAAGCAACAGTATCACAATTTTAACCAACATTGAAGGATTGGGATCTAAGGAGTCAACGTTTGGGTCACCAACCATCACCAATAAACCAGGAAGATTGGGGCCCCCGGACCAAGCCCGCAGCAATGAGCCGCTCCCTCGGCGGCTTCGCCTGTCGTAGATTGTCCTATTTTCCACCCGACTTCCGTGGCGAGTTTGGATTCAATTGGTACCATCCCACTTTGTGGTTATTGATCCACAAAATTGCTCATGTCTAGTACCATAGAAATTTTGCCCCCTGCCACAGGAGCCATGGAAGAGGTGCCTGCGCCATGGTTGCTGGGAGATGCCCGCACTGTTCCAAGCTGAAAACGAAACAACGGCCGCGAGGATGCGGATTTTTCAGGGGCAGCTGGGGGTCACAACAGGGGGCAACAACTGCCATAAACCATTTTTTTTGTTTGCTTTAATGTGCAAATGAGCTGTGTCCAAAAGGTCCTGTTCTTCTGAAGGCGATAAGGATATGCTTACGCGTCCGCTTGCGCCTTGCTTACGCCACCACAGTTTTGGCTTACGCGAAGGATTTTGTTGAATTTGCACTTACGCGGAGCTTACGCTTACAGGTTTTTGCACCCCACCACAGCGCCAGCTTACGCGCAGCAATTTTTACAAGCAGAATGCCATGGTCTTGGAATCTCCGTCAGGCATCAGATGCGGTGGAAGTAGATGAAGATGAGGAAGTCCAGAAGGAGGGTCGCATCAGCCATAGAAGGACAATGTCGTTGCAAAAGGTCAGACATTGTTTGCGCAATTTCCCGTTGGCGGCGCGGCATTACTTCAGAGAAGCCTCTTTCTTTGGGAGGCATTGTGGACTCAGAAAAGGAATGTGGGCTTACGCGGACCTTACGCGCGGCTTACGCGGAGCTTACGCGGATTTCCGGGGTCAACCTCTGTCCAATTTTAACTTATAATAAGAATCGTAATTATGTGGTGGGCACTCCGGCTCTTTGGCCATGATTGATCAAGAAAATGGCTCGAGACGCCACGATGTTTCAAAAAAGGTAGTCCAACATGTATGCATGGATTTCACATAGCTGCAAATTGAAAAAAGTCTTGTTGGAACTCTGCAAGTATGACCTTACGCCAGGAGCTTACGCACTGAAATGCTTCACAAAAGCTTACGCGGGCTTACGCCCACCACATTTTGGCTTACGCCAGAGGCACTTACTGCCACCCTCTTACTAAAGATGAATAGGGGGGTTTTGGACGTGGCTCAAATGTGGGTCACCGTTGGGCACCCTGATATTAAAAGGCTTAATACGAACTGTTGTCAGAATGTGTGGAGTGCTCATAAGCAAGTTTGGGGAATGAACCAGCCAATTTGGGGTGGGCCAAATGGAGGCAAATGATTTTGAGCATTTTGGGCTTCATGTGGGTCTGGGTCAAAACCAATATCCTCTAGACTCCAATATACGGGTAGCTAATATGGGTCTGGGTCTGGGTCAAAACCAAAACCTGGGTCAAGATCTCCCAAAATTTGGGTTTCTCACGGTTTGTCTAAAAATAATGAGATATGATATAGTAAGGTTGTCATCATTTTACCCAGTAAATTCACCATTTTTCGGGTATCCCCCATTTTCAGACAAAATCATATTAGGCTGCGAATGGCCTGAAATTGGGTAGCTTTCAAGAAGGCTGTGAATTTTCCTGTGTCCTGACCCATGGTCAACAAATCCACAGGTCCGACCCTGAGCAGGAGCCGTCTGCTGTGCAGACCTTTTTGTTGAAACACTACTTCTCAACGTTGACGTCGATGCTAAGAAAACCCTTTCCAGGTCCAAAGGCTCCAGACTTGCGGCGTTCTGAAAGACTCAAAACAATTGGCTCAAAACAGCACGTGCTTTTTCCGATCTGCAAATGGGCGGAGTTTCAGGGCTTTACTCTTTGTTGCACAGGACCGAATCTGAAATCATCCGACCATGTTCATGATGTCATGTTCTAAGTCCACACAAACGTCAAGTATCACTTGGAGCCTGCGGAAATTCGAAGCACGAACACTAGCTAGAAGGCTCACAACGCTGGCCAGGGGCAGTTGACTAGCTTCCATTTCTGAGGATTGGTAGGGCAAGGACCAATCATAATCACCAATGACTTGGTTTTGGGAGAGGGGCCGGTACCAGCTACCCTTTACCGTCAACCATCATTGACTGAACATAAACGTTGTTTCAACTGGGGTACGCCTCTGTTGATGAACCAACCAGGAAGACCAGGATAGCCATACTGACTGCACCCGCAAGTTGTGAGCTGATTCCCCACATCAACTGAGCAGCCACCCTGTGGCGCTCAGCAGAGTCCCAATTGGGAAGTGGTCCCAGTGCTTTCAACAGCTTGGATGGCGAATATCCTAAGAATTATCAGGTTGCCCTCTTTGGGCAAATGATATCAAATATATTCAAATATGATCTCAAATGATCTCATAAATATGATGTTGTGAGTAGCTCAATTTCCTCCCCTCCCCTTGAGGTTTTCCCTGACCGAACTCTGGGCCAAATCCTCATAGTTTCTCCGAATTTCCAGCCTGAACTATGGGCGTTTCAACTCACAACCGAGGATGCAAACGGCCTGAGGCATGGCAGGGGAATAATATATCCCAAGTATGCCGTGGAAATTGGATGAATTTGGCCAGTTTTGCATGGAGGAACATAGCTGTCTAATGCCTTTGTTCATGGAAATGTGATGAAATTTGGCCATTTTTGATGGAGGAACATAGTTTTATCCATTATAAATTATATAAATGGTATGTTTTTCCAAACCGATTTCGATGGAGGAATCTCTTTGCTATCTATGGAATGGGATGAGTTTTACCCTATTGGATGTTCATGGAGAAATGATTGCAAATCATGGCACAGTCATGGTACAGTCAATACTTGCTGTAGAAAAGGGTTTTAATCTTCAAGCACCACGAACCTCGGGACCTGTGAACGAGAATGGAACGCCCCACCGTACCCCGTACATCAGAAGCTTCCCACACAACGGGAGAATCTTGCAGCATCTTGCAGCCAAGATTACCCTGACTACTTTCTCGATGCTCTTTTGGAGAAAAAACACGCTAACTCCAAAAATTACAGGGTCCGCCTCTATCATTGTACCCTCTGGTAATCAGCTCGATGGTTTGGAACATCCACCATTTCGATGAATTTCCCAGCTATAAACCTCCGTTTCTAATGGATGTTCATGGATGTTCCCATATGTTCCTGTGATTTTCCCATAAAAACCTCAGTTTCTCACTAGGGAAATCCCTCGCCTGCTCGGCTTCCAGATCCTCGTTCGGTGCCTGCTTGACAGATCCTGGAGGAGACCTGCATGGCCATTGGAAGATGGAAAAACTTGAGGGGAAAAAGTAGGAAATTTGTCCCATTTTCATGGACAAGAATGGTTGTTTGGAGATCATGAGATTGAGAAAACGGGTTGATTTTCAGCCATGTTGCAAGGATTGTTGATGATTCTTTATGATTGGTAGCTATTTTTATGAGGGAATACGTGCTTATACATAGTGGTAAATAGTGGTAAGTGATTGCACACATGTACTGCACTGATAAGTAGTGGTATGATAGATAAATATGGAATGGTTCATCACCGTTTTCAAATAATGGTAGACACTTGTAAGGATGTTAAACCATGGCAAGGCATCGTAAAAATAATGGTAATCATTGGATGCCAAGGTATTTATTTCTGTTTCACTTGTTTGGCTGTGTCTGAAAACGGTGGGAACACATCCCCAAAGAGAAAAAGAACAAGGTTTAGAAATTTTAGAACATGTTGAAACTATTACTATGAATCATGATTACTATAACTATGAATTATCAATATAACTATCATATACTATCAACTCCACCATGATCTGCCATGGCTGGGAATATGGAGGGCGCTCCAATGCTCCACGGCTCCGTTTCCAGGCCACCGCGCTCAAGGACCAGGGCCAGCCTATCGCCCTCCATCACCTCCACCTGCTCAACTGTTCTAATGTTGGTAAAGCCATAGGATCCACCGATCCACCATCCCCAAATGTACCATAAATGAGTGGTAACATGTGGTAACCATCAAAATGATGGGAGGCTTACAGTATGACATTGGCATTGGCTTGGGACCATCTACACGATGCACTTAGATATATAGCTACCCCAAAATAGAGAGAAACGTTGGAAACCTGGAAATACGATTTGTCAAAAATGCTAAACCATCCCTGGAAACACTGGTCTATTTTAGGGATTATTGTATAAATAGTGTATCAGTGTATCATCATTATCCTTTGTCGGTATCAGGCGGCGTCTCCAGCGTGTGAATCCTGTATTGGTCTTGGTCGCTGGAGCCGGAAACCTCAACCCAGTCAAACGTGGTTGGGACATCCAATCGCCATGGAGGTTTATAAGAAAAAAAACATGGAACTATTCCTGGATAATTTTCCAGCATAATGCCTGGATTTGGTTGCATGACATCATCTTTCACAATATCACACCCACATTCAGACTCTTTGCTCCCGAAGAATCATCACCCTGACGGTGGAAAATCCTGCAGCCAATGTTCAAACCATGTTCCTCAATTTCGCACTCAAGTGAAATGAACTTAGTAAAAACAAAAAACTTCTGGACAACGCACTAGAAAAGGACATCAAAATAAGAACATCAATGGCCATTTGTATCATTTTGTATCCATGTGTCATGATTTATCCACTAACCCAAACCCAGCTTTACCTTCTCGTGGCGCGCATTGAAACGCCACCTGGCCCATTAAGATCATCTCTGGAGACATCCCAGACATCCCAGAGTCTGGGTCAGCAGAATTTCACCAGACTTTGGAACACAAATCTTCCAAATCACCAGCATTTTCGTATCTGTGGACTCTCCAAGTTTTTTGAGGATCCAAGTGATGTGAGGCCAGGCTGCCGCGGCTTCGGCTCGCCTGGTTTCGCCCTTGCGTCGGATGTGCACTCCCAAGTTGCCCAGACCAGATACGTGTGCCAGACTGCTGCTCCTCGGCTGGTGAAGGGGGATCTCAGATGTTCCAGATAATGATGATGATGATGATGATGATGAGCAGGATGAGCAGGATGAGGAGGATAACTATTATACTGATGAATAATGAGGATAATGAGGATAATGATGAATAATAAGGATAATGAGGATAATGATGATGAGGATAATGAGGATAACGATGATGAGGATAAAGAGGATGAGGAGGGTGAGGATGAGGAGGATGATGAGGAGGAGGAGGACAACGAGGATGATGATGATGATGATGATGATGAGGAGGAGGAGGAGGATGCGAATGAAGCCTTCAAAACCTCAGAAGGTTTTCCCCCCCCTTTTTTCACGTTTGAGATTTTTGTGCACATGTTCATTGTTGAAGTTTCCATGGCATGCATACACGTTTGCAGCATTTTGGGCTGCCAATCCCGGAAAGAGTCCCGAAACAGGACGAAAGCTTGGACAAGTAGTTTAGGTCAGTTCCAGAAAAAAGCTGCGTTGTGCTTTGACCTGTTTGAGCGACCTCGTTCAAAGTTTGTATGAAAAAACTCAGGTCCCAACTCAACGGTCTCCTGAAAGCGGGCCGGCTTTGCGAGGCAGGAAAGTTGCACAGCAACATGAAACATGTACAACGTTGCAAAGAATAGAAAGTCAAATCCTAGCATGTGTACATGTGATATGTACATAAAAACGTAGACTGTCTGTTTAACATCCAATATGTGTATTAATCTTTGTACACAATCATTACATTATATGTATGTAAATGTATATGTATGTACAATATGTACATATATATATATTCAATTTTACATGTGACCTGTTTATCATACCATCTATTAAATCATTTTTCATGTACAGTAAATGATAGGACATTGTTTGGAATAGTTGATATAGGGTTCATTGAAAGTAGATGTTTGTACGGATGGCACATTCAAAGGAAAAATGATGATAAGCCATTCAATTTGGGGGTTAACCTATTTTCAGACCCATATGATATTGTTTATATAGTTAATATCATATGATATCATCAATATCAACTATCGTGATGCACATATCAATGACACATGACTTGTTAATTTAGATAAGCTAGATCATCTATTTTACATCTCTAACATGAGTTTGTCTCGAAAATGTGAGATCCCTTCAAAACATTGCCATTTGGAGGTTTTCGAAAATGGTGGATCCCCAAAACCATGGGATGATTTGGGGTACCCTTTTTTTACGAAAGCCCCATTTAAGAACAGCGACACATGTCTAAGTTGCTTAGTGAAGCCCATTAACTATAGTTGAACTATAGTTATATACCTATAGTTATAAGTATCATTCAAACATTCAGTCACACCATATGAAACAAGTATCATACAGTATATATAACTATAGTTATATATATATACCATATAGTTATATACCATACAACCCAACCAGTTCTTGGAGAAACTGGGCACCAACAGTTCTTCGCTCTCCTGCGAATCGTCCCAATAGTCCAAGGCTAGGGTGGCCATATCCACCGTGCCCTGCGTGCCCTGTGCCATTCGCATGGCATGGTGGTCGCATGGTGGGGAAATCATGGGAAAAACATGGGAAGATATGTGGAAGCTCTGGGGGAAAACTACAATTGTCCCATGATTTTCCCCCAGTTTCCCATGATTTTCCAACATCCAACATATGAATTGAACTGCAATTTATGTTGGATGTTGGCGAAGGATGGTAAAATTATGTTGGCAAAACTATATGGAAAACATTGCCAACATGCACCAACGAGCAAAATAATGATGATGCCATGGAAAAATCAGAGCATCAAGGATATTCACAAACAATGAGCAAAGATACAAGCGCTGTATTTCATCCAGCTTCAATGAGATTTTTTCACGGAAAAAAAACAAACCAACCATGTTTTTTGTGCCTACATCCACAGATTCCACATGGCCGCAGGGGACTGCGATCACTCCGGTGATGTCATCTCCACAGCTATCCATGGCCGCCTGAGTAGGTCCTGGAACATCAGGCACATCCATCTGCATGAAATCCCGGCCTGGCCGGTGACGGACCCTTTCTGGCTGCATCAGCACCGTCAGCACCACAAATTGAATCAGTTTTAAATAGTTTTAATAGATTTTAATAGTAATTGACTATGGTTGATTATTGATTATTGACTATGGTTTAATAGTAGTTGATGGTTAAATAGATTATTAACATAAAATGATCCGATATGATGGTCCCAGCCCAAAAAGGCTGGTCCAAAAATGAGGTATCTCCGCATTTCTTGCTTTGCCGCTAATGAAGACCCTCATTTCTTGTGGATCTCGATGCATCTCTTCTTGTGTCCCCACTGGATTGGACCTAGCACAAAAAATCATTTCTTGATCGCATGTGAATCCCCAGTCAAATCTATCTATTATCACATCCCTAGTCATCTTAATCCCCAACAAACTTGGCACCAGGCCTGGCATCTATCAGTTGATTGGTGGTGCCACTGCCAATCCCACCGTCAAGGCACTGATGAATCGAGAAATGGACGTCGGTTTGCCCGGAGTGGGGACCTCGAAGCTCACCTGCTTTACGTGCCGGCTTGGAGTTCAATTTTTTTTAATGAGGTACTAGTATAACAACATGGTACTGCGGTAATAACCCCATCCCAAGGTTTGGGGGTTGCAACTGGAATCCCTATGGTTTTCTTTTGGACGGTGAGATGCTGGAACCTCTCCCAATCGTTGGGGCCTTCTTGTTGTGCAGCTCAATGCGACCCATCACCAGCCTGTGGCCATCTGTGGCCCCACAGGCTGCCATGAAATCATGGGAAAGTCATGAGACAACCCCAAATGCGACCGTGTACTGAAACAAGACCTAGGACCTAAGACATCCCAAGACCTCAGGTGATGTTAAGGTATCTGTTAAGGTTGTGAACTTAAGCACATTTGATTGTTGACTCCGACTGTTCCGCTACGGAATCAGTGACGAGGTGATGATCTGGTCGAAGGCATTGGCCTGCAAACACGATCACCTGGCGGCCAGTCACATGTTGAAGCTTCGAAAAAACCACCCTTCCAGAGACATGCAACTGTATCGGTTTTTGTCAACTTCAGATCATGATTCCTGATGGACAGAACGTGTCCTTAGTGTCCTTTCTATTCTTGAAGAGAAAACACAAGAAATGGCCAAGCATCATGTCCAAACCTGTCCCGAAATCACCCCACTTGGCAATGATATTCTTGATCATCTTCCAAACGACAAAGAACCCAACTCGGCAGGAGACTTTGAAATGCAAACCAAAAGGCAGCTACATAGGCGAAATCAATGAGAAGGGCTATTTTTAACGGCCAAGGGCAGTAGCTAAAGACTTGAAAATCCCCCAGTTTGAAGCTTCCACGAATTGATGTTGCAATCCCCCTCAGTGGAGATCACAATCAGCTTCAGCTGCTTAATTTGATCTGGTTGAGGAGAAGTTGTCCTGGATTTGGCTTCAGTACCAACGATTTCCATGATTTCCTCTATATGAGGGTCCAAAAAAGAATGTCCAAAACCGCATATCCCATATGACTTTGTCACTCCAAACTTGGACAGTGGCAACTTTCGGGAAAACTGGGATGGTAAGGCACGACATAAAATTTGGTTGTACTCCATTTCTAGACAAACCATTATCATGTTGCTGGTTTATATCATATCCCGTTGCTTTGTTTTGTACAATCTCTCTGGTCATTTAACAGTTTGCTATGGAAATTGCAATGTTTCATAGGTCAATCATCGAACTAACTGGGCCGTCTATACCATAGCAAATCATAGCAGACTGCAACAAATTACTGGACGGGAGGTTACTATTCCGATATTATCCCACTATTATCCCATTATTATTATCCCATTATCCCCATATAGCCATTACGTAGCCATGTCTGTTGGTACTAAATCCCTATGAAAATTATGAAAATTACCATTAAATATAAATCCCATCAAATCCCCATGAAATCACCATTGAATCACCATCAAATCACCATTCAACC
Source organism: Cladocopium goreaui (assembly GCA_947184155.2). Lineage (NCBI taxonomy): Eukaryota > Dinophyceae > Suessiales > Symbiodiniaceae > Cladocopium > Cladocopium goreaui. The sequence goes on along the minus strand of CAMXCT020003602.1, from coordinate 347,434 downwards.
ACCATTTCTCCCCTGGCACCACCTCCCTTGCCTGGTGAAGAGTCACTCTCCAGGGAGGTGGAGGATAAGGCCGCGGTGGTGCGCAGGTCCTCGAGGGAGTTCCCTTGCCATCTGGTGATTTCATGGGGATTTCCCTGGGGATTTTCATAGGTTTACCATCTGGTTATTCAACATAGCCATGGAAAATCACCATTTTTAATAGGCAAACCATCTATAAATGGGCCATTTACCATGGCTATGTTAAATAACCATAGGGTAAATGGGATGTTTTCATGGGATTTTCATCGAAAGTCAATGGTGATTTATTGGTGATTTCATGGGATTGAGCGGGGATTCAATGGTGATGTTCATAGGGATTTGGCATGATTAAACCAACCTGGGGATGTGGCCATGGGAGTTACCATCTGGTCTCATTTGTTACTATGGCCCATGGCTATGGTATAGATGGCCCAATTAGTTCGATATTTGTACCGATCAAAAATCTGATTTTCCATAGCACCCATAGCACACTGTTAAACTAGGTCACGCCGCCGTTAGCGGCGCTGGACGTTTTGGCAGCTGGCTTGCAGCAATCTCTGTCTCAGTGAAACAGAGCTGGCATGGCTGCCCACACATCTCCTTTACAGTTGCGGCGCCACATCCAGCTGTAAATCCAATCCCACAACGCAGGATTCACCTTTTTGCTGGTTGCATCCTTTGCTGTGATCTCGGAAGGAACATACTTTTTCAAATCCTGCCATGCTCTGTCCAAGGTTTGAGTGCCAGCGATTCAAACCCACGTAGCAGCAACGTAGCATCCACGTGGTGTGCAAGTGCAAATGAACGTTAACATCCCACCCCACCCCAACCCATGCCCCACGTAGCAGCAACGCAGCATCCACGTGGTGTGCAAGTGCAAATGAACGTTAACATCCCACCCCACCCCAACCCATGCCCCACGTAGCAGCAACGTAGCATCCACGTGGTGTGCAAGTGCAAATGAACGTTAACATCCCACCCCACCCCAACCCATGCCCCACGTAGCAGCAACGTAGCATCCACGTGGTGTGCACGTGCAAATGAACGTTAACATCCCACCCCACTCCAACCCATGCCCCACGTAGCAGCAACGTAGCATCCACGTGGTGTGCACGTGCAAATGAACGTTAACATCCCACCCCACCCCCCATCCCACCCCTGGCCGTATATGCTGAAAAGTAGTAAACTCCTCTGATATGTTAAAAAGTAGTAAATTCCTCAGTGCCGCTAACGGCGGCGTGAGCTTAAACTACCAAAGGGATCCAAAGGGTACCCATTGGGGGTGGTGTTGTTGGAGGGGAAAAAAACACGTCCGCAAAATATGGAAGCTTGGTTTGTCAAACTGTAGTTTATCCCACATGAATTGAAATGTTGAAGGCTATCGAAACAACATGATCAACATGGAGAGGTTGTCACTATATTGGTCTAGATGCGTAGATTTCATATCGCCGCATACTGCAAAAGAAATACTCAACATGCCTTGACATAATATCTGCAACATGCAAAGAAAATGTTGGCAACGGCCAAACTCAAGAGGACTCTATGTGAACCAAGCACCACAACTGGGGAGAGAACCATGTTTTGAGAATAAGCATGGTGAGGTGTACCCAACAGCATCACCCCACGAGCAGCACAGTTTCCTGACCAAACGCAAAGTTTGAGTGACTTGTGCTACTGTCCTAGATATCCGGAAAAAACAAACCCCAACTTCTTGAGTCATCTAGATTCATCTAGATCTGAAATGAATTGGACAGGATACCATCTCAAAGTTGCCCCAAGAAATGGGATGTCTCAGCCGCAGCCCAGGCTCCATCGTGGTGATGCGAGGGAAATCCATGTCTTGTGCATAGGTCGCGTCACTGACCAATTTCAACTCCAGCAGTGGTCGCTTGACCTGAAACTGAATACACTGAATCACCAATTCTATCCAATTCTGGGATCCGCCAATGGCAATGCAAACTGCAACAGGACCATCCCTTAATTGCCGTAGCACGGCTGCGGGTGATCAGTATCCCACTGGAACTCGAAATCTTGCTGACGGTCACGTCCATAATTGTCTATACTATATACATATCTGGTATCAAAACCAGAATTTAAGTTATTATACCCGAAAACTTGACAGCAATGGGTATGTCTGAAAAGTGGCGGCAACAGGTTTCCATGAAAATCCAGTGAAGTTGTATCATCTTTTATCCTGATGTTTCCCATTGAAATGAGATTGATATCCATAGTTTATCCATAGTTTATCCATGGTTTATCCATAGTTTATCCATAGTTTATCCATGGTTTATCCATGGTTTATCCATAGTTTATCCATAGTTTATCCATGGTTTCCCAATGGTATTTCATAATGAATGCTATAAAAAAGTGGGCCATTTTTGGATATGCCAGCCTCGCTTTGCAGCGGTAAGGCTTGGCCTGCTTGACCTGCTTGAGCTGCTTGACCTGAGCTATTGATGGCCCAGTCGAAATGGTGGATTTACCCCATGAAAAAATGGTGATTTTCCATAGCTATGTAAAAGTTTACCAGAGGCTATCTTATATTATATCTGGTATATAAGATATATATATATACTAGGTACAATATAATCACTAGTATATTTGTATATTATACGAAACTCATCAAAATAGTCATGGTGATTATTATCATCGTTACTATTGCAAAGCATTGCAAATCATTGCTAGCACATTGCTATTACAGCTATCATCAGCATCATCATCATCATCATCATCATCCTCACGCATATCCACAAGATTCCAGAAACAGAGTCCTACAAGTTGCGTGAGTCACTTCCCAGCTTTTGTCCACGCTTCCATAATCGCTGCGTGCCACCTGAGACTTCTCCGTCTGCCAAGGTCCGTAAACGCTTATCCTCCAGCGGCAGCTTTGGAGCAGTTGGATTTCTCCAGACCATTTGGGAAGACCACTTTGTTCAACATATATTGAACTAGAGTAGGGGGGAACGGAACTAATTGGTATATCCAACGCTTATTCTTGAAGTATCCCCAAATGGTGGGGGGTTAAAATGTTAAAACCTAATTTGTCCTTGTTAAAAGATAAACTTATATAAGTATACCCCATGTTTGGATGCCCACATGGTGGGCTGGATATTTTCATGTTTTCATTGGTTTGATGGGATACCGGTGTTACTTCCACTGTGTTCGATCGAGGAAATTTGCTGGAGCTGTGTGTGTTTTTGTTCCTTGGTGTCCTTTCCGAAGAAGCAACGTTCCCTTCAAACGAAACGTTGAAGGAAGCAAAAATGTAACCATACCCGGCATGGATCTCAACATTACCCGCTCACCCTCGGAAATCCGCACCAGATTTTCACCGTTTCTGCATGAATCTCATCAGCAACTCACCACAACACCGTGCAGAACCAGTTTTTGAAGGCTAGAGGGCAAAACCACAGACTCCAAGTTGTATCCAAATGATTCTGGAAGGCTCAAGCTTTGAAGATTGCTTAGCAAGTTCACATACTCCAGACCTTGGCTGGATGCCTCACCAAACTGCAGGCACTGGAGGCTGCTTGGCAACTGCACACAGCGGAGGCTTTGGTTGGACCCATCACCCAAACGCAGGTCTAGGAGGCCGCTTGGCCAAATCACACGGTCCAGGCAGTGGTTGAAGGTGGGGCCCAAAGTCAAACTTCGCAAATCGGAAGGTAAGGATACCCCTTCAAGGCTCATATTGCACGTCAAGTTTCCATTCAGTCTCTGATTAAATTGAATTCCAAAGGTCAACATTTCAAGGCATGCTGGAATGGCCACGCGGTCCAAGGGCTGGTTGAAATTGTCAGGGCTTCTGAGGCTGCTCGGCAAGGCCACACCCTCCAGCTTCAATGCTTCTTGGCAGCATCAGGCCGACCAAGCCCTGATTGAACTGCTGGCCCAAAGTCAGGCTTCGAAGATTGCTTCTGGCGGAAGCAAGCACCAAAAGTCAAGTTCCCAAGGTTTTGTGGCAAAATCACACGGTCCAAAGGTTGATTGAAATGATCACCAAATGTGAGGCTTCGAAGATGGGTTGGCAAACACAACATGTGCTGATTGAAGTGCGCGCCAAGCGTCAAACTTTGGAGGCTGCTTGGGCAACGTCACTCCATCCAGGCTCTGATTGAAATTAGCCCCAAAGATCAAACTTTCGAGGGTGCTTGGCAAGGTCACGTGCTCCAAGGGCTGGCTAAACCGATCTCCAAAGGCTAGGTTTCGAAGATTGCCTGGCAACGTTACGCCCTCCAGGCCCTGGTTGAACTGCTCGCCAAAAACCAAATTTATCCAAATTTTGAATGCTGCTTGGCAAGGTCACAACCACCAAGCCCTGATTGAATTGCTCAACAAATATCCAGCTTCTGAGGCTGCCCGGCAACGTCACCCCAAACAGAATCTGATGTTGCAACATCCTGTCAAGCCGCAACGGTTCAGTCCCCTTATGGAGGACAAGCTGTGATCCTCTCTCAAAGGCGATGAAGCTGAAGACCAAGACAAAGTGAGCCCGTCTGAAAGCATAGAGAAGGGCCAAGGGCATGTCAGGACAGCAGCTGCTAGCAAGGACAAGAAAACTAATCCTTGCCAGCAGCTGCTGTCCTTCTCTATGCTTTCAGACTGGCTCACTTATGGCAATTTTATCTATGGACAAAATGGAAGGTTCCAGCTCCCAAATGCTGCAACTGGCACGCAAAATGCTCAACGTCAATCCTTCGCCTGTCAAGCACAGCACCTGAAGATTGATCCTTTCAGCAGGTGCTTTAGGTGATTGGCCCACCTTCAGCAGAAGCCGAAGATGATTCACCCAGCCCTCGGCCAGTTCCCTGCAAGCCATGGCCGACGTGCACGCGACCCGGTCACACGTCGCTTTCATGGCGTTGCAATCAAATGTGCACTCGGGGGATCATAGATGTCACATCCCCAACTTTTTGGCCCTCTAATGGATGCCCGCTGCACTGAGTCAACGAAGAATGATTACAGTAGCAATTGGGCTACTTAGCCAAGATATGTTCATGTTGACATTGCAATCAAGAGTCAAGATGAACCCTTCCCAAATGAAGCACAGGGGGCTGTTGACTTGTGTAGTCACCGCTCAGCCGCGATGTGTTTTGTAGGTGTTGTTCACAAGTTGGGACTTCCCTAGTCCACCCTATCAATCCTAACATCATAAAATGTTCATAGTTGTTCTAATCAAAGATAGAATAAACTAATTATATATGGTTTTTTTTAGCATATACAGTATATGGCTTCATATATATATATTGTATATAGAGAGATCGATGGATCCCATCAATTCCATCGATCCTTAAATCCATCGCTTCCGCCACCTGGTCCGACTCCAGGGCGGTCTCCGCAGGTCTCTTGGTGCCGGTCAGGGAGCCTGTCAGCGGTCGCCATGGGGGACTGGAGAGAAGTGTCCCCTGTGGAAATGACCATCCATATTAGGAATTCTATATATAGTATTACATATATACTAATATCATAAATGCATGGCAAAAAAATCGTGGATGGATATATTATTATAGATTATTCTATATTATTGTACATATAGGTATAGTATGGATAAATTAGCATGAATCTGGATAGAATTATAGGAATAATCCGGATATAACTATGATCTATCACATAATCATCATTAATTATCAATATATCATTCAGCATGTATATATCTGGATAAATGTCACCATATGTCACCATAAGAATTCAGCAAACTGGAATGAGGCCCACATGACCAGGTCTTCAAACCCCACAAATTCATCGACCGACAGGGGGATGGTGACTATCGTGACTACGATTGGCAAAACAAAAGTGGCTATTGGCAATTCTCATGACTAAAGCAATTTCAGGTACATGGCTACGAATACTATCCCATCCCTCTGTACCCAACAATGAAACCACCAAATAAAGTGGTTATATAAAGTGGATCCCAGGAGAAAATCTTACTACTTACCCAACTATAAACCACAGTGATTGTAGCAAGCCCCAAAAGCTAGAACCTGGTAAGATCCTACCAAACTAGTGATAAATCTAATCTGTTTTGTAAATATTTGGGGGAAAAATGTTTCATCCTCATGTTTAATAGGCAAATACACTAATCTCATCTAGAATTGGGCCATTCACCATAGCGGTATTTGGCAATGAACCAGAAGCCTGGGGATGTTATCATGGGATTCATCCATGATTGTTGGTTGTTACCCATCATTAGCCTATGGTATAGATGGCCCAATTAGTTCGATATTTGTACCGATCAAAAATCTGATTTTCCATGGCACCCATAGCACACTGTTAAACTAGGTCACGCCGCCGCTAGCGGCGCTGGATGTTTTGGCAGCTGGCTTGCAGCAATTTCTGTCTCATGAAACAGAGCTGGCATGGCTCCCCACACATCTCCTTTACAGTTGCGGCGCCACATCCAGCTGTAAATCCAATCCCACAACGCAGGATTCACCTTTTTGCTGGTTGCATCCTTTGCTGTGATCTCGGAAGGAACATACTGGCTTCAAATCCTGCCATGCTCTGTTCCAAGGTTTGAGTGCCAGCGATTAAACCCACGTAGCAGCAACGTAGCATCCACGTGGTGTGCAAGTGCAAATGAACGTTAACATCCCACCCCACCCCAACCCATTTTCCAAAGCAGCAACGTGCATCCACGTGCCATGGGATTGCAAATGAACGTTAACATCCCACCCCACCCCAACCCATGCCCCACGTAGCAGCAACATAGCATCCCCGTGGTGTGCAAGTGCAAATGAACGTTAACATCCCACCCCACCCCAACCCATGCCCCACGTAGCAGCAACGTAGCATCCACGTGGTGTGCACGTGCAAATGAACGTTAACATCCCACCCCACTCCAACCCATGCCCCACGTAGCAGCAACGTAGCATCCACGTGGTGTGCACGTGCAAATGAACGTTAACATCCCACCCCACCCCCCATCCCACCCCTGGCCGTATATGCTGAAAAGTAGTAAACTCCTCTGATATGTTAAAAAGTAGTAAATTCCTCAGTGCCGCTAACGGCGGCGTGAGCTTAAACTACCAAAGGGATCCAAAGGGTACCCATTGGGGGTGGTGTTGTTGGAGGGGAAAAAAACACGTCCGCAAAATATGGAAGCTTGGTTTGTCAAACTGTAGTTTATCCCACATGAATTGAAATGTTGAAGGCTATCGAAACAACATGATCAACATGGAGAGGTTGTCACTATATTGGTCTAGATGCGTAGATTTCATATCGCCGCATACTGCAAAAGAAATACTCAACATGCCTTGACATAATATCTGCAACATGCAAAGAAAATGTTGGCAACGGCCAAACTCAAGAGGACTCTATGTGAACCAAGCACCACAACTGGGGAGAGAACCATGTTTTGAGAATAAGCATGGTGAGGTGTACCCAACAGCATCACCCCACGAGCAGCACAGTTTCCTGACCAAACGCAAAGTTTGAGTGACTTGTGCTACTGTCCTAGATATCCGGAAAAAACAAACCCCAACTTCTTGAGTCATCTAGATTCATCTAGATCTGAAATGAATTGTACAGGATACCATCTCAAAGTTGCCCCAAGAAATGGGATGTCTCAGCCGCAGCCCAGGCTCCATCGTGGTGATGCGAGGGAAATCCATGTCTTGTGCATAGGTCGCGTCACTGACCAATTTCAACTCCAGCAGTGGTCGCTTGACCTGAAACTGAATACACTGAATCACCAATTCTATCCAATTCTGGGATCCGCCAATGGCAATGCAAACTGCAACAGGACCATCCCTTAATTGCCGTAGCACGGCTGCGGGTGATCAGTATCCCACTGGAACTCGAAATCTTGCTGACGGTCACGTCCATAATTGTCTATACTATATACATATCTGGTATCAAAACCAGAATTTAAGTTATTATACCCGAAAACTTGACAGCAATGGGTATGTCTGAAAAGTGGCGGCAACAGGTTTCCATGAAAATCCAGTGAAGTTGTATCATCTTTTATCCTGATGTTTCCCATTGAAATGAGATTGATATCCATAGTTTATCCATAGTTTATCCATGGTTTATCCATAGTTTATCCATAGTTTATCCATGGTTTATCCATGGTTTATCCATAGTTTATCCATAGTTTATCCATGGTTTCCCAATGGTATTTCATAATGAATGCTATAAAAAAGTGGGCCATTTTTGGATATGCCAGCCTCGCTTTGCAGCGGTAAGGCTTGGCCTGCTTGACCTGCTTGAGCTGCTTGACCTGAGCTATTGATGGCCCAGTCGAAATGGTGGATTTACCCCATGAAAAAATGGTGATTTTCCATAGCTATGTAAAAGTTTACCAGAGGCTATCTTATATTATATCTGGTATATAAGATATATATATATACTAGGTACAATATAATCACTAGTATATTTGTATATTATACGAAACTCATCAAAATAGTCATGGTGATTATTATCATCGTTACTATTGCAAAGCATTGCAAATCATTGCTAGCACATTGCTATTACAGCTATCATCAGCATCATCATCATCATCATCATCATCCTCACGCATATCCACAAGATTCCAGAAACAGAGTCCTACAAGTTGCGTGAGTCACTTCCCAGCTTTTGTCCACGCTTCCATAATCGCTGCGTGCCACCTGAGACTTCTCCGTCTGCCAAGGTCCGTAAACGCTTATCCTCCAGCGGCAGCTTTGGAGCAGTTGGATTTCTCCAGACCATTTGGGAAGACCACTTTGTTCAACATATATTGAACTAGAGTAGGGGGGAACGGAACTAATTGGTATATCCAACGCTTATTCTTGAAGTATCCCCAAATGGTGGGGGGTTAAAATGTTAAAACCTAATTTGTCCTTGTTAAAAGATAAACTTATATAAGTATAACCCCATGTTTGGATGCCCACATGGTGGGCTGGATATTTTCATGTTTTCATTGGTTTGATGGGATACCGGTGTTACTTCCACTGTGTTCGATCGAGGAAATTTGCTGGAGCTGTGTGTGTTTTTGTTCCTTGGTGTCCTTTCCGAAGAAGCAACGTTCCCTTCAAACGAAACGTTGAAGGAAGCAAAAATGTAACCATACCCGGCATGGATCTCAACATTACCCGCTCACCCTCGGAAATCCGCACCAGATTTTCACCGTTTCTGCATGAATCTCATCAGCAACTCACCACAACACCGTGCAGAACCAGTTTTTGAAGGCTAGAGGGCAAAACCACAGACTCCAAGTTGTATCCAAATGATTCTGGAAGGCTCAAGCTTTGAAGATTGCTTAGCAAGTTCACATACTCCAGACCTTGGCTGGATGCCTCACCAAACTGCAGGCACTGGAGGCTGCTTGGCAACTGCACACAGCGGAGGCTTTGGTTGGACCCATCACCCAAACGCAGGTCTAGGAGGCCGCTTGGCCAAATCACACGGTCCAGGCAGTGGTTGAAGGTGGGGCCCAAAGTCAAACTTCGCAAATCGGAAGGTAAGGATACCCCTTCAAGGCTCATATTGCACGTCAAGTTTCCATTCAGTCTCTGATTAAATTGAATTCCAAAGGTCAACATTTCAAGGCATGCTGGAATGGCCACGCGGTCCAAGGGCTGGTTGAAATTGTCAGGGCTTCTGAGGCTGCTCGGCAAGGCCACACCCTCCAGCTTCAATGCTTCTTGGCAGCATCAGGCCGACCAAGCCCTGATTGAACTGCTGGCCCAAAGTCAGGCTTCGAAGATTGCTTCTGGCGGAAGCAAGCACCAAAAGTCAAGTTCCCAAGGTTTTGTGGCAAAATCACACGGTCCAAAGGTTGATTGAAATGATCACCAAATGTGAGGCTTCGAAGATGGGTTGGCAAACACAACATGTGCTGATTGAAGTGCGCGCCAAGCGTCAAACTTTGGAGGCTGCTTGGGCAACGTCACTCCATCCAGGCTCTGATTGAAATTAGCCCCAAAGATCAAACTTTCGAGGGTGCTTGGCAAGGTCACGTGCTCCAAGGGCTGGCTAAACCGATCTCCAAAGGCTAGGTTTCGAAGATTGCCTGGCAACGTTACGCCCTCCAGGCCCTGGTTGAACTGCTCGCCAAAAACCAAATTTATCCAAATTTTGAATGCTGCTTGGCAAGGTCACAACCACCAAGCCCTGATTGAATTGCTCAACAAATATCCAGCTTCTGAGGCTGCCCGGCAACGTCACCCCAAACAGAATCTGATGTTGCAACATCCTGTCAAGCCGCAACGGTTCAGTCCCCTTATGGAGGACAAGCTGTGATCCTCTCTCAAAGGCGATGAAGCTGAAGACCAAGACAAAGTGAGCCCGTCTGAAAGCATAGAGAAGGGCCAAGGGCATGTCAGGACAGCAGCTGCTAGCAAGGACAAGAAAACTAATCCTTGCCAGCAGCTGCTGTCCTTCTCTATGCTTTCAGACTGGCTCACTTATGGCAATTTTATCTATGGACAAAATGGAAGGTTCCAGCTCCCAAATGCTGCAACTGGCACGCAAAATGCTCAACGTCAATCCTTCGCCTGTCAAGCACAGCACCTGAAGATTGATCCTTTCAGCAGGTGCTTTAGGTGATTGGCCCACCTTCAGCAGAAGCCGAAGATGATTCACCCAGCCCTCGGCCAGTTCCCTGCAAGCCATGGCCGACGTGCACGCGACCCGGTCACACGTCGCTTTCATGGCGTTGCAATCAAATGTGCACTCGGGGGATCATAGATGTCACATCCCCAACTTTTTGGCCCTCTAATGGATGCCCGCTGCACTGAGTCAACGAAGAATGATTACAGTAGCAATTGGGCTACTTAGCCAAGATATGTTCATGTTGACATTGCAATCAAGAGTCAAGATGAACCCTTCCCAAATGAAGCACAGGGGGCTGTTGACTTGTGTAGTCACCGCTCAGCCGCGATGTGTTTTGTAGGTGTTGTTCACAAGTTGGGACTTCCCTAGTCCACCCTATCAATCCTAACATCATAAAATGTTCATAGTTGTTCTAATCAAAGATAGAATAAACTATGTATATATATATTTTTTTTAGCATATACAGTATATATAATATATATATATATTGTATATAGAGAGATCGATGGATCCCATCAATTCCATCGATCCTTAAATCCATCGCTTCCGCCACCTGGTCCGACTCCAGGGCGGTCTCCGCAGGTCTCTTGGTGCCGGTCAGGGAGCCTGTCAGCGGTCGCCATGGGGGACTGGAGAGAAGTGTCCCCTGTGGAAATGACCATCCATATTAGGAATTCTATATATAGTATTACATATATACTAATATCATAAATGCATGGCAAAAAAATCGTGGATGGATATATTATTATAGATTATTCTATATTATTGTACATATAGGTATAGTATGGATAAATTAGCATGAATCTGGATAGAATTATAGGAATAATCCGGATATAACTATGATCTATCACATAATCATCATTAATTATCAATATATCATTCAGCATGTATATATCTGGATAAATGTCACCATATGTCACCATAAGAATTCAGCAAACTGGAATGAGGCCCACATGACCAGGTCTTCAAACCCCACAAATTCATCGACCGACAGGGGGATGGTGACTATCGTGACTACGATTGGCAAAACAAAAGTGGCTATTGGCAATTCTCATGACTAAAGCAATTTCAGGTACATGGCTACGAATACTATCCCATCCCTCTGTACCCAACAATGAAACCACCAAATAAAGTGGTTATATAAAGTGGATCCCAGGAGAAAATCTTACTACTTACCCAACTATAAACCACAGTGATTGTAGCAAGCCCCAAAAGCTAGAACCTGGTAAGATCCTACCAAACTAGTGATAAATCTAATCTGTTTTGCATCTATTTGGGGGGAAAAATGTGAACATCCTCATGTTTAATAGGCAAATACACTAATGGTTATCATCTAGAATTGGGCCATCGCATCACCATAGCGGTAGCAACAAAGAACCAGAAGCTATATCGCCATTATCCACTATTCATCCATGATTGTTGGTTGTTGTCCCATCATTAGCCATTTTTCCCCATGTTTAAGCATTATTAACCACAGAAAAAACAAAAAAAAAAACTTCATAATGGTGGATGACTAATGGCTAATATTATGGAAAAAGATTGCTAATGATATCTAATGATGCTAAGTGTTATTGTTTAACATTTGTTTAACCATCATTATTCTCCTTAAAATATCCACAGGAAAAACAACAACAACAACGACAACGACAGGCCGTGGTTTTCTCGGGGCTTCGTCAGGCCTCGGATGGCCACCGCCTGAATGGCGAGCCTGGAGCTTCTCGGTAAAATGGGTGGCTTTCACGAGGACTTTTCATGTTTTCTAATGGGATCTAATGGGTATATATTATGGATATATGTATATCTAATGGGTATATATGTTTTTTACTTTTCACTTATATGGGGATACTAACCATTAAATCATTTTCATATTAATGATTTGGGTGTGGATTTATATCATGGGGATTGCAACCATTTAGGGATGATTTAATGGTGATGATAGCGGGATATAATGATATAGTCATGATATAGTGCATATATAGTGCAATTGGTATATACCCCCAAGCGGCCATTCGGCCATTGAAATGGGGTTCTCATTCAATGAGGGGTAGCCTATGGGCACTGATTTAGCAGTTAGGTTTGGGTGAAACTAGAGTTTATAAAACCAACAAACATCATGTTTTTTTGGGGGGGCATTTTTGGGCCCACTAGGTCACCGGTCACCTTTGAAAGACACCCGGATACACCCGGCCAATGTTGTGGGTGATCTCTATGGTCAAGTGTTGAGGATCCCTGCTGCAGTTGCGGCATCAGACTTCGGATGTCGATGTTGGCCTAAGCCATGCGGAACTCAGGGACTTGGGATCTGTCAATCTGGCAGTGTGTCAAAACCTTGTACCCCTGTAGTTCACATCAAAATAGCTGGTAAATGGATGTTCATTCCCCTAAAAATAGTATTAATAGGTATTGATCCATACCCATCTAAGGTGGCCATCCAACATCATCCAGCATCCCGTGTTTTTTTTTGCTGAGAAATTTCTCACCAAATCGGAACCACTGGGGACAATGTGTAGCTCGGAAATTTCTGGCCGCACCTGACGAATCAAGCCCAACTCATCCTGCGCCGCAGCTATTTTGAGTCCAATCAGCTGGTCACAAATTGCTGGTCTGGATCTGGATGTTTTTTTTTTTTGACCCATACGGTTTTGGAAATTGTGTCACCCCACATTCTATGGCCCAAAAAAATGGGAAACCTGATTTCCAACCCATTGGTGTCTGTTTCCCATTTCAACAGCATACCCAAATTGATTTGTGGCTCGTTTCTGCGTCGTTACTTCATCCACCGGCCATCTGGCGCCGATTTCTCCTCGGGCAAACGAAGCAGGTCACTAGCACGGCCGCCAACTTTGCTACTGATGGCCTGTGTCGACTGGGATATATCACCAACAATAATGCTATGACTGGGTGTGAAAATGGGAATATCATGGAATATCCGATTCTAAAATTCCATGGTAGATATTAGACCCCTAAAAATGCATCTTTTTGAGAGCTACAATTTCGGCTCGTCATTGAAAATGAAATCCATGGCTTTTGCGGGGTTATAATGAGGTCTTGAGATGTTCCCAGTTCTAGGAACGAACCACTCGATCCACTCGTCTAAAATATAGCATTGAAGCACCCGGTTTGATCAATTTGGGTCCATCACTCTAACATCAATCATCCAGCACCGGTCACCGGCGATCATCAATTCTTATCAATTGTCATCAATGTTCATCCATCATCAGGCATCATGAAAGGGCAAAAATCGCAACCAAAGCCATGCAAAACGTACCAAAGAATAGACCAATCAAATCTTATGGATTCATGTGGCCCAATATATTCCAATATATTCCATTCCAACATATAGTATAGATGTATCATAATCTATCCATCCAAATATCCCATTGAAGATTCTCACAGAGATCGTTCGCCAAGGGCCCTTCTTGTCGAGCCTCGAGCCCTTCCTGAAGCGTCCTGCGGTAACATGGAAAACCACATAAAACTACCATTCGTGATGGGGAAATAATCTTTGCATAATTTTGCATAGCTGTGTCAAATTACCGGAGGGTATAAGAGATGGGTCCTGGTCCTAATCAAAATTGAGTAGCAATGGATCCACAAAATTGGTCCGATGTTTGTTCTATACCATTCTGTTGCTGGGTCATGTTGGGTCACCATTGACTTTGCCCATGCCTAAACACCAATGTTCGTTGATTGCAGACTTGTTTCAGTGCTGCAAGTGACCCGCGAAGCCAAGAACCCAGAGTACCCAGGTCTCCGCTCCTTGAGCCCTGCTTCATTCCGCTGGTCAACATGCCTCTGAAGCCGTTGTTGGCCTGAGGTTTGGCCTGTTGTCCATTTTCGATGGCGGGTGGCGAAAACTTCTCCAAGACCTCATGCGGTTGACATCCCATCAAATGTTGGCAGGAAATTCCTTGGCAGAAACCTACCTCTTTCATTCTCTTCAGTTTTGACCATCCATCTCCAAAAATCGTAGTTGTTTGGTGGTGGCAAAACATGTTTAAAAAAATGCGTCCCATCCCCAACTTGAAACTCAAAATGGAGCGACATGGGACGTGCGCCAAATGTGAAAGCGATATATCGACCACGAAAGGACACACATATACTACACATACCCATAGGATCCATGGTGCTGCTATATATGGTAACATGGATCCCATCAATATACCCCCTTTATGTTACCATATATAGCATACATGGATCCTATGGGATATGAAAATCACCCCAAAAGTCTTGAAAGTTCCGGATATATCCGGATATCCCAAGAATAAACACCATGATGACTGGGGCCACTTGCCCGCTTCGCGGAGTTTAATACCCTCGCGAGCTCAGGAAACACCTGCCATTGCATTGTTCTGGGATGGGGCAGAAGATTTCAACCAAAGCAGGGCAGAGATTGACCAGAATGTTTCTGTTGTTTCAAAGGCTGAACTTGTTGAACTATGAAATATGATGCAATGCCACATGTTGAGTACAAGTGAGAAGCACTTCAAAGCGGCAAGTCACAGCGATGAGCACCGTCAGTCGACGGACCTGATTCGAATTAAAGACATAGTCCCGATCCTGCAAAGGTTTGGGACGGTGACATCATACAATGCAGAAAAGGTTTGATAGGCGACCTTGGTCGTTTTAATGCATGGCGTGTTTTTATTTCCTCCTTCAAGTGCAATTACAGTCCTCCTGCGGGAGATTATCCGAAAAGGTCTGGATGGACTGCGTCACGCTCTGAACGTTGAAGGCAAGGTCGGACCTGAAATTCCAGGCACCCTGGGACCCGGCGCCAATCAACTCCAGGTCAACATGGCCAAACCATTCTAAACCCACATCTACAAACTTTGTCGAGGCTTGGCCCATCTCTTTCAAGATGCATGGGCTGCGATCTTGAACAACATCGGGCCCCAATTTTTTGCAGAACACCAAAAAATAGCTTTCAGGCGCGACGCAATTTGCGTCCGGTTGTCAAAATTTCAGCCCAAAAAGCCACCCTTATAGCCTTGTTCTGTGCTGCTTTTTGCTGATCTGGAAGGGCGACCGGGCGACCCGGTGACCGGAACCAAGCCCAACAAACTCAGCTTTGGGCAATTCTTTGCCCTTGTCCTCGTCGCGTGACAGGATCTCCCCGATCCAGTTGGCGGCCTCAAAGAGGCCGAACCTCGGTCTGAACTGCCCATTTTCGCCCAACTCGTTTCAGGATGTTTCAGGCGCTCACTGGATATCTTAGCCACCCTTGGCAGGTATTTACAGCAATCCCTCAATGCAATGCTGGAGCAGCAAACTTCAGATGGTGAACCGCGTTTACAGCAGCATGTTCCACTGCATGTGGACAAAGAAGTTCCGATGAATCAGAATCAAAATCTTTCCTATTTAACCTATTGACCATTTTGGGGTATCCCGGAATCCCGGTATCCTCCATTTTCATACAAACCCTTATGTGACATTACATATGATGGAAGCAGCCCTCCATTCTTCAGCTGAGTGTGACAAAAAAACTTCTCTGAGACTAGATGCCAAAGTGTAAATCGTGGGGCATACTGGCATACCGGTATACTATATACTGTATTTCTGGCCAAACCTATATGATGTCTAGCAACCTCAACAGTAACCTCCAAAATCATGCAGAAAAGTACAAGTTAGCACTATTTCTGTATAATAAAGGATCTTGCCAAATTCTATCCTTTGGGGTTGCTATACACTGCTGTAGTCCAAAAGGTCCTCATCCAAGCTCTCCCACAATGTCTCCATGCCATCAAGGTGGCCGATTGGGACAGAAAGTTCGTTGTTTGGCTGACAGGGGATGATGGGATCGGCCAAACAAAGGCAATCCGCCACACCATGTTTGTTAATTCTTGGTTTGATAGGGATTCCCAGTTCATGGATTGGGTGATAGTCATAGTCCCCAAATTGATTCGATTGTGGAAGCCCCAAAAGAGAGAAAAGTAACATCTCAGCAACATATTAAACAGTAACATTCACTTTTCGTAACCCTCTATAGTCATCAATCAACATCGTTTTGAACCTTGATCGGTTCATGAAGAGATCACCCAACTTGAGCCAACAGGTCGACGTCAGGTGCCCTTGTAACTGTGATGTTCGGATATCACTGATATCACAGTAAGAATGGAAAGTGAAACATCTTTAGCCCAGCAACCCCCAGCAACCCCCAGCAACCCCCAGCAACCAAACATTGCTCAACATGAAATCCCCCCATCCCTTCGATTTTGATGCTGATTCGCTAACTTTCACATTGAGGGGCCACCAAGAAATCTCCCCCACAATGCCTCAGATGCACTATAAGTCCATGACCATCATATCGTTTGCTGGTTAAATAGCGTAAATAGCGATGTGATGGTTGAATACCAAAATTCGGTTGAATGATTGAATAGCAAACACTTTTTTCAACTCCACGCACGCCGTCTCCTCACATCGTGAGCAGCTCGTTCTCCTGCATGACTGGCTGGTGGTGCTTCCACCAAAAAAATGTTTGTCGGTTGGGATCATCACAATCTCAAATGGGGATAACAACTTGAATAATTTAGTGATGATGAAATTGGGGGATGAAAAGTATATATTATATATTACAGTAGTAATAACCGATGTCAGAGCAAGTTCCAACGGACAGTTCGGGTGTCCAAAGTGTTCCATGTCTCCAAGCTGAAGCGTCACCCGACGGCTCCTTCAACAGCTTTCGGATGTACAGAGCCTGTTTTTTTTTCGGATCTTCGAGGTCCATTCTGGCTGGTCACTACTGTTTGCGAAGTGCTAGAGAGCTGAATTCTCATGGAGAATGTTGATCATTGGTCCAATGATAACCCTGCTGAAACATGTGGAAGCCATAAGCCAATAAGCCATTGGTGCTGAAAAATGTTGGAATAACATGGAATAACTGACTATGACCATTGAACCTTCCATTCATTCGTGGCTGATCTTAGAGTCACCTTGAAAACTCAAAGAAATTCCAAGCCGGTGTGTCACTGTTTGTTCCTATCCAAGTCGTGAAGAAAATGATCCAGGGATACACTTATCAAACCTAATATTTACTGTACATGTCAATTGTTATAAAATATGGTTACAATATGATTGTTATATCACACTTAGCAATGGTTAACAATATGTTAACATATAATATTGGATAAGAATTTTAAAATATTTTAAATATGTTCATAGATGTTCACCATATAATATTTCATAATACATCATATTGAATATGTTTTGCACATGTTTTCACATCTTGCCATTGCCTGCGTAGCGGCCCACCTTCGCATCATAGTCCAGGCCTTTCCACGCAGTCGCTTGGACCTGGAAGGTCTCAGATCAGGGGATCATCGAAAGCATCTTTTGGCACCATTTCAGACATGTAAACATCTGAGAAAACACATTTCGTTCATCTAGAAAAATATAGACACATTAAGATAGAAATGGTGTTTCATCTAGGAAAATATAGAAAAATCAAATTAGAAAAAAACAACTAGAATTTAAACAGAACAGCGGTGCTGGATTTCACCAAAGGTCGACTTCAGTTCTTTCAGAACGGTACTCTGAGGAAGTGACTTCGATGCTCCGCCAACCAAGGGCCTGCGAATCCATCTGTGTGGAAAATGATGATAAGCCGATAAGCCGATAAGCCAGGAAACATTTTGGGGTATATAAGAGTACATACATGTGTATAATCATGTATATAGTGTATACATATATTATGAATTATATTATATTGTATTGTATTATATGATATTATATTATATTACATTATATTAATTATATTATATTATATTATATTATACTACATTATATTATATCATAAATTATCTTATATTATATCATGTTATATTATATTATATTATATTACATTATATTCATTATATCATATTATATTATATTACATTATATTATATCATATATTATATTATATTATATTACATTATATTAATTATATTATATTATATTATATTACATTATATTATGTCATATATTATATTATATTATATTATATTACATTATATTCATTATATCATATTATATTATATTACATTATATTATATCATATATTATATTATATTATATTATATTATACTATATTACATTATATTAATTATATTATATTACATTATATTATATCATAGATTATATTATATTATATTATATCATAGATTATATTATATTATATCATAGATTATATTATATTATATTGTATTATATTACATTATATTATATCATAGATTATATTATATTATATTATATTATATCATAGATTATATTATATTATATTACATTATATTATATCATAGATTATATTATATTATATTATATCATATATTATATACTATACACACACACACACTATTTTCCAACACAGCCATCTGGTGAGAAATTGCTATGGCTATGGCTTTCAGAAAAAGGTGTCGCCTCCAAGTGCCGCTTCTTGCGAGCCACGGGGACTTCAACCATTCCGAAGCGCCAGGATCGCTCCTAAACGGGCGATAGCAGGGTGAGATATTCTATGGTAAACTAACATAGCTATGGAAAATCACCATTTTTAATGGGAAAATCCACTATAAATGGCCATTTTCAATAGCTATGTTAGTTTACCGGAGGGTATTCTATGGCTGTGACTTTCAAAATGAAGAACATGCAATAAATCAATGGATTGGTTTGTTGGGGAAAATCGAAACCGGAAACCATGGTGAAAAACCATCAAATATAGGGGTTTCCTGTAAATTTTCCCGTCATCCAATTCTGTGAATAAATAGCAATTCTGATTGGAAAAATGATAATAAACATGCCAAATTTGGCAATTCTATTTGGAATGATAATGACAAAGGGTCCTCTTGGGGCCAAAATGATCAGTTGTTTGAGAACAAAATACATGAAATTACTCCAAGGAAAGGAAAATGGGGTCAAGTATGTTAAGTCAGCATTAGCTGTGTGCTCAGCATTTCAATGTCTTAGATATCTTTGCAAAAGGTAGGATAGCAAATGAAAGACTGTCATGAATGGACTCTGACTCGAAGAAACTGTACAAACCATCTCCACAGATTTGCAATGTGTGGGTCACTATACCATTCCCATTAGAATCATCAGAGGTTTCAATGGCTTTCCCATCCCAGCCTCCACCGGTTCGAAGTTGATCCTCTCCTCTGGGTCGCAAACCTGAAAAACGCCCGGCGCAATCACAGATCCGGCCTGAAGAGTTTGCTGAACCTGTACCTCGAAGCTCGAAGCTAGTGATCATGTCTGATATCATCATGCTGGTCATGAAATTGGGATGATGGAATTGGCACGCATTGTGGTAACAAATAGCCATCTCCATGTCGCATCATCTCGCCCTGCCTTCAACGCATAGGGGCCCAGCATTTTTCGTTTTGCCGGAAAACCGTGCTTCCGCAGAAAAAATGCCAACTGGTAGGAGAGCGTGGTGTCACGACCTGCAACAAATTGCAGGTTGCTGAATCTTAGGTCATGTAGCAACTCCAATAATTGGGTATATCAAATTCAAATGATGTATTGTTAATCCCATTCTCACTGGTTAAGGCCACCCATCATATGCCAACATATTGCAAACAATATCAAGCAATATTTCCAATCGTTGGATGCTGCTGTGGTACGCTTCACTACTGTGGTTCATTCTCTGAAAGAAATGCTTTTCGATAGCTCTGAGTTGTTCGTCGTTTTTTCAGGGATTTTCCATGTGTTCATGTTCTTTCCACCCATTTCTGATGGTTTTTTCAGGGTTTTTCCACTCATTTCTGATGGTTCAACCATGGTTCAAACCACACCGAGACTCCCCGCGAAGCTCGCGGTCGTAGAAGCGCAGATCGCGGATCAGCGCCAAATATTCGGTGACCTCCGGAGGGAGCTGCTCCTGGCGCCAGAGTTACAGAGTCACACCCCGCAACTGGTAACCAATAACAGTAATAGTAACTAACAGTAACAGTCATAGTAACTAACAGTAATAGTAACTAACAGTAACAGTAATAGTAACTAACAGTAATAGTAATAATCAATAATCTACCAATAGTATCCAATAATAGTAATAGTAACTAACAGTAATAGCAATAGTAACTAACTGTTGGTACTATAGTATTAATAATCGTAACCAGAGCTGGTTGGTGGTATACCTACCCCTCTGAAAAATATGAGTTCGTCAGTTGGGATGATTATTCCCAGTATATGGGAAAATAAAAAATGTTCCAAACCACCATCTTTGTCCCATCTTTGTCTTACGCACCGTCAGGGTCCAGCGCTGACGGCCCGCGATTCAGGCATCAGACCGATGAAACAAACACAGGTGGCAGTCTTTCATCCCTTGCGGCAACAGGAAGTGACTGCATGACCTTCGACGTCCTCCTAACACCGGCGGGGCATTGAGAAAAAAGCCATTCATCAACAACCCTAAGTCTTGCGGGGTCCCAAGGCAGGGCCAGGCAGCCCGTGTGGAGCATGAGTGCTTCCGATGCAGGTCTGCAAAAACGGTAAACACATTTCAGCTGCAAATGCCTAAGACTTTCCTTCAAGACCTTAGCCAGCCAACGTGCACGAACATGAAAGGAAATCGCAAGCAAATCAACCTCCGGACAATCAGTTCCATTCTGCCAACCCTGAAGATGCAAAGGCCCAGATTCACCACACAACATGTAATCCAGATAAAGTTGCCACTGCGAGACCCAGATCACCGGATGGTCTCGTCCAGAAACAGCAAACCAAAACCAAGATAAAATAGTGCGAACCATGCGATCCCCATACCATCTGACCGCAGCCTGTGGTACAGAAAACTGCGGCAAATGAACCCATGCATCAGTTGGTGTAGGCGGCGAAACACACAAGTCCTCTCTGGGGACAGCATCAATGTCCTCATCCTCACGAACAACGTCCTGACTGATGGCAAGGAGGACCTGCTGAACTTGCCTGGAAATACTCTGACATGCCAAAGTGGTTGAGACATGCAATTCATAAAATTTCCAGAAATCAACAGGTCGATCCCACTGAGCACGACTAGCGGCCTGGTCAGCAACTTGGTTATGCCAGAAACACCATTCTTCCAAGGGTGTGTTGGCTTGACAAATACCTTGGTGTGCTTTCACCTTAGTGATACAAACCTGCCCAGGACGAAATTCATGGAGTGCTTCAGAGACACAGCACCACAAATCATAGTGAGCACCATTAACTCGCAGCTCTCCTCCCCGCAGCAAACGTCGTGTGCGCAACAAAACAGCTTTGCAATCCGTCCAGATGTGAACAGAGCCTTGATGCTTGCGTGCTGCCACAAGCGCGCGCCACACAGCATAAATTTCTGCACGGTATGAAGACTGAATCAGGCCAGGAAGCGGCCCAAGGTCAACAACTTGCCCACCACTCATTTCATTCGGAGCTGCACAAACAACAGCCCATGAAGCAACTCTGCAACCTGGGGAGGCTTGATTGAGGCAGCTACCGTCTGTAAACAAATGAATATCATGGTGCAAGGGTTCCAACACAACCAAAGGAGAGCAAGGAATTTCAGCAAGCATGCGATACCACTGCAACATTGTGTGGGGTCGTAAACTCCACCCATACCCGGTCAGGAATTCTGGCAGTGAAGGTAACAAAACTTGCAAATCATGAGGCAAATGTGCTCTACGGTGTGCAAATCGTTCACACTGCCAGAATCGATGGTACCTACTGTCACTGCACTGGCAGTAAGGACATTGTTCTGATCCTCCTTCTTGGCAGTGGGATTTCCCATCTTGAGTGATATGACATCCGTTCAAACACTTCTGGAAAAGGATCTGGTCATCACAAGGCAGCTGTTTGAGCCAACATCTGGTATCCACAGCATCTGCAAATTGGAGATTGAAAAAACCCGGACGATGGCTGACTTTTTGTGCAACAACCAGTTGCCATGCCCAAATTGCTCGCATCACAATCTCTTGCAGAGACACCTGGAATAAGGCAAACAAACCAAACATGTCAGCGATAAGGCCATCCTGAGCAACATGCCATCCAAGACTCTGCAGGCGAGTCAGCAAGGTCGCTGTAATGCCATTTTCTGGAAGACTCGTGTTTCCAGTGGTCAAGGCAACAAGTCGAGGCACGACTTGATCTGGTTCTCCGCATTCGCGGATGCATCGGATGGTTTGTATGACCGCCCAAAACTGGGGGTCTGCTGAAGGGTGCTCAATGAGGCCAAGTTGTATCCATGGATTGCTTCCGGCTGAGTCTGCATCCAACCCTCTCATGGCTCCACTTCGTAAGCTGTGAAAGGCAGAGTCACTGAGGCATGTCGCCGCAACGGCGTGGAGAGCTCTCGGCCATGCCGCCACTTTCAAAGCACGGATCTTCACTGCATACCTGCAAGCAGAAATGCGCAACTTGGGCCATATTGATTGCATGTTTTGAACTCTCTCCATGAGGGAAGAGTTTGTGTGTTTCCTCGATGTTTGAATGTGCGCACCCAAGTTCTTGCCTGCCAAAACAACTCGGGTACCTTGCTGTCTCAGAGCATGGCGTCCTTCAGCAGACAGGGACCATGCGTAGCACTTACGGACATCCACAATCAAATCCATGGCATGAATGAAACGGTCAAGGCTGGCTTGCGCACCCTGGATCAGGGAATGGTGGCTGCATAACAGCTGCCAATCATCAACATAGGACAAAGCTGTGCAGAGCGGAAAATAGGCCTGTTGCCATTGGTGGAAGGCAGCATCTACCAAAACCATTGCAATACAGCTCAACCCGCAGCCCTCGGGAAAACCAGTAACACTGGGCACTCCTTCAGAAAGCGAATTCCGAATGAGGAAGTGTCTATGCATTTGAGACAGTGCCCCAGCCCAGCCAATCAACACATTCATCGGGATGCCGACATGAGCAGCGATCTCAAACACCGCAAGGCGCGGGAGCAAGTTGAAGGCTTTTTGCAGATCAAGCACCACCCCTGACAGCGCAACATCATGCTGGTAGGACCACTCAATAGCCCACAACAACTTGGACCACAATTGGGTGGCATGGCGGCCCTGTCTGCTGCCATATAGCGTGTCAGGCAAATGCGGCTCAAGTGCCAAAAGGGCTTTCCGTGAATGAAAGGAACTCCAGCATCGATACAGCAACCCAAAAATGGTAATAGGCCGAAAGTCCGAAGGGCTCCCAGGAGTCGGGACTTTGGCCAAGCTCACCACCTTGCCGTTCACAAGTTGAGACGGCCACTGTCCACTGGTTTCAGCCGTCCGAAACATGTCACAAAAGGCTTGGTGGACCCTCACGGGCATGTTGCATAGATCCGCCAGTCTCACTCCATCCATACCATGAGCAGAAGACTTCTTTTTGGATTTCACAATTTGCTGAAGTTCAAGTGGTCCAATTGGATCCCATTGAAATCGGTTGGGCCTCATATGTGCTTTGGCAAAGTCAATGATTGTGTTCCACCTCTCAGCTGGGACATCTGCATGTCGCATCCATCGTTTCTTCCAAGCATCGATGAACTCACGAGAGAGCTCCTCATGAGTCCCCAACATCCGTGTTTGGCATACTGTGGACCCAACTTTGAAATGGGAAACATCCTCAGTCCAAATGGCATCCCCTTCATGATGAACAACTGAAACTGGCATGCCATCGCAAACAATGGGACGCTCAGGATGAAAGTCACACGGCATCGCCAAAACAAGCTTTTGCTCATCTTCACAAATCTCTTCAACTGTGGTTTTGATCGGCTGCAGCAATAGTTCAATCCCAGGAATTGCTGGGGGCCGAATATCAGCAAAAACCAAGTTAGGGTTTTGGCACCTACGGAACCGAGCATATTGACGGGACTGCTTCATGAGCTGCTTTTCAAGATCCCTAACTGCCATCGACAGAGAATCAAACATGGCCCATGCAACATCTTCATTCGGCGGTCGATCTGGGCATGTGGCGGGAGCGCCATCAGCACGGAACTGCAAATCAAACCACCAGGCAGAGAAACTTGGATGGAAACCGCTACTCCTAAGGATGGCACCCCATGACTCCGCCCTTTGAATTCCCGCATGGTCAGACCTGGATGCACACAGTCTGGCAAATGCTTGCAAACGTCGTGTCTGACGTATCCACTGAGCATGTCTTCTGGATGAACCAAAAAACTCAGGCTGAAAATCGCCAACCCTACCAAGCTTCAACGGTGTGTTCTGCGGCAACTTGGTTCGCTTCCGGTGCAATCTTTGTGCTCGTCCCAATGACTTGGCAGGGACCGGGAATGGGCACCTGGCAGCAGCACTATGCTCTATGTGTTGCCACAGTTGTTGATACGCTTCTGTTGGATTGGCATTGTCTTGCCATTGAATGTCGTGTCCAAAATCGTGAGGCCATGGAAACACAGCCGGGGTCGGCCAAGTGAAAACACAGGGCATCGCTTTGGGTGATATGAATTTAGCAACCAAGACAGAGTGGTCCGGCCAAACATCATGGAGCACATCAACTCCAACCAAAATGTCCTGGAGTTCAGGGGACAAGTACACGAAATCCTTCCTCGTTTTGGATTTACAAGTGTTCTGTACAGGAATTCCCCAACGCTCAAAACCAAGGTCTTGCACCTCACGAAACCCTGCATTGGTCAAGATGTCAAACGCAGGCAATGAGTCCTGGCTCACATTCCAGTCCCCTGATACATACCTTGGACCATTGCTCAGGTGACAAATGTGAGACGCCACATGATGCAAAAGAAACTCAGTGTTCCGCAAATGATTTGGGTGCCGATGGCCATCAGGTTCTCCGTAAACAACCCCTCCAGAGATCCAGACCTCGGAAAGCAACGTCGTGGTCAAGAGAGCACGACCTGAATTAGTGACACTACTTGGCATACCTGAAGGCAAGGCTCTAGTCGGATGCTTGGACATCACAGCAACTCCCTTCCAAGATGTTTGGGAGGTCAGGCAAGGCTTGAGAGAACTTTGGTCAGACACCACATAGTCATGACCGGATTTGGCAGCCCGCAGTCCAGCACGAAACTTCGGAACATCATGGCCAAAGAAATGTGTTTCAGAGATCATCCACAAGTCGCCTTCAGAAAGATGGGAACTAAAATAGTGAGCTTTGTTACGCAACCCTGATGGGTTAAACGATCCCAAAGTGAACTGACAATCTTCAAAATGGACAGCTGGTCCAGGGTTTGAAGCTTCCCCGATGCGAATCAGCCCAAGACAAATCACAGCCAGCAGCTTGGTGCAAGGCAAAGGGCAACTGCTGGCACGGCACACAGCCGGAGTCCGGACCAAGTGCATGAACGCAAAACATATGGGGATCAGGGTCATGAGAAAACCCCACATCGGCCAGGCAAAATGAGCAATCATCACACAACAAAAGCAAAATCCTAGCCAGGAGAAAAATGACCCCTCCCCACACCGTCACTCCAAACTTTCATCTCGAGGTCTTTTTGCCAGGAGACCCCTGATCTGCTCCATTTGCTGAGTAAACATCGCTTGGATTCCTTGGGCATGTGTCTCAAGTTGTCCATGAAACGATTGGCCCTGCTGTTGTATCTGTTGTTGAACCACGGCAAACTGTTGGGAAGTGTTCACTGAAACCTCAGTCACTTGGCCTTCCAGTGTCTGGTGCTTGGACATCAGAAGTTGGACCTGAGATTCCAGCGATGACATTCGGTCAGGAAGGTCATCCTGTTCCATGGCCGTGGGGATCTTCGCCAAAATGGCAGTTTGCAATCTCTCTTCCAGCTGATGCAATCCATCTGAAGCAGATGACTGGGCGGCATGTCCTTTCTTCATTGTGTAAGGGCCCCATGGGTCAGCCTGAAGCCAAGGGTCAACATCACCGGCAGGCTGTCCTGAGCTGGATCCACACAACGACAAAGTGCTCACCGAGCCAACTGTGGAAGGAGCAGGCGTTTTTGCAGCAGTCTGTTCACGATGCTTCGATATTACCACTTCTCCATTAGAGGTCTGGATGATAGCCGCTGGGGGCTCATCCACTGCTTGAAGCAACCACATGGAGCCTCTGCCAGGAATCGGTTGAAGAGGCTGCAGTGCCTTCACTTGCCACCCAACCTGGCGCATGGCTTTCGCAATCGCCTGCCGATCTGAGCCCCAAGGAAACGGCCCGGCAACATGGTGATTTTTTGGTCCACTTGGCAAAAAGGTCGATTCCGGTCTGACCAGCTCATGCATGGATTTGGCCTGGCCAGCCAACACTCGGAACCCCTTCCGATCTCCAATGCGCGCAAAACCTATTATTGCAGGGTTCGTTTGCTTGATATGCGCCATCTCACTGGCAGACATACGAGGGGTCCAAATGACTGCATATTCAGGCATGATCTCTCGTCCCTCAGGCGTTCTCGGTTCCAAGTAAATGCCAGAAATTCCACTCAATGGAAGCAGGATGGAGAGCAAGACTGCCGGAACACGCAAGCAAACTGAGAAGATGTCCGCTTTCAAAGCTTTCACAGGTTTGAATGCCGCTGAAAGAAACTGCCGGCGCCAAACATCCATAATTGGGTCTTTCACTGCCAACCCCTCACTGTTATGCCATGAATCGCACTGGCACTGTTCACCTGTGCATCGCCTCAGGATAGGCAGCTTGCAAACCAAATGCTTGATTGGTGCAGCAACGAATTCTTCCCATTGGCCCGAAAACTCATCATGATAAACCATCACTTTGAGGGTGACAACTTCAAGGTTGTCAAGTTCAACTGCAGTGCTGGCAACATGCTTCTCAACAACCCCTTGACCAAGCTGGACCAACGTGGCTTCAACCAGGAGAGGCTCACGGTTTGCAACACACATGCAAGGGATCATGACTTTGGAGTGTGGCAGAGAAGTGGTAACTTCAGCATTCACAGGAGCGAAAACAGCAATGGCCAGTGGCTCACTAGACACCCGCTTTCCTGCGCGCAAATAGGGCATGGCTTCCTCAAGAGTGATCAATGCTACACCACAGGCAACTGGCCCCAACTGTTGAACAGCCAATTGGGAGATTGGTGAACCCTGGACACGAAATGTTCCATCCATCAAAGCCAATTTAGAAGGGTCAATCATGTCTGGAGAGGCAGGTTTCGTTTTCAGCGCAATCCCTTTCTGCTTTCTGCCTACTGGATTGCCTTTGTTGGCTTGCACAACTGCTTCCAATTCATCAGGGAGCAAAAATTGAAAGCGTACGTTGGATCCCAAGGCCTTGAGAGACCTCCATGCATTCTTGGATTTCAGTGCAGTTGAAACATTGTCACTCCCAATTGCTTTGACAGCTTGGTTAGCACGCTGCTCAACCTTGTCTTCCGGGACCCCATGTTTCAGCAATTCCGTTGCAAGGGTTTGAACAACCTGGGAAAACTGGCCTGCTCCCCACGCAACTGGGCAGATGCAACACGTCCCCTGGTGCAAGGCTTCTACGAACTCAGCTTTCAAAGAAACATGCAGTTCCTCAAGCTCACGGTAGTTTTGCGGCAATGGTGTACCAGCAAGAAGATGGCTGACAAAACCAATGGCAGATGCACCACACAGGCGGTGTGGTTCCAAGGCATTTGGCATCACATGCTCAACAGCAGCCTCAAATCCCAGTTCATCACGAAGAACACTCAAAACAGGCATGATTGTGTCCGTGGTGACAAGTTCATCAGCAATACGATGGGCAACAATAGTGCGACCATGGTAATTGAACCAAACCGGAAACCAATGTTCTTCTACAAGAAAAATGGCAACCACATGCAGACCACTCTTGAGAGCTCCTTTGTTTGCTCGACACCAGGTTTCACACATACCCTTGCCAATCATGTCCCACGTGGAAAGCAAAAGTGGGTCCATCATCACATACCCCCTTTCACTAGGCGTGTTCGGGGAGGGATTGGTCTCATGTCGCTTGAGAAGGTTGAGCAAATGAAATCTGATTTCATCATCACCCCATAGGCGCCCCTTTTCTCGCAGCAGATCCATTCTGGCTTCTTTTGTGATGCACTGATGAGAAAAACTGCTGGCCATGGCATCTGTATGCAGTGGTTGGTTTGAGGAGGAAGCCTGGTCACTTTCCTGCATGCCCGATGAACTGCGTGTTCTCTCCACATCACCAGTACCCCAAACCCATGGCCGAAAAGAGCTGAACGAGACAGAAATGGCATCTTCAAACTCCTTACGCAATCTTTCATGGATAACTCCCACTTCATCTTGGCTTGTGGGGAGCATGGTATCAAGCAGGGAGTGATTCAGAAACGCAACAGCCATGGCCCCACATTGGTCAGAAGAAAAGAACAAACGATGGTGGCGCACAAAAATCACTTGGTGGAACCCCAAGGCTTTGCCAATGGCTTCCATGGGTTGTTTCAGCATAGAGTGGTCCCTGTTTGGGTCATCCCATGTGGTAACATGAAGGTTGCCAGCAACTGGTGTAAGAACCAATGGAATCCAGTGGCCCTCAAGTGCACAACACGTGATGATCAGATGTTCGGCTTGCTTGATATCAGGAAATTGACTGCACCATGCACCACACTCTGCATGGCCATGGTGGACCCATCCTGTGATGAGCAACGGATCCAGCAGCACACATTTCTTGACCGGGGCAGCATGGAATTTCATCTGAAAATTCTCATAGGCCTTACACAGCTTGTCCAAATGAAACCGAAACTCATCATCAGACCACACACCTCGCTGATTCCTGAGAATGACAACACGATCTTCTGGTCTCAGCACCTGGTGTCGCAAAGCGGTCAAGTGGTCAACATTCTTGATGACCGGTACCTGGAGTCTCAGAAATTGGTCAGCCTGAAGAGCAAGTAATGGTGCAGCAGCCAACATGGAAAAGGACACTGACTCGGTAGGGTTCACAGCCTGGTCATTACGATCATATGCAACGGTGGCAGGCAAGGTTTCTTGCTTCGGAGCACAAACAGGCTGTGACCATTCAATGGTAGGTGAAACAGTCATTTTGGGTGGGTCTTTCACTGGTTGGTCTGACTCCCCAGGCAAGGCCATCGGTAGTATGGTTGCATTTCCTACACAAGGACCTACGCATGACCGGAACACATCATCAGGCAAAATCAATCCTTCACACTGAATGAAAATCAACTGGCCCAAGTCAATCACGTGGTTCAAAGGAATCTCAACCCCATAGAAATTGCAAACATGCTTGACTTCAAACTGACCAGCCAACTTAGTTTGGGCAATGATGACTTCTTGCACTGTGCACGGAGAATGCATCACGAATCGAATCGGAGCAGCGCGTTCATGTCTGAAAATCACTGCACACTCAAAGGGTGAAACATCTGGCAAATCATACTCCGCATGCTGGGGCACTTCAAGCCATGGGGTCGGCTCATCGGCAGCAACATCATTCATGATCGCATCAAAATCACCTGGCATGTACACCTGCTGAGGGATACTTTGATTACACTGGTGTTCTCGGATGATGAAATCAAGCACAGAAGCAATGCAGATCGGCTGACCTGCCAATGCTGGCCATCGGGGCGGGTGTAACAGCTCATGGATGGAGAGTTTCTCATACCCTTCCCAAAAGCACATCAAGGACCTAAGGTTAGGGTCATGAACTGGTTCATTGCAACATGGCCAGACCTGACGGCATCTCATCAAGGTCCATGAAACCAACGCTTGCAACATCGCACAGGCTGAGAAATTCGATTGCATTTGTTTCAGTGAATGGATCCGAGCAGCAAGGGTGGCAAAGATCCACGCTGTTTGCAACGGTGATGCCATTTGGCCTGATGCAGCTAACGTAAGCCTAGGATTGTGTCCAAAGTCAATGACAGGATCGAACCCATTAAGTGCATTACACTCACATGGATGCACATGGCGCAGTTTGCGCTCCCCAGTTGAAGCAGCAGAAAAAACCAGGAGTCCAAATAATCCCTTCTCTTGCAAACGAATCTGGGAGAGGCCACATGGTCTGCATCCGCATTCACAAGCCAAAACCTGACTCCCCCAAGCATGCAAAGCACATGGAGCACATCCTTCAAAGTTCAAAAGATACTTAAAGTAAGCCTCTGAATCCGCCCCAAAAGCAGTGACTTCCTCAGGTACCAATGCAAGAAGGTTCTCATCTGACTCATCACATGGAAGGATTCCCGGAATAATCTGGTTCACTTTTGAAATGGCATCTGACTTGGGCCATGGAACCAATGGAATCTGCCCAAGAAACGGGGAGGTCAGCAACCACCATGAGCGGGATCTGCGAGAAGGCCAAATATCACTGAGCTGGAGTTCCACTTGACTACATGAAAAACCCGTGACATCAACAAACTTCTGCAGCTCTTCCTTCACAAATTGGTTGGTCGAGGCAGGAGTCACGCACTCCAGGATAAGCACATGTGCCTGGACATAAAATGCTACCTGGAGAATACCCCTTAGTGACTGAGCTCTCGCATCCTGCCCTCCCTTTTGGTCGCCTAACCTCGAAAAAGGCTGGCACGCGAATCCAGCTGCTACAGTTCCAGCACCCTTGGCAAAATGCCACACTTTGCACACTGTGTCAAGGTCATTCACATCACCAACAATCGTAGGAACATTGCACTGTCGTTCATACAGTTGGCACATTTTCTCATTGAAATCCACAGCAAGAACTGGATGGAATCCACAGGCCGTGAGGCCCTGTGACATACCACCGAACCCTGCACACAACTCAATGACAGCATAAATCGAATCCCATGAAGGAGGCTCATGTCTGAAAATTCTCGAATCTTCATCCAGCACTACAACAGGAAAAGGATACTGCATTTTCATCGTGGCATGCATGAAGGTGTAGGAAGGTGAGGAGCCATCAATGAGTCCCACAACCAGAAAAGTCACCCCGTCTGAAGCCGATGTAAACAAATGAGCATCATGTGAGCTATCCCAGCACCTAAGGGTGCCCACAACATTCAGTCGTTCACCAGGCAATGTCTCCGCAAAGGTAGGAAAGAGATTTCCAGCCATCCATGTAAAACCCTACGGCCCACGCTTAGAAAGAACGGCCGCACCTCGGGAAGGATTTGGGCAGTCACGGCTGTTCCAAACCACCAACCAGAGAGTCAATAATCAACCATAGTCAATAGCAACTGTGGTCAATAATATAACCAATAATCTAACAGTAATGGGTAATAGTAAGCAACAGTCATCCATAATTGTCATGTGAATGATGGTTAATGAACAAAGTCAATAACCCAGATAGCCATAGTTGTAACCCAACTCAATAGTAAATGTATATACTGTATATATGTAATATACAATAACCATAGTCACTGGTAACCAGAGTCAATAATCAATAGGTATCCATAGTAACAAAAAGACTAATAGTATCTAATAGTCAATAGTCAATAGTTAATATAACCATTAACCATAGTCAATAACCCAAATAGCCATATAGTTACGTATAACAAAAAGACTGATTCAGTGGGAAAAATATCGCCTGTCTGGGAACTTCTTTCGACCATTTTCGGACGTCACGATCTCCTGGGTGTAGAGGAAATCCACACGAATCAACATCTCAATGGCTTTCAGCAGTCGAAGCTCCTGGGAGATCGGCCAGTGATTCATGATTTTCCCCATTCAAACGGCCCATGATTGGGGATATGCTATGGGCTATCCTCCAAGACAAAACCATACCTTCATCTGGGATGGCAAATAGATGACACCAGCTGACTGCTGTGGGGGGGTTCAAACCCTCACAAGGTTCAAACCCTCACAAGGTCAGTTGAACACAGTCTATATAGTTGATATGATAATAAATCCACGTATCATCAGCGGTTTGCCTTTGTTTTGCCATGAATCACCCGGTTCACACTGCTGTTCTGAGCGTATATTGTAACATCTAAAAATGTAGGTCAATATCTAATTTGAACGGTAATCATCATCTATACTGCGTAACTTATGGATAAACCCAATCGTGAGTCAATCCCGTAATGTTTTGATTGCTGTTCGCCACTTGGAGCATCATCCCACCTACCTGTTACCTGTAGCATGTGATTAGTAGCCGTTGTCAATACCGGGTTCTCCCATCCAAATTGATCAGACCCGTCACCTGAGTTCCTAAGCTCCTGTGGGCACCATTGTGTTTAACGGTGAATAATTATATTTTCTCACAAGTGTCCCCATGGAAAAAACTGCCACTTCATCCCCCTTAATTATGGATAATGAATGATAATGAATTATGGGAACTGAGGATTGCAGAATATCAGTGGATTATCCCCATTAACATCTATAATTATAGGCTTATGGATTATGGATGAATGATAGTGATGGGAACTTCCAATTAATTATCCCCATGAACTCTCCCCAACTGATAAAACTTACAGTAGTGATGTGGATTTCATCGGGAAGGTCCCATGGATGTCCCATTATGAATATGGATTAACATGGCTTAACTAACTATGTCATCCATGGTCCATGGATGGATATGTTACAAACCACTCATGATATGGATATGGATGTGGGTCAAAATGGAAGACCTAGGGGACCACAGATGTTAGTCTAGTTTAGTATTAGCCATCCATAATTTTGGGGTACCTAATTTTGACCCATACCCATATGTTTCCATGGTGCGAAATCCATCTCCGGGAAAGCTCCTGCGAGTCGTCCTGCACGTGGATCAAGGGCTCCCGCAGCGCGCTCCGCAGCAGCACAGCAACGGCCCCTGGGGAACCTGGAAAGCAACCGAGGGATACCCTGGCACTGAAACACCATCGTTCAAGTGAAACAAGTGGCAGGTTTAATGGGGGGAAAATAATGGAAAATATATGAAAATATGGGAAATTGTGGGGAAATATGATTCACATATGATTCACATATGATTAAACATCAAATGTTGGTTCACTTCACGGGTCGTAAGTGGTTAGATCTGGTTAGTAAGTCAGCCAGTAGCCAGTAATCAGGGTGGGATACTGGAAATTTTCGGACTCATGGATCATTACACGATTCATGGGATGATCCTCCAAGTAATTCAGCTGTAAAATGAGTCACTGGGATGTTCTGGCACAAACAAAAGCCTGTTATATAAGTTATATACGTTATATATGGATAACGCATGACCTCACTTAGGGCAGTAAAACCACACGGAGTAGTTAAAACTAAGTGATTGATATGGGATAACCCAACTTCGTACTTAGGGGACTTACA
Organism: Cladocopium goreaui; assembly: GCA_947184155.2. Taxonomy (NCBI): domain Eukaryota; class Dinophyceae; order Suessiales; family Symbiodiniaceae; genus Cladocopium; species Cladocopium goreaui. The sequence goes on along the minus strand of CAMXCT020003602.1, from coordinate 313,847 downwards.
TGGACTTACTGTCAGCAGGCTTATTAACTTTAGATACGATTCGTGGGATCCTCCAACTGGGGTGGTGGATTGCTCGATCCTTTGAGGATCCCACAAAGTTGATCTTGCTGAAGGTTTTCAGCTGAGGTCAGATGTGATCACATGCGGATTTCAACCATGTTCAACTCAGGAAAGATGCTCAAACGACTCCCTGTCGTTATTTGGAGATGTTTTCTGAAGCCTTTGGATCTTCAACTCGCCAGTTCAACTCGCTGTCGGGCCACTGAGTCCTGTAGCCAGCATCGTGTGGCCTGGCAGGTGTGTGTGTGTGTGTGTGTTATTCCAAAGCTTGGAATGAGCGCTCCTGCTTCTTTGATCATGATTGACAAGGACAACATAAAGGTTGGACATACTGGTAGGAGCCCTATGAAATAACCTCTGGTAATTCAACATAGCTATGGAAAATTGCATACAGTAGTTGATTTACCTATCAGACCCTTTAAAAGTGGTAATTTTCCATAGTTTTTTGTATCTTTACCAGAGGGTAGTCATAGAATTCTTGACGAAGTCCCTCAAGTTGGCCAAGGGACAAAGGCTCACAGCATCAGGCATGGGAAGCAAAGCTCCAGCTGCCTCCAAAGCAGGTCCAAATTCCCAAGCCACTTGGGAGGTTGCTCAGAATAAATCTGACCATTTTGTCCCATTGAATTTCACCAAGCTTGACATTGAACAAGGAATTTGGTTCCTGTCTAGACCTTCATCAAGCTTCAGCCTCGAACTGCGGAAAATCGCGTTCCTGGGAAGCTGAATGGATCGACTATCTGCCAAACTGGACGGTTTACCCATCTTAAGCCCAAGAAAAACAGCAACTTCAGCGGGGAAAATGAGGTTTCAAACATTTTTCAGATTGTTGCCATGAGAAACCACGTTTCACCTGAAAAAATCAGAATGAATTCGCTGCTGTGCTCCCGAACGATATGGGAGTAGATCAGTTTCAAGCGATCGGGCGATAAGCCCGTGCGATGGAAGCACAGTAGGACCTGGCCACCCCAGCTTTCGAATGCCGATCTAAATCAAAACCAGGATGCCCCCAAACCCCAACCGGGGCTATGAAGGGGAACTGGTATTTGTTGCTGTTATGATCTTTACTATGATCTATAGTATGATTCGTTATAATCATTTATAATCTATATCATAATCTACTATAAGACTATAAGCTATTATGATCCTATACAGATCTACAGTATAATTATATAGTACATATTGAATGTAAATGATCTGTTATGATCTATTCTGAGAGAATGGCAGCAGCAACACGTGCAAGCCTCTCGGAGCTCATGGGCTCGGTCTGAGATGGTCTCTCCATCTCTTAAAGTCTCGATGATTTTGGAATATTCCTGGCATCATGGGCCAAGATAAGATGGTCAAGTCAGTTCTGCCAATTTTGCAGCTCTGATCTGCTATGCTAGAAAAAAAAGAAACATCCAATTTGGATCAATTTGGAGGGTTGAGAACACGAAGTCTTGACCAGAAATTGGTTTGATGGCGAAAATGATGCAGGACGTCTGCGGAAGGGAACAATGATGATAAACCGTTCGGTTTTTTGGGGATCAGACCGCGACCAATACAGATCAAGATGAAGACCGACTTTCAGTGACTTTCAGGGAAATGGCGCGCGCCCCGTGAGCAGAAGTCGAGTCGTGGCTGGGTGGGGTATGAAATGGACAGGAAGCAAAGGTTGGAGCTGCAAACCCAGCAACCGATGACCACCATCCTTTCTGGCAGGATAGTGGTTAGATGTGGTTAGCATATGGTAGCATCCCAATTCGTGAAGAAATCTAACATATACGGTGAGTGCGTCCAAAACGCCGGGCTGATCCCATGAATTGAACTGCTAACATCTGCTAACCCCGAAGCCATCGATCTGACATCGCCTCCAAAAAGACCACCATGTGAATGGCGTAGGCGTAGGGTCGCCCGGGGATGGTGCCTAAATTCGCCTGGGCGGGGCGAATCTGAAGGGCCTGCTGAGGATCTTCTGGAATTCACAGTCGCAAATGGTCGAATTAGGAAAGGCTTAGGGTAGCGGCTTCTTCACAAGTGCGTTAAAATACGCGTTTGCCACATGATCGATTTGAAACATACAAATGTGTTTATGCCAATGCTATATACCCGTGATATATACCAATGATATATTATATATTATATACCAATCTAATGTCCATCCATGTTTAGAGGATTTCCCCGCGCAAATGCTGGTGACCAAATCCAAAGAATGACTTGGAAGAGCCCATAATAAACACCCATCCCATAGCATGGTCTCCGATCATTTGATCATTAAATGATCATTAGTTTGTCCAAAACATCGTGCATTTGGATCAATTTCCCTTTGATTCTAGATGATGTTATACCTATTTTCGGTGTTTTTTAGATGATTCTTATCCAAAATATTGTGCAGTTGGATAAATTTCCCATAGATTATAGATGATGTTATATCCAATGTTCGGTGCTTTTTAGATGATTTTTATCCAAAATATCGTGCAGTTGGATACATATCCCATTGATTATAGATGATGTTATATCCAATGTTCGGTGCTTTTTAGATGATTCTTATCCAAAATATCGTGCATTTGGATGAATTTCCCATTGATTCTAGATGATGTTATACCTATGTTCGGTGTTTTTTAGATGATTCTTATCCAAAATATCGTGCATTTGGATGAATTTCCCATTGATTCTAGATGATGTGTTCATCCAAAATATCGTGCATTTGGAATTTCCCATTGATTCTAGATGATGTTATACCTATGTTCGGTGTTTTTTAGATGATTCTTATCCAAAATATCGTGCATTTGGATGAATTTCCCATTGATTCTAGATGATGTTATACCTATGTTCGGTGTTTTTTAGATGATTTTTATCCAAAATATCGTGCATTTGGATGATTTTCCGAGTTCAAAAATTGGCCAAAGAGCCATGGCATCACCGAGTCCCCGGACCACCGCCCCCAGCAGCTCCAATCGCTCCACAATGTCGCCGTCGATCAGGTTGCGCTGTTCGGAAAGGCTGGGGTTTTGTGCACCAAACACGGCTGGATTTTTGTGGCTTCAAACGTTCAAAGATGTTCAAAGGACCGCAGTGAGTTCAAGTTCAAACCACCAAAAAATGTGACCAAAAACTGTTTTCTTTGACCATAGTGAGTGGAAACCGTAAGTTTTAAGAGTCCGTGGCTTCATCGGGATTACAAAAGGAGTTCAAATGGCGGTCCTCAGCTGTTCACCCAAATAAAGCTGGCTGATATTTGGATGTGTTTATGGTTCCCCAACATGGTAATAGTATTCATATGGATAAATATAGATATTAATATTTATATATAATTATAATTAATTATATATAATATGTGATTATACAATTTATATATGGACATATGACATATGTAATGACTGTAATGACTCCTGTAATAAACCCATCCCAAATCATCAAAAAAAACACCGATTTCCCAAAGGTTACCTGCAGGTCTGGTGAAGCATTGTTCAGGCGCACACTTTGGCGCGCCACAGCCTCGGCTCAGGGGAAAATGATACACAAAATCTGATACAAAAAGGTTCCAACAGCTCATCTTGCTCAGTGCATCTCAGATCATCTCAGTGCTTAGTGCATTTCTATGTGTGTGTGTCAAGCTCTGTACCAAAGAGTTCCTTACTTTTTTGCGGCTGATTTCAACCAACCAGTTTTTTAACTGTTTTCTTCCATAAATTATGGATACCGTTGCACCTTAATTCATAGCAGGGGGCACAAGGACCTTTGGTGAGTCTTGTGCCAATGAAGACACTCACCTCAGGTTGTGAAAACGTACCTGCATGATGCACCTGGATGACATACCCAATATGTTGGGGTCATAGCTGGTGGTCATATTCGTGTCCGTTAGTATTTTATGGGATCAGGCTAACCCAAGAACCTGCATGCCGTCATTCAGTCATTTCATGATCACGTTTGATTGAGCAATATTGGTTTTTCTTTTAAACAACCTGACATTCAAATGTCAACGGATAAGCTTGGCCTTTTTAACTCGGTATGGCCGAGTGATGCCTTCAACCTACCATGAGGTAATCAGACTTTGCATTCATGACAAGAAACTGTCTTTCATGACTTCGCAAGTGTGTATTTCGGCCGTGGGATCTGTCAAAGTCCGGTCGTGATCCTGGAATTCCAGGCGTCGTATCTCCCCTGGGAGTGCGAGAATCCACAAGTGAATTTGACTCTTGAATTCAGCCACGGTGGCTCATTGCAATGATTGAATGTGTGTCTCCGACACAAAGCGTGCATTTGAGAGAATAGATCCCGGTATGCTATCCGGCAAAAATAGCTTGAATTCACTGAGTTTGAACTTGAATTTGACCTTTGACAACTTTGGAGACTGATAGTCACCAATAAGATGAATTCTCTGAATTCCACACTTGAAGCCTCAGCATTGAATTCCAAATGGATGAATTGTGTTTGTACACATGAATGCCTTTTGGTGTACAGTTGAGTAAGCACTAATACGTCACCACTTGTTAGTTGTCTAACTGATTAATCCTTGTACAGTTAAAAAGTTGTCATATTAGACAACACATTTTCCATTTTCCTTTTTCTAGATTCCTGAGCCATGTCGACCCTGGTGTATAATGTTTACTTTGTGGCCGGCAACGTGGACCCAACTCCACCTCGGCCACCGAAAGCACCGGCGAAGCCAGCAGTAAGACTGGCATTGACACCACATACTACTTCAGCAATTCCGGTAGCAGCCCCAGCCGCAATTCCAGGAACGATCTCCGTACCTCGTCGACCGTCAACAATCCAACCTGCGGTGCCGGTTGGAACAGATGATGACAAACAGGAAAGACGTACAACATCAAGTTGCTCCAGATCCAGAACAAGACGTCGTCATCGAACATCCCATCACCGTCACCATCATCGTGATCACCATTCTCCAAGGTCCACTCCGAGATCTGAAAGAGGTAGGTCAGTTAGATCAGCTCGTTCTGTTTCTCAAGCTCTCGGTCCGCCACCAGGCCAATGGGACATTCATACTGGTCTTTGGGACCCGTATGTTGGAAACATTCCTCCCAGAGCGCATGTTCCTCCTCCCAGAGTTCCCGCTCCTCCTGCCTTGATGACTACAGGACCGTTTTCAGCCTTTCCTCTGTTAGATCGCTCAGGACGTCACGAAGTGACACCAACCAGAGACACTCAGATCAGTCAACCAGTCACTCCGAACCAGGCAAATATTCGATCCTGGTTAAAAAATCATCAAAATGATCACTACCCGATGATGGACAGTATGGTGAAATTCGTTGCACAAATTCTGGACTCCACCAGGTATACTCCTGATCATTTGTCCACAATGAAGTTGCTTGTTTATGACCCTCAAGATCATGAACATCATCCTACTGATTTGGACAAGAGTCATTATTACCTTATTAAAGGACATTTCTCTCAAAGAGAAATACCAGATCCAGTACGAGCTGCACCTGCGATGAACCTCCACGAAGTACAACATGTGAATTTGGTTCATGCTAGCAGTATTGGAGGCATCAAAGGTATTTTTTCTGATCAAAAGATCGGACCTAGCCGTTTGCACAACAGCCAATCTTGCTCATTTTTCAGTCTTGGATCTAAAAGAACCAACGACAGAGCTTGGGATGACAAAGAAATGGCCAGAATCACACATGCAGCATGGTATGCTGTGAAGAATACAAGTAACATTCTGGCAGTTGCGGTAGGATGGGGAACGGCTGAGGCCGTAAAGCAAGGGGGAGAATGGGAATGCGTACAGAAAACCATGCATGGCGGATGCGTCCACCATCAAAGAGGACGCATGTGGGTCACTAATGAAAACTCCCACGAACTCTCAGGTTTTGCATTCAGAGTGGCAGCTGAAAGCCCACTAGACTAATTCCCTACTCCGTTTTGACCCTTGCTGTTTTTCACCATTTGCTAATCTTTTGTCTGATTGGAATTTTGCTTCAATATGAACTGCCCGTCTCTCCATCAGACTTGTTACCGGTATGCTTAATTCATTTCCGTTGCATGCGCGATCGACATTTGCTGAGATGTCCAAAAAACAAACGCATGGACAACCCATGTATTCCGATTTGTGATTTAAACGTACATATTTTAATTCGATTGGAATTGTGATCCATTTTGTCCAACAAGAAGATACATCAGAATGCCACGTTCAATCAACGTGCCGCATCAAATTGCAGGTTTTTCAATTCTTTCTGTTATTTCTGTTATCGCTGCAGTTTTGGGTCCTTAGGCTTCCTGTTGACGTGTTAATTTCTCCGTTGTTAGCCATGTCGTACTGGAATAGGTCCCAATGGAATTCTTGGGACAATCAATGGCAGCAGCAGCAGTCTCCTCCACCTCCGCCTCCGTCTTCGAATCCGCCCGTGAGTTTACCATCAAACTGGCGCAGCACGAGTCAATGTTGGGATGATCAAGTTCAATATGGTTACCGTTTGTACAGATCAATTCAACCGACTGCATGGAGCCGCAAGAGGAATCTTGCTGGCCAAGATCCACTTTCCGTCCCGCTCAGTCATCTTACCCGGCATGGACCTGATGAAGCAGCGCTTCGAGCGCTCAGTGAGGGCAGATTTGTTGGAATCATTTGTGCGAAATCTGTTGCTGAATCTGTGTTTGGTTCCCAAATTTTGAAGACATTCCGCGATCAAGGAATCGATATCGATGCTACGGCTGAAAGCCTCCATCGCCAGTTGGCCCCTCAGCAGGGCATTCCCAATCGCACGGACAAACCTATTGAGTTTATGGCACCTTTGGTTCAATTCATAGCCGATAAACTCAAGGCTCAGTGTCCTGTAAAACAGGATGCCGAAGCCATGCGAAGGCTCCAGGAGACCGAAGCGAAGCTTCAAGCTGCCAAGTCCAAGCTTGCGCAAGCAGGCATTCCGGATACACCCCAGAGATCACGGCGTACCACCGGCACTTTTGCCCCTGATCCCAAATTGCCAACTGATGATCTTGATGGTCCTGGTTCTACTGGTTCTGTTGTTCCTGATTCTCCTGCTGTTGTTTCTACCTCTCATAGAAAGAGACCCAGCGAGGCATTAGGGGCTTCTCCGAAAGCGCTGCCAAAGCAAAGAAAGCTGGCACCTATGTTCCACAAGGCAGCGGCGTCGCCAAAAGATGTGACCTCTGCCACGCAATCTCCGACAGAAATCACAATTCAGGAGATTTTGGAGCCAAAGGCGCCAAATCTCAGAGAGAATCAGCTTTCCGGAACCACCGCAGCCAATGTAAAGAAGTGGACCCAGAATTTCAACCTGGAAACCCAGCAGATGTCCAAGAAAATCATGGATATCATAAAGGCTGCTAAATGCACCAAGGAACAGTTGCAACAGGCCAGCACTCAATATGGCCTTAATTTAAGTGACGTCCTCAAGCTCAGCATCACAAGTCTCCAACAGGCAGTTGCCGTTGGAGCAGCTCTTACAGCTTGACTAGCTATGGATGTTTCCAAACATCGGCCGAAAGCCGTTCTGGATTACATCACAGTTTTGAGATCCGTATTTATTAAGATCGTGCACTTTGTTCCCGCTGTCAACAAGTCTTGTGCAATTTGGGCCCTGGGTTTGCTTCATCTCATTTGTCTTTTCCATTTTGGATCACGCACGTATCATACCGAGGTTTGGCAGCGAAGACTGCAGAACCTTGGTATTAATCCAGAGAGTTACACTTTTGTATTCTTTCAATGTACAGCTGTCACCTATCTTAAAATGCAGTTTAACCTTCCCAACTCCACTTCACTTTCGTACAAACAAGCTGGTAGATTTTATATCGGCTCCACATCCATTGGAATGGCCAAGCGGGAATTTAATAGAATGGCCAAGTACAGACTGGCCAAAGATGGTACTCCTGTTCATGTTGAACTTGCTGTCAAGTACTGGTCTCGACGTTCTGATTTTTCTAATTTTACTGCAATTCCAATTGCTTCTTTTTCTACATATCAAGAAGCCTGGATTTTTGAACATTTACTGATTTCAAGATGGCAACCACCGTTGAACCATCCATTCATTACCAAAATCTTGACGCTGAAAGCATCAGGATGGTTGGTTCAGTACAAGAAACATTCTGACTTTTCCATCTATTCCAGAGGGAAACAGATTGTTTCAAAGACTACGCAGAAGACTCACCACCAAAGGTGTTCCTCCCTCCATTCACTGCAAACAAGCTCAAGCTTGGAACATTCTTTTTGAGCTCACAAGTCCTGGCCGCCTCTCTTTTGACACGGCGAGAACCCTCAGGTCTGGGAAATTTGATGATTGGGAAATCTATGTGTTGTACCGACTTTGCAATCATTTAGAACAGCCAGCGCGTGGTAGAGCCAGAAAACTTCTTGCATCAGCCATGAAGTTCAGAAATATGACGATACCAAAACTGAATCGTCCAGCGACCATGCCATTTTTGGCACACTCCGATTTTTCAGCACAAGTTTCAAGATTTTTACGTAATCATGTCTTGAAGTACAAGGAAATTGCAATTCCGTTGCATCTTCCAACCTCAAAACTGAGGGAAGCTGCAGCACAGACACTTTCAGGTTTTCTACACAATTACAAGAAGTATGAGCACAAGCACCCTGTACAGGATCCGACCCAGTTGACATGTTCGTGCTCTCAATTGATTGCCAAAATCAAACATTTTGATCCTTCAATTCATTGTTTTGGTGTCCATCAACATGTTGCAGTTGGTATCCATGAGTTGAAGTTGCCCTCCAAGCTGCGCATCTTTGAGACTGCCAACGCCTCCTCTACGTTCTTTCCCGGCTTCGCACAATTTCAGAAGATTTGGCATGAACAATTGCAGTACTGGACTAAATTTCATGGTTGTCCTCCGTTTTCTCATGGAGATCTCCAAGCCGAACTTCTTCGACAATGGACCGCTCACACCAAGGAGTTGCATAATAATCCCAGATTTTCCTTCCAGAACATCAAGCACCTCCTTCAATGGTTACCACCCAATGTGGTGATTCATCATGCTGATCATGAAATTCATCGCATCACCCTGTTTTGTCCTTCCTTCTATTTTGAGTCTGCTTGCAGAACGTGGGATGATCCTGAATTGTTTTCCCGTTTTCCTGGAAATGAAGAAGATGCTCAAAAGCTCATTGCTACTGCTTTGACACCGTCCTTGCAGAACAGATATAGATGGGGGATTAACACATCCTCGACACTGCCTTACGGCTTTGTACATCTGAAACGAAAGAAGATGTTCAACAAAGGACGTACACTGATTTCGTATTTTGGTTCACGCTATGGCAAGCTCATGCAGGCCACCGCCAGAACTCTTGATACGATGTGCGTGATGCTTTGGCCGCAAGAAGCCGGTCAACTTTCTGTTCCTGAAATTTGGAAACATATCCATCAACAGTTTTTTCAAACTGATGACGATATTCAATTTGCTGCCATCAATGATGATCTTGTTGGATTTTTCAACAGTGTCCCTCAATCACGTTTACTTGATGCGATTCAACAATTGACCACGGAATGGGTCAATCAACATGGTGAAACACAAGTTTCGGTAAACATGGCTCTGAAAGGGCCAGTTGTCCATACTTCATTTGTGGGACAATGCAAGAAGACATCGTCGAATATCAAGACCGTTCGAGTCCAAGATATTTTGACAATTGTCCAGGCTTCTTTAAGCACCCACGTGTTTAAAGCTGTCAACCAAATTTGGGTACAGCATCGTGGAGCAGGGATTGGATCACACATCTCTCCCTCTCTCAGTAATTTGGCTGTGACGCTCATAGAGCGCAGCTGGAGAAATGCGTATTTAACTTTTGTTCAATCCAGCCAACTCCAGCTTCTGTTCACAAGATATGTTGACAACAGATTCATTTTGTTTGACCACCGTTTTCGCTCCGCACTGCCCATGCGAGTGCTTTCCGATTGTTTCTTTTATCAAGCGCCGGTGGAGTTGGAAACCGTCCAAGATGGTACACTCCTTGGGTTCACCATTGACGTAGTGCAACGAACCGTAAGGTACCAAGTACCTCCACTATGGAAAATTCGTGATCTCCATTCTGCTGGCAGCATGCGTCTCCGCTTGTCCGGACTAAAGTCCCGCGCAACCTTAATTCGCAGATACACGTTTCCCAAAGAATTTGTCCGTGATGATCTCAACCAACTCATTCAGCTGTATGTACAGAAAGGGTTCTCCAAAACAGACTGCCAACGCGTCCTGTACAGAAGGCAGTTCAAGCATACCTAACCTTTTGGCTGTGGCAAAAATATTTACTGACACGCTGATCAGGTTGCAAATGTTCCTCTGCGGTTTTTTCACAAATCTCTTGATGATGTCTTCCATTCTCGCCTTTAAAGGAATACAAGCCCGGCTACGTGCCTTTTTGTGTGTGTCAAGCTCTGTACCAAAGAGTTCCTTACTTTTTTGCGGCTGATTTCAACCAACCAGTTTTTTAACTGCTTTCTTCCATAAATTATGGATACCGTTGCACCTTAATTCATAGCGGGGGGCACAAGGACCTTTGGTGAGTCTTGTGCCAATGAAGACACTCACCTCAGGTTGTGAAAACGTACCTGCATGATGCACCTGGATGACATACCCAATATGTTGGGGTCATAGCTGGTGGTCATATTCGTATCCGTTAGTATTTATGGGATCAGGCTAACCCAAGAACCTGCATGCCGTCATTCAGTCATTTCATGATCACGTCTGATTGAGCAATATTGGTTTTTCTTTTAAACAACCTGACATTCAAATGTCAACGGATAAGCTTGGCCTTTTTAACTCGGTATGGCCGAGTGATGCCTTCAACCTACCATGAGGTAATCAGACTTTGCATTCATGACAAGAAACTGTCTTTCATGACTTCGCAAGTGTGTTACTTTAATTGAAAGCTGTGAAAGTCTTGAAGTCTCAGTACCCCTGGGCTCTCGCCTCTTCATCTGGTGGATCTCGTTTGAGCTCCTGGGCTGTGACCAAAGGAAGTCCACCCTGTCAGCTCAAGAATATCCCTGTTCTCACTGGCTTGATTCAACCAATACTCCAATTGCAGTACATGAAACAAAGGTTTTTCCGGAGGTTTTCCATCATTTTCCATCCAAATCTACGGGTTTCCCGTAAGATTTCCCTCCAGCAGCTCCTTCACAAACTCCAGCACTTCAGCGCGCGACAGCACGCCACGCGCGGCATCTGCTGAAGTGCTGGCACCGGCAGCATCGGTGGTGTTGGTGGCCTTCGTTGGTTTTCAAGGGATTCAGGGTCTGAGACAGGTGGGATTATGGCCTGAAAACCATAGAGTCACCACAGAAATCCTCATCATCTTGAAGACGTTTGTGTATATGATGATTATTGATTTTTAATTTATAATGATTTAAATGATTTTAAATGTATGTACATTACATATCTACGGCAAATTTTGAGGGATGTCTATGTCACGGTGGTTTCTGAAGACAATGCCTAGCATGCTGATAACTATTCGTTTGTGTTTGCAAAGTATGACTTAGTTGCTTTCCATCTGTTTCAATAGTGTGCAGTTGAACTAAAAAATATTTGGCTAGTCAGTTACACATAGTTACACTACAGAAAAACATTCATCTCAGGCTTGGAGCATCTTCTCTTCCATTGGCAATGCTAGTTGTGTTTCTTCGACCATTAAGGACGATACTGGGACCAAGGCGGTCAAGACATGGGATCCTTACCCGCCAGCTTCACGGATTTGATCGACTCATCTCGGCCAGCTCCGCGAAAAATTGATAAAGCCGACACGTGGAGCATAAAGTGAAGCATAAAGTGGAGCCTAAAGTTCCAAGTCTGAGTCTGAATTGTACTCAAATAAATGTTCATCGACAGATCCCCAGGAAACGACGGATCCATCGAACAGGATTGCAGCAAATTTGGACTCTGTTGCTTGAATCTGGTGCACATTCTTGAGCTGCTCTTGCACTTGGGAGCTGTCACCACCAAAATCTGGATCGCCCCAGGTAACTACTGAGCCATCTGCCAGGACAGCAGCAAACGCATGCCATGTAGACTGAATCTTCTGCACACTCCTGAGCTGATTTCGGACTGCAGAGCTGTCACCACCATGTCGTGGATTGCCCCAGGTAACAACTGAGCCATCTCCCAGGATCGCAGCAAATGCGGAATCTGTTGCTCCAATCTCCTGCACGCTCCTGAGCTGATCTCGGACTTCTGAGCTATCACCACCCTCATGTGGATTGCCCCATGTCACGACAGATCCATCTGACAGGATCGCAGCAAATGCAGACTGTCCTCCCTGAATTTGCCGTACACTCCTCAGCTGATGCTGAACCCGAGAGCTATCTCCGCCACACTCTGGACGACCCCAAGTCACAACTGAGCCGTCTTCAAGGATTGCAGCAAACGCAAACCATGCGGCCTGAACCTGCTTCACCCTCCTTAGCTGATCGTGGATCTCGGAGCTGTCACCACCATCATCTGGATCACCCCATGTCACGACTGAGCTATCTGCCAGGATTGCAGCAAATGCCGTGGCTGCGGCCACAATTTGCCGCACGTTCCTAAGCTGCCCTTGGACTCCAGCGGCGTCACCGCCATATCCTGGGTGGCCCCAAGCAACAACTGATTCATCTGCCAGGATGGCAGCAAATGCGTCAGCTGTGGCATGCACCTGTTGTACATTCCTGAGCTGATGCTGGACCTCAGAACTATCGCCTCCACAGACTGGGTCGCCCCATGTAACGACGGACCCATCGGCCAGGATCGCAGCAAATGCACAAAATGTGGCTTGAACTTGCTGCACTGGCACACTCTTGAGCTTCTCCTGGACTGCAGAGCTATCAGCGCCCCAATCATCCCTAGCCCTATCCGGATCACCCCAGGTAAGAATCCCATTGTCTCCCGGGCACCACAGGGCAAAAACTTTTTTTGTTGCACTTAGTTTTGGAAGCTGCGCAATCACAGTGAGGTGATCTCCATCTTGAAGCCCTGCACTTTCCAGGGATTTGGTGAGATCAGACAAGGCCTGGCCACTTGCAGTAACAAGTCTAAGGAATCCTTTCCCAAAAAAATCCTGGGCCAAAATTCTCAAGTCCTCTACTTTGGAGGACTGCGCAATGGAAAGGCGTTTCCTCTTCCCACTTGGCAAAGCTACATCAACTTGAAGCATCAGGGAAAACTACCCACTCAAACTGTAAGCCCAATACAACTTGAGCTGTGAGATGCTCCAAAACACCTTGAGCCGAAATCACTCAGAGATGGTACTTCCTATGTGTCCACCTTCGGACAGCCTTTGGATGGTCAGCAATCATCTGTAGACAACGAGGGACAGTACCGCAATTGCTGGCCGTTTCAGGGCAAAAGAAATTAATCAAGTCTCTGATACAGGATGATTTTTAACGTGATGTCCAGCGTTCGATGTTTAATCATGGTGTCCTGAATCCACTGCCGTATCATGGTCAATCATCATTTTCCCTAAACAAATGTCCATCTTGAGGGGTATCCCATGGTATCCCGGTATCCATGATTGGTCTTCCGCGCAGGCGTTGCCTCTGTCCGGAGCTGAAAAACACTCCCACCTGGCATGGGTTGCAGCGAACCGGGACCCCACTAGAAGGATGCATTAGTCAAACGAATAAAGGAAGTGTGTAGACTTAGGATTACTCAGGTATGTCGGGCGAAATTTGTTGAGCTATCAGTCCTGCAATTTGGCCGATGATGTGCTATGACCCCCCAATCTGGAGGGAAAAAAGGGACCATGGCCATGGCTAAGAATGATTGAACCCCAACTTGGATGGCTTGAAACTCAAAAAATGACATACGCCACTTATGGGTCCACCATTTCCCACATATTGTTGAGCTTTGATTGAAGAAGGGAAAGAAAAGAAAGTGAAACCCTGACTTGGATCCATAAAGGGTGTAGTTGATTCAATAAAGATGTCATTTTGGACCTATTTTTCCTCCCAACTTTCTTGAAAATCCAGCCATTAGTTGATGCTTCAACGTCATCAACCCCCATGATCCTGACGCCTGGCCGAAACAGGCTTGGTGGACGCCTCAACAGCGGGGTTGGCACCGGAAAAGCACAGCAGAGATCCAATAAGATGACTTCTGGTCAGCGGCTAGCCTAGTCATAGACTAAGTTACTCTGCATCTATATATACAGAAGGGGGTGCGAGTCAATCCGCACGCTCTACAGGACGAAACCCTGCAGAGGCAACCCCAGGATACTAATGATACAGTTCACCGTGCCCAATGGAACCTGTGCGGACAAGCCGAATCATGCAGACTTCTAGAAGTAGCACGCTAATTTCTCAATGATATACTAAAATAATTATAGCAGAATGTATTGAAACCATCTACAAGCAAATCAAAGGGTCCATGCGGCAGATTAACTACACAACTTCGACATGTGGCAAAAATCTTTGGGAAATCAATGGAAATCATACCCTGGTCATTTGGAAGTTCGGTCCAAATGGTTCAAAACTGGATACCACTAAAAGGTTGGGAGCTTCATCCAGCCACCACCACAGTCCGAGGCCTCAGCCGAACTCTTCCCTGGCAACCAATGATTGACCATGTAAATCCATGGTAAATTTGTGCATAATTGTGCTCAAAAAACCATTCGGAAACATTCGCCATAGTTTTTTTATTCAAGTTTCATAGCAATTGATCTCACATGAAGGAATTGCGGATTGTTGGGACTTGGTTTTTCGAATGCAAATTGACATGTAAATGCAAAGTCACGAGGGCCAATTACCATAAAACCAACACTGTACAAGCAAAGCATCAAAAAGCAAGGATCACCGTGCACCATCTTTGAAACGGCAGCGCAAGTCGGCCCCGGAGAGACATGCGGCATACAATGATACAATGTCTCATAAGTTCATGCTGTGGTGGCGAACCAAGATGGGTGAAACCATCGTCTGGTAAACATCGCAAAGCAAATGGTTGGAGATTGTCTGTTTTGAGCTGTCGCTTGAGGCCTCTCTTGCAACTTCAACAACCGAGAACGGTTGGGGTCAGGGGTACAAATATTGAAGTTGCGGACATCCGAATCTTGGATTTGGACTCTAATCCACTCTGTCCTGAACCAAAAGCTCCGTGATTTTGTTGCCCGTCCTGCCCCCGGCCCAATCAATGAATGCTACGACCAATTAGAAAATGCCAAGTCTCCACAGCCAGAGGTCGTCATCCAACGCAGCATCAGCATCTTTTGCAGCCCAGCGCTATTCTGAAAGAATCCAAAGTACATGCAGCAGAATCATAGGCACAAAATGATGTGTAACTGCCTTGGACAGCGCACAGCGTCGATCCAATCCATTCCATGTCACTGTGGGAGGCACTTGCAATCAGCCGAACAAGCTCCTCGCAAGCAGAAAAACCATCCACAGAATCACAGAATCCGCGGATTAGGCACCTGATAATTCAGGTCTGATGGAAGAACTCACGGAGAACAAAGCTGAAACCAGTTCTTCGCCATTCGCCTCAACCTTTTCTTTGAACGGGAACCATTTTGCGAAGTCTGACTCTTGAGTTGATGTCTCCACAGGGTGCACAACTCGCAAGAACGGTGGTCAGACTTCTGACACCCCACATTTTTTCGCCAGGAGTTTGTGATTCGGAGTCTGTGGAATTTTAATTGGATGTGATAAAAAGAGACACCCATTTAGATTCCCATCTGTATACTTTGTATTCATATCTTGGATATTGGAAAAAATAAAACATTAGCATCACCTTAAGCAACACATTCGTCAGCGGTCCTGGCGCATCCAGCTGGGCTTCAGGCTCGCCAGCTGGGCTGCAGTGATTTTGCCGGAAAAATGTGGGAAATTGTCTGGCAAAAAATGCGAAATGTTATGGAAAAAGTTGGACATGTATGGAAAAAATATGGGCGAAATTTAAGAATTGGGATAACCTCAGCAGTGGATGGGTGAATACTTGTGAAACATGACCCATAGTTTGTGATGGCTGGTGATTTTGTAGCGGTGGCAAAGACGTGATGCCTCAATGCAAAACTTCGCATAGAGGTTTCCATAAATGTGGGTACCCCAAAATGAATGATTTATAGTGGAAAATCCAATGAAAATTGATGATTTGGGGTTACCCATGGTTACCCCCACTTTAGGAAAACCCCATATATAGTCTATGGGGTCCTTCAATCCAAAATGACATGTTGAACTCTTGGCTTCTACAGCACCTTGCACTTAGCCTCTGCAGGATGTCCACCTCCAAAGTGTTCATGTTTCAACCAAGGATACGGTGCTTCTTGTCCCATACCCAAATAATTAATCCCAAATGTAACAAACCTCGAAAATTGCCAGAAATGAGTGTCTGAAATTTGGGTACACCCCTCCAAATCGGCAATTTTTTTTGGTGCCACTGAAGCCAGGCCACTCCCTGGCTCAGCTGGAAGCGAAAGATCTCTTCGTCCGTGAATAACTGTGGTTGGCTCCAAGCCTTTGGGCTGCTGCCCTGCCACAGTGCAGATGGGCTCAGCAACCGGGGATATCAATATCAACATATCAATCATCAAAATTGGGAGTTGACCAGTGTTTCCAATGCTTCCACGTAAGACTCCAACAGAGAGATACTTAACACCAACAAAAAGGTTATTGAGAAACGACAGTCGTGGTTAAGACGCCCTGTGCTTCCAGCTGTTTCCAGCAGCCAATCTTCACGACTAAAACCTGTATTTGTCTACTATTGTATGCTTATGCGTTCCGCCTGTTTCTTCGTCTTCATCTGGTCTTTCTTGGTTTCTTCTTTCTGTTCTGTTTCTGCCTTCCCTATCCTGCTGCATCTTCAGAATCTTCAGTGGTTTTCTCCTTCTCTGGCAGCTCCTCCTTATCGATCTTGTTGTTAGTCCTCTTGACCTCCTCAAGCTTGCAAAAAAATGCTTTACATGAGCCCTCTCCAACATCCCAAAAAAAATCGGTTCCAGGCCTGGCTGTGCAGCTCCCCACACCGTTGTTGCAAATCATGTTCGCAGTTCCAGCTTCAAGTCAAAGAAGGATGGCCAGGCTCATGGCCAGGGCAAAGGCCCTGTCCCTGGTTTTCAGCTTGGAACTGAGTCCAATGGCTTTGATCGGCCCCGCTGTGCGCCAGCTACGTCTCCATCAGCTTCCAACCTGCGATAGCCCGTGATGTCGGCATCCAGGAAGTAGCAACGGCTGGGGAGCTCTTGCAGCAGCTCGCCGTGCTTCACATCTTCACATTGGCATCTGAGGGGACCTGGTTTTCCCATGAACTCCAAACGAAGGAATGCAATGGCATTTTAAAAAAACTTAAGGCACATGCAATGCGCAAGTGCCATTCAATCCCTGTCTGCCCCTTCCACCAAATGGACCAGCCTCTGTTTAATGTTGTCGTCCCAGAAGCAAGGCGCCGCATTGATCAAAAATGTGGGTCATCCTGTTGGAATATTCGGTAGATGGTATCGGGATCTTTGTGAATGTCTTTGTTGTTGTTTTTCCTGGGTTGTTTTTGCGCGGGCGAAATGGATTCAGGGATGGTGAAAGGTTTGGCACTTGCCTTCGAAATGGATTTTTGGGGTGTGCCAAAGTTCATGAATTCTGGTTTTCGGATTGTGGGTATTATATCACGCTGTTCTGAAATGATGATCAAAATTGGGTATGGGAAATGGACAACCCCTACGCAAGTAACGTATACCCGCCGTGAATTGTATCTGTTCAACAAGATTGGTGAACTTACAGAACCAGTCCTTGTTCTTTGAATGGCTGCGGTCCTGCGGTGTTGTTTCCCCATGGCAGTTGTGTTTGCACATGTTTGCACAGTCTGCAAGATGTTTACAGAAGAGTTTCCGGAGTTTACCTTTCTCATTCAGTGAGACTTCGTTTGGAAGGCAACATTTCTGCTGCAATTGCTGCTCAACTTTGCCATCAACATGTACCTGAAACAGAACGGCCTGACCTATGACTTCCGCGTTCATGCTCTCGAGTAGCTTTCAGCTTACACGACAGGGAAGGTCTCAAGGGTTCTTTCTCTGCTACAGATGTCTTCCTGATCTAGCTCAAGTCAGCATCGTTCTATCTGTCTTTTCATACCATTTGACGAACAATTTCACATCCCAGCCTTAGCCCAGGGTAGATCAGCGCTGTTCACATCTCGCCAGTCGATGGGACGCGGTTTGGACGGCCTTTTCACTAGCTATGAAGCAACGTCAGTGACAGCACACCATGGCTTGGTGATGGACCAACATCCGTTCGAATACTTGGGATGATCTTCCTAGTGATAAGGATTTAAAATCAAGATGTGTTTCTTTTTGATGTTGTTTAAAATCTTTGAAATGCTTTGAAACCACCAACCAGATAAAATGCTCTCAGCTTGGAAAGCGGCGGCAAGCCTCACCAAAAAAAGGCCCAGTCGCGAGTCGCGGCTCGCATCGATGCCGCGCGTGCTATGCGTAGATTCGCCTCTATATGTTTTTATTATCTACATTTATCTATGTACAGAATGATAACTCACGCATCTATAATCTATCTTCACAATATGTTAGTGCACATAAACATATATTTTAAAAAAAAACATATACAATTTACAGTACATCACAATTGTGGTACTGCACCCATTTCTGTGCCATGTGTCATGAGATCCAGTCCTCATGTGCACAAGCTGCCCAATGGAGAGCTCACGACATCCGAGTTCATGTTGTCTTCCAAGTGTCGGCAGTGTCGGCTGTAATTTCCAGCAATCGGCCAATGGTAAGTCAGATCACCGGAAAACCTAAGCCACACATGACAAAGCAGTAGACTTTGGAGTCAAAATGTTGTAACTGTTCCACAGATTTCCACAGTTTCGCAAATCTAAAGGCTGGATTTGCAGATACATATATAATAATATAATATATATATATACCTTGATCCAAAGGCAGAAAGACGCCAATGCCATGGTTGCAAGTCCCTGTCACAGACATTTCGCACCGAACCCCTGGCACCTGCCTGATAATCAACAGTCGCTGTCACCTTTTTTTCGGCAAGGTGTAGAGGTTTAGCATGGTTTAGCGATCCATGGCGATCCTACAAACTTTTCAGATGCGATCTTCCAGTTCTTTCAATAGCGAGAAAAATATGAGAAACATATGCTCTACCTGTGTTGGTTTGGGTCGTTTCACCGCTTGAAACATCATTGGCGTATCTAAGCCAATGTGTTTTATGGTGCGCGAGCTTCCGAAATCGGTCGAAAAAACGCGGACGTGCAGGACTTCAACAGCATCAAGAGTAGTATCCAGGACAAACATGATCCCACCCCGGTCTCCTTGCTGTTTACTTGGAATTCTCGCCCACTAAATCAAATGACAATTACATAAATATATATATATGGTGGTTGTCCAAAATCCTTTTTCCCGGACAGCCCTCAATCGCTCAGCCAATCGCGCAGCAACCGCGGTACCACAGTGATCAATCGCGGAAGGGTTTGTTCTTCGTTGATTTAGAAGTCAAACTTCCGACAATGTGGACAGATGAAAAGGAGAGCTGGGCAGAGGCAGAGAGAAGAGAAAGATTAGAAGAGAGAAGATCAGAGAAGAGAAAGAGTAAGAAGAAAGAAGATGCAGATGCACGAAAAGGTAGGAAAGTCGCGAAACACTGTGTTTTTCCAATGATTTGGGGCTCCGGAGGGTCGAAAAGTAGGCTCGCTAAGCGGCGGGTGCGGAGCCAGCTGGCCAGATGAGAGATGAAAAATTGCACGCCGTTGTGGCGCGAAGCACATTTCCAAGTCAAAATGTACAAAACACACCAGCTCCGGACCACTTTTGGAAGTTGAGATGTCGAAAAAGTGCACGCGGTTGTGGCGCGAAGCACATTTCAAAGTCAAAATGTACAAAGCACACCATGGTCGACCACTTTTGGAAGTTGAGATGTCGAAAAAGTGCACGCGGTTGTGGCGCGAAGCACATTTCCAAGTCAAAATGTACAAAACACACCATTCTCGGACCACTTTTGGAAGTTGAGATGTCGAAAAAGTGCACGCCGTTGTGGCGCGAAGCACATTTCCAAGTCAAAATGTACAAAACACACCAGGTTCGGACCACTTTTGGAGGTTCAGATGTCGCTTCGCTTCGCTTCGCTTCATTACACTACACTACATTACACTACACTACACTCCACTACACTACATTACATTACACTACATTCCACAACACTACAACTACAACTACACAACTACACAACTACACAACTACATTGCACTACACTCCACTACACTAAATTACACTCCACTACACTCCACTACACTAAATTACACTACAGTACACTACACTACACCCCACTGCGCTACACTACATTACACTACACTCCACTACACTCCAGCACACTAAATTACACTACACTACACTACACTACTCTACACTACACTACACTACATTCCACTACACTCCGCTACAACTACAACTACACAACTACACTCCGCTACACTCAAGTACAGCACACTACACTACATTACACCATGCTACACTCCACTACACTACACTACATTACACTACACTACCTTCCACTACACTTCACTACATTACACTACACTACATTCCACTAGATAGATAGGCAATTAGATGAGAGAGAGAGAGAGAGAGCGATAGATAAATACATAGACAGATCGGTAGGTAGGTAGATTGTCAGAGAAAAAGAGACAAAGAGAGGAGACCTCAAGCACCTTTCGGTCCGTCAGTGGCTTCGCTCTGCCATCCCTGATTCACAACAACCAATCTCTCCTATAGGTTTCCTATTTTTGAAACTTTCGCCACCGCCTTGTGCGGTACTACTGGTATTCATGAATCCTAGTAGGTTAGTAGTAGTAGTAGTAGTAGTAGAAGTAGTAGAAGTAGTAGAAGTAGTAGTAGGAGTAGAAGTAGTAGTAGGAGTAGGAGTAGGAGTAGGAGGAGTAGTAGTAGGAGGAGTAGTAGTAGTAGTAGGGGTAGGAGTAGGAGTAGGAATAGGAATAGGAGTAGGAGTAGGAATAGGAGTAGGAGTAGGGGTTCTAGTAGCAGGCAAGGGGAACAGATGGTTGCGTTTGGCCGATTTCTGACGGGTTTCTGACTGGTTTCTGACCCTTCAGCGGGACTCGTGTCAATTGGATTTAAAAGCAAAGGCAGTTTTTCCTAGGTGTACTAGTGGTAGTGGTGGTGCAGTAGCAGCGGGTGTGGTGGTAGTACTAAGAGTAGTAGCAAATCTAGTAATGAGAGTAAGGATCCATGCGTGAACGCATTCGATTTCAAATTTGGGAGCAAAATAAGCTTGTGCGGTCCGGAAACGGTCCGGAAAACTCACAGTAGTACCAGCAGCACTAGCAGTAGCAGTAGCAGTAGTGGAAATCGGAATAGGAGTAGGCGTAGGAGTTCTGGTGAGAGGGTGAGGGAATAGGCAAGGGAGAGAGAGAGAGGTTGCGTTTGGCCGGTTTCTGACTGGTTTCTGACTGATTTCTGACCCCTCAGTGGGACCTTTGTCATTTGGAAAAAGAGCAAAGGCAGAACTTTCGAAATGTAATAGTGGAGACTGCCATTATAATGCCACTATATATCTTGTAATAGCTACGCCAGAACTCCTACGCTTACTCCTACGCCTACTCCTATTCCAATTTCCACTACCACTACTGCTACTGCTACTGCTAGTGCTGCTGGTACTACTGTGAGTTTTCCGGACCGTTTCCGGACCGCACAAGCTTATTTTGCTCCCAAATTTGAAATCGAATGCGTTCACGCATGGATCCTTACTCTCATTACTAGACTTGCTACTACTACACCGAGGAATTTTTGCTTTGCTTTTCTCCACTTGACAAAAGTTCCACGGAAGGGTCAGAAATCAGTCAGAAACCTGTCAGAAACCCGCCAAGCGCGAGTATCTGTTTCTTTCCCTCACTCTCTCTCCCTTTCTTTTGCTCCCCCCCTCTCCTTTCTAGTAGATTAGTATTAGTAGTAGTAGTAGTAGTAGTAGTAGTAGAAGTAGTAGAAGTAGTAGAAGTAGTAGTAGGAGTAGGAGTAGGAGTAGTAGTAGTAGTAGTAGGAGTAGTAATAGGAGTAGTAATAGGAGTAGTAGTAGTAGTAGTAGGAGGAGTAGTAGTAGTAGGGGTAGGAGTAGGGGTAGGAGTAGGAGTAGGAATAGGAGTAGGAGTAGGAGTTCTAGTAGCAGGGCAAGGGAAGAAAGGGAGAGGGAGGGAAAGAGAGAAAGAGAGAGAGAGGGAGGGAGGGGAACAGATGGTTGCGTTTGGCCGGTTTCTGACGGGTTTCTGACTGATTTCTGACCCCTCAGTGGGACCTTTGTCATTTGGAAAAAGAGCAAAGGCAGAACTTTCGAAATGTAATAGTGGAGACTGCCATTATAATGCCACTATATATCTTGTAATAGCTACGCCAGAACTCCTACGCCTACTCCTATTCCAATTTCCACTACCACTACTGCTACTGCTAGTGCTGCTGGTACTACTGTGAGTTTTCCGGACCGTTTCCGGACCGCACAAGCTTATTTTGCTCCCAAATTTGAAATCGAATGCGTTCACGCATGGATCCTTACTCTCATTACTAGACTTGCTACTACTCTTAGTACTACCACCACACCCGCTGCTACTGCACCACCACTACCACTAGTACACCTAGGAATTTCTGCCTTTGCTTTTAAATCCAATTGACACGAGTCCCGCTGAAGGGTCAGAAACCAGTCAGAAACCAGTCAGAAACCCGTCAGAAACCGGCCAAACGCAACCATCTGTTCCCCTCCCTCCCTCCCTCTCTCTCTCTCTCTTTCTCTCTTTCCCTCCCTCTCCCTTTCTTCCCTTGCCCTGCTACTAGAACTCCTACTCCTACTCCTACCCCTACTCCTACTACTGGTATTACTGTGAGTTTTCCGGACCGTTTCCGGACCGCGCAATTTTCTTTTCTTCTCAAATATGAAAACGAATGCGTTCATGGGTGGATTCTTCTACTAGTGTTGCTACTACTCTCAGAATTACCACTAGCGCCGCTACCACTGCAACGCCGCTACGTATGCCTGAGCACTCCTTCACGTTTGGGTGTCGCGTCATCTGGCAGTGGAGAGACGGGGGAGATTGGGTCGGGTGAAGGGGGGAGGTGCAAGTTTGGATTGAGTTGTTTGCACTCCGCCTGCGCGCCATGTTCTTGTGAGGAAAGGCTTTTGTGCAATTCGCCGTCATTAAGGGGAATGATTTGCTGGCTGCGATGTGGTTTACGAGCCGGAGGGGCGTCTTTCTGGCTGCTGTCAGAGTTTCTACCAGTGTGGATTCCTTTGCTGTCTGGCGTGACACAGCAGTCCGGCCTAGCCGGGGGCATATCGCAATCTTCATTGTCACCTACCCTGACATTCTCCTCCGTTCCTTCAAGATCAACAGCCATGTCTCCTATTGGCCGCTCCAACTGTGGTAGAGTTTGACTGACAGGAGGATTTGTCCATGAGACTGTTGGACTGATAGTAGGTGCAACTTTGGGGACACGTCCTTGCTTGAGATCATCCCTGGATCCACTAGCCACTTTGATCGCATCCCTTATTTCATCTTGACTGGTACACCGAGGAATTTTTGCCTTTGCTTTTCTCCACTTGACAAAAGTTCCACGGAAGGGTCAGAAATCAGTCAGAAACCAGTCAGAAACCTGTCAGAAACCGGCCAAGCGCGAGTATCTGTTTCTTTCCCTCACTCTCTCTCCCTTTCTTTTGCTCCCCCCCTCTCCTTTCTAGTAGATTAGTAGTAGTAGTAGTAGTAGTAGTAGAGTAGGAGGAGTAGTAGTAGTAGTAGTAGTAGGAGTAGGGGTAGGGGTAGGAGTAGTAGTAGGAGTAGTAGTAGGAGTAGTAGTAGTAGTAGGAGTAGTAGGAGTAGTAGTAGTAGTAGCAGTAGCAGTAGAAGTAGTAGTAGAAGTAGTAGTAGTAGTAGAAGTAGTAGTTCAAGAAGTAGTAGTTCAAGAAGAAGTAGTAGTAGTAGTACTAGTAGTAGTACTACTAGTAGTAGTAGTAGTGGTAGTGGTAGTCGTAGCCGTATAACCAATCGCCAACCAATCGCTCAGCCTATCGCGATGCAGGTTTTGGCAATCGCGCAAAGCAGAGTAAACGCATCAATTCATAATTTTGTTATCTGCTTTTACGGACGGCTCCCATATATATACTTATATATGTTATAACATATATTATAACATATTGGAACATATTAGAACTAAATTCCATAAAAATTGCATTGAAGTGAGAGATTGGTGGCTGCGACTTTGCTTCTTGACCCGTTATTCCTATTTTTTTCGATGGCACTTTTTTTTTCGGCAGGTTGTAACTGTTTCAGTCTCTGCTTGAAATCTGCAGCTGTTGTTCACCTGCCAGGGCGCAACGGGGAGACTGGTAGACCCCGGATGATGCTGTTGAAATGCTCAAATCAATGGCTACAATCTGTCCAAAATCAGAAGCCAGGTGGATCAGCAGCTCTGCATGTTTTTTCTGCGCTTCAAAGCTGTGTTGCTTTCTAGTAGGCCTCTCAAATTGGAAAGAATTTGAAATTAGTGCTGCAGTTTCCTCAAGAAATCTCAAGAAATGTACTGGAATTTCACATCACTGCAATTTGATTCAAGCGAGGTGGAATTCGACAGCCCAGCACATGGAACGGGATTGAAAGGCAAGAAGTCAAGTATCAAGCTGCGGCTGGATGTGATGTTGAAGGAGAGGAAGAAGGATCTAGGCACAATCTCACAGCTAGCACTCACATTGAAAGTTTTACTGAAGACGTCCTGGTCGTCAGAAATATACTCGCCAAGGCCAAAGCCAGCTTCATTCGTGAGGACACGAACCGAGGTTGCTTCAGCGGATTCGTTCCTGTTGTCGTTGGGGAATGAGAAAGAGAAATCCCCACTTGTGCATGAGGAGGAGGGATGCTGGCGTCGGCGGCCCAGCGCTTCCTTGATTTTCTTGATCTTCCATATCTTCTTCCACGGGAAGCCTTCTTGGCTCCTTTGTTCTTGCAAAAGCCCTGGAGAATGAGGATCCAGGACATCGAACACTTCCTCCGTGCCATCCTCATACTTGAAGATGATTGTGACTGTGCCGTCCTCATTAAGCTTGTAGATGTGTTCGACTACAACCTTGTCGTCGAGTTCTTTTTCGGTTGTCTGCTTCCCCATGACTTGAATCGAAGCAAATGCATCCGAAGTTTCAGCGGGTTGCGGTGGCAAACCACAGGTTTCGGACACACATCCCTCGCACAAAGAAACGAAAGGCTGCAGCAACAGCAGCACCCACAGCATCATTCTCGCCGAGTGAGTCTGCGTTTACCGATAGGGATAGGGTATCAACTTGGGAATGAGGCTTGAGCCAGCATTGCGGAAGTAACAACAGCTTTCCGCACAGCCATACAGAGATTCTTCCACATTCTGCCTCGCCAACACTACGCTGAGGCAAAACACTTTGCACAAGAGGAAGACGGTCCATGCACAAGTCACAAAGACATTTCCAAGATCGAAGGAATGCAATTGCATTTTAAAAAAACTTAAGGCACATGCAATGCGAAGTTCCATTCAATCCCTGTCTGCCCCTTCCACCAAATGGACCAGCCTCTGTTTTGATGTTGTCGTCCCAGAAGCAAGGCGGCGCATTGATCAAAAATGTGGGTAATCATCATCCTGTTGGAATATTTGGTAGATGGTATCGGGATCTTTGTGAATGTCTTTGTTGCTCTTTTTCCGAGGTTGTTTTTCTGCGGGCGAAATGGATTCAGGGGATTTTGTGGCGTGCCAAAGTTCATGAATTCTGGTCTTCGGATTGTGGGTAGTGTATCACGCTGTTCTGAAATGATGATCAAAATTGGGTATGCGAAATGGACAACCCCTACGCAAGTAATGTATACCCGCCGTGAATTGTATCTGTTCAACAAGCTTGGTGAACTTACAGGGGCCAATGAGTCCTTGTTCTTTGAATGGCTGCGGTCCTGCGGTGTTGTTTCCCCGTGGCAGTTGTGTTTGCAGTCTGCAAGATGTTTACAGAAGAGTTTCCGGAGTTTACCTTTCTCATTCAGTGCGACTTCGTTTGGAAGGCAACATTTCTGCTGAAATTGCTGCTCAACTTTGCCATCAACATGTGCCTGAAACAGAACGGCCTGACCTATGACTTCCGCGTTCACGCTCTCTGAGTAGCTTTCAGCTTACACGACAGGGAAGGTCTCAAGGATTCTTTCTCTGCTACAAATGTCTTCCTGATCTAGCTCAAGTCAGCATCGTTCTATCTGTCTTTTCATACCATTTGACGAACAATTTCACATCCCAGCCTTAGCCCAGGGTAGATCAGCGCTTTTCACATCTCGCCAATCGATTCTGGGACGCGGTTTGGACGGCCTTTTCACTAGCTATGAAGCAACGTCAGTGACAGCACACCATGGCTTGGTGATGGACCAACATCCGTTCGAATACTTGGGATGATCTTCCTAGTGATAAGGATTTTAAATCAAGATGTGTTTCTTTTTGATGTTGTTTAAAATCTTTGAAATGCTTTGAAACCACCAACCAGATAAAATGCTCTCAGCTTGGAAAGCAGCGGCAAGCCTCACCAAAAAAAGGCCCAGTCGCGAGTCGCGGCTCGCATCGATGCCGCGCGTGCTATGCGTAGATTCGCCTCTATATGTTTTTACTATCTACATTTATCTATGTACAGAATGATAATTCACCCATCTATAATCTATCTTCACAATATGTTAGTGCATATAAACATATATTTTTTAAAAAAAAAACATATACAATTTACATCACAATTGTGGTACTGCACCAATTTCTGTGCCATGTGTCATGAGATCCAGTCCTCGTGTGCACAAGCCGCCCATGGAGAACTCACGACATCCGAGTTCATGTTGTCTTCCAAGTGTCGGCTGTAATTTCCAGCAATCGGCCAATGGTAAGTCAAATCACCGGAAAACCTAAGCCACACATGACAAAGCAGTAGGTTTTGGAGTCAAAATGTTGTAACTGTTCCACAGATTTCCACAGTTTCGCAAATCTAAAGGCTGGATTTGCAGATACCTTGATCCAAAGGCAGAAAGACGCCAATGCCATGGTTGCAAGTCCCTGTCACAGACATTTCGCACCGAACCCCTGGCACCTGCCTGATAATCAACAGTCGCTGTCACCTGTTTTTCGGCAAGGTGTACGAGGTTTAGCATGGTTTAGCGATCCATGGCGATCCGACAAACTTTTCAGATGCGATCTTCCAGTTCTTTCAATAGCAAGAAAAAATGAGAAACATATGCTCTACCTGTGTTGGTTTGGGGCCGTTTCACCGCTTGAAACATCATTGACGTACCTAAGCCAATGTGTTTTATGGTGCGCTAGCTTCCGAAATCGGTCGAAAAAACGCGGACGTGCAGGACTTCAACAGCATCAAGAGTAGTGTCCAGGACAAACATGATCCCACTGCACCCCGCCCGGTCTCCTGGCTGTTTACTTGGAATTCTCGCCCACTAAATCAAATGACAATTACATAAATATATTATA
Source organism: Cladocopium goreaui (assembly GCA_947184155.2). Classification (NCBI taxonomy): domain Eukaryota; class Dinophyceae; order Suessiales; family Symbiodiniaceae; genus Cladocopium; species Cladocopium goreaui. The sequence continues at coordinate 286,390 of CAMXCT020003602.1, read as the reverse complement.
TTGTGAACAATTTTAATCCTTGTTCCCGGATATCTGGTTGTAGTTGTTGGAGTCCCTAACGTCCTATAGGAGTCCAGGCAGCATTGCTGAGCGGCGCAAACACCGTTTTCCCTTGCGACTTGAGCCAGATATTTGGCGTCATGTCAGGCCTACTCCACATGCTTATACATGTGTGCAGTACCGTTTAGTTCCCTTTAGCACCCCCCATGCCTACGGTGGCTTCGCACCGCAGGCACGAGAGTGGGAACTTTGAATTATACTGTTTGTGGTGCACGAATTACGCCTTTGTACACGCAAATCCATTCAGCTCCCCTTTCACCCACACCCGACGAGCGTAGTGGATCCGGGGTTGCCTACTCTCTGGCATGCAATGCGTCAGCGCAAGTTCGAGCTGTACAACGCAAATTATCACTAGCTTGCAGCTACTCTACGATTACGGCTTCGCAAGTCACTCCATCGACGACGGAAGTTGACTGCTCCACCAAGAATAGCAATTGACGCTAACTAGTGAATTCACGTGCACATTGCTAAAAAGAAAATCGTGCAGATTGGGAATAGTGAGAACATGGAACCTAAGCGAATTAGTCTACTGCCTCGCTCAGAGTCCTCTCAATTGGTCTTTTCCTGATCATCTGTTCACAAAGACGATAGACATCTTATAGTCCAGTGATCACTTGGATGGACAGAGGTGGTTGATTTACTCCTCACGGCGGACTTTCTTCCACTGAGGTGTCGTTTGAGATTTCTCCCAACCTGCCGCACGTTTCGGAGCAGCTTTCGGCGATGCTGGTTTCGCAGGTGGTGCTTTAGGTGGTCCATAAGACTTCGGCATGGCCTTAGCCTTTGGTGCACTGGCCGATGATGACGCTGAACCGGTATCTTCAGGTTTCTGTGAAGGCTGTGTTGATGATCTGGCTTTCGCGTCCGCAGCAGCACGCTTGGTGCTGGCACTGTCCCCGACTGCTTTGAATACTTCACCTACCACTTCGTCCCCCAGGTTCGGAGCCATCTTTATTTTCATTTCGGACTTTCCCCTCATCGCCTCGGACTCAGCGAATTGAATGGCGTAAGCAATCTTGCCGATGAAGTTGCGAGGTAATGGAATACCGCATTGTTGGGCAGCGAAGAGTAGTTCCACCCTTTGTTCCTTTTCTCTCAGACTCAGATATACCGAGAAAGCTGGGAGTTCAATGCAGTTGGGGAAGCCGTGGCTCCCGGAACGAAAGAAGGTGTATGACTCATATTCGGGAAAGGTTCCCTTCATCAATCGTCGGAGGAAGTTGCTAATGGTCACCCTCATCTCCTGCTTCTCCTTTGCATCTCCCTGCATCTTCGTCATTGGCATGAGGAAACCTAAGGAATCGGGAGTGTACCCGGCACAGATGAGAAACTCCATCATCTTTTCGTAAACTTCTAGAGTTTTGATGACAGGCATCATCATGTTTCTCGGCCGTCCAGAGTACATCAATTCTCCCTCTGACCATGAGTTCGTCTTCCCTTTCTCCTGAAAGAGTGCGTCCAATTCCTGCTCAGTCGGCCGCTTGAGTTTGCCGTCCTGATCTTCGCCCGTGTAGGGGCAGAAGTCGTCCAGGTCCAGTCGGACTCGCTTGGTGACTGTCATCAACGCATAGTATTCCTCTGGGGTCAAATTGACTCTCTGGTTGTAGTAGAGTCTGAACATTGCGATGATCTTTGACATCACGGCATTGTCGTACAAGTGAGCCGCGGCCTCGGAGACATCATTGTTTACTAGTCCATCTCCTGGCAAACCCTTGCTTCCAGGAACAAGATTCTTGGTCCATACTGGCAGGTCGTCTGAAGGCTCTTTCTCAGGTTCGACGTTCATGTCATCATCGTCGTCCTCCTCAACGATCTCGTCGTCTTCCTGCTGAGTCTCTTCCTCCTGAGCCATTTCCTCGTCATCGCCTTCGTTGTAGTTGACTTCGTCAGGATTGAAGCCGTAATCGTTGGGTTCAGGTACGTTTTCCTGTGCTTGGTGGACCGTATCCTCGAACAACGATTCTTCCTGTCGGCGAACCTCCTCGTCGATCTCTTTCTTGGTGGCTTCGTCTTCATCGTCTTCAGGAGCTTGTAATCTATAAGGTCGGATTCCACAGCTCTCAAGCTCTGTCCAGCCTCCTAGACATACTGCCAATTTCGTTGGCGTCTCATTGAGGCAATGAGGGCAATGACGGCAACCTGAAGTTTCCACCCTCTTGCGCTCGACGATGTAGTCGACCAGCTTGATGCGGGCGAGGTATTGTTCTTGTCCACCCTCTTCAATTAGATTGTTCCTGAACTGGTGGACGATGTTCATTGCATCCATGGTGATCTCGTCATACGGTTGCTTTTCGGCGTCGATGCATTGACTTGCGATCCTCAGAATGGACTCCTTGGTGGCGACAGTTCTTGACTTGACAGTGCCTGACCGGACTACCTGGTCGTCGCCCGACGGAACGAACAACCGGTGCCATGTCTTGTTGTTTTGATCCTTTGGATCTTGAATCCATCCTCCTCTGATCGCTGAGAACGGGATGATCTTTGGCGTAACGATCTGTCCCGAATCCGTCAATCGACCACCGTACTCCACCATCAGGGTCTCGGTCGGGATGTAGAGGCAGATGTAGTCCCCTTTTCGTGTGTCAACGCTCTTCGTGATAGTCCATGAGCGATGATCCCACGGCACGTATGGATTGAAGAACGTGAACATACGATGACCTTCCCCAAGACCTCCAGGAATCAGTCCTTCCCTCCAAATGCTTCGAAGGTTGGTCTTCTTCGTGATGTGGAAGCAAACCGGCATTGACATGATGGTATTGGGCGCAATCGGATGCGAGAGCAAGGAGGACATCAATAAGACGTCGTCTCTGGAGGATCCCTCCGCCCTGTTGGAGCGCGAACTGCAACTGGATAGAGCAATAGCCCCTCGTCAGGAATAGGCGTGTCCGCGTTGACATTGTTATCAATGCATGTCAGGCTGCTGCGATCAATGTCCTTGTTGATCCCGAACGCCAAGATTTGTTCACGTACACGACGTCCATATCGGGCACAGTGGAACATGATCTTGAACAGCAACGCCATGCGGTTGCTCGCCTCTTTCACGTTCCATGCATTTCGATCGTTTGCTCTCCCTTTGGGGGCGAGGAAGACATGCGGCCAACGTTGGTGTTCATGTCTCCAGATTGACTCACACTTGAGCACTTCCTCAATGGGTACCCAGCCAGCATCGTCACAAAACAAGCTTTGTGATTCTGAGGCTTTCCCCACATTGTGTCGTAGGATCCTGTTCAGTGCGATGCTCACCTTGTCCTCATAGCTGTCGAGCCGATTACCGGTTTCGAAGCGATAGTTTGCCGCATACTCCACACCGCCAAAGTAAAAGCAGTTGAAGAAGTGGGCTCCCGTCGTGGGGATGATTTTCAAGAAACCATCTCGCGGCGCTTCGATCCGTTTGTAGAAGGGTTTTCTGATGTTGTTGTCGGAGTAGTTTGCGAGGAACTCTGGTACTGACCAAGTGTCACCTCCTCCTCTGACAATAGCGTCCCGGACCACTTCATTGAGATCAACGATATTTTGGGGTCCCAGCTTGGTAACATCACGCCCTTCAATACAGAACCTACCATATTCATCCCGGTCTCCGACTTCGGACATAGTCCTGATGTTGTCGTACCAATGGTATTCACCAGTCCTTGGTTTTGTGGACTCATCCGTTTGCCCTGACCCTTCCGTAGAACCTGATCCGTCCTTTCTGTGCTCAGGTGGTTCCATCTCGACGTCATCAGATGTGGGACTATCAGCCTCGAGCGACGCCCGGATGGCCTTTAGCACCTTTCTGACTTCATCCTTCTTCTCATTTTCACATTCGAGATGACCATGTTTGGCGCTACCACAGTACAAACACACATTGACATCCTCAGAGACAGTGAAGAGTTTTCCCAACGCATCCAGGAGTTGTTGTTTTCCGGAAATCTCTGAGTCCCTAACCACATCAGTAGGGTCGTTTGCTGGCTCATCAGCTTCCTCCTCCCCAGGGTGAGTCGGCGACTCGTCACCTGGCTTGGCATCAGCATCAGCGCCCATGTTGGCGTCGTCCCCTGTGACATGGTGCTTTCTTCGAAACTGAGAGATGACCTGATCTTTCTCCCACTCTGTGAGACAGTTGAAGTCACTCAACGTTTCATACCCGGGAATTGCGTGGATGACCTTCATGACCTTTTCGGCTTCTGCAGTCTGCAGGGTGCAGTCGAAAGAGCCTCGTCTCTTGTCGTTGATGGTGCTTGTAGTTCTGGAAGTTGATGTGAATTGGGCCAATGCCTTCTCCAAGCCGTTGAGGAATTCAGCAGGGTCAACGCTGGCATTGAAGACATTCACAACCCCTTTTGCCATGTTTGCCACATCCAAGACACCAAGCCAAAACTCGATGATGTCCCCAGTCTTCTCGGCTGATGCACGGGAGAATCCGAAGATTTCGTTCCTGTCCTTCACCTCAGGAACAGCGACCTGCTCGAAGAAGTCCTTGTACGCGACATTCCCGCAATCTTTCGTGACCCTGAAAACCAGGAGCCACTTCTTCGCGACCTCATCATAGATTCTTTCGCGGTAGATGCTGAACTGTTTGCCGCGTCCATTCCGGAAGATCTCCAGAGCCTGTCTCTTCGATACCCTGACTCCCCCCATGTGCGAAACAGACTTCATCAAGTGCTCCCCGTACGGCAACAAAGTGTTTGAAATCAAAGAAGATGCCGTGAAAGTAAGCCATGCCTGAAATCCTTGGTTGATATCGACCATGTCGATGCCACACGCCTCAAATGCGACCTTCAATCTGGCCGCCAGGAGCAAGACGGATTTCCTGGCTTCCAACGTGGGAGCGGAGCGCTTGTAGTGATCTTGGGTGTTTGCAGAGCAGTTGATGCAGTGGGTCGGTCTCAGCTGGCATGTTTCGATCTCGTCCATCGTTACCGCCCCTCTGCAGGAGCCGCACATGATGTCAGAGCTCTCGTTGGATGTAGAACCACATGCATCGATCTGACACAACGGGTTCTAGTTCATGAGTGCCGACCACTGGTTCAACCCATCGGGTCTTAAACCTCTTGTCCTTCGTGAATCTGTTGGTGACCGTTCCAGGGCCTCGTTGGAAAATGGTTGTGTCATCGGTCGCGTAGTCGCCTGGGGTCATTTCGCCACTTGCGATTCTGAATACCTCCGTTGGGCCAGTCATGTCCTCCAACACCTTTGTGTCGATTCCGGACTCCTCAGGTTTGAATGCCCCTTCATTGAGTACGGACACATACTCCCTGTTCGTGGCACACATGAGGAAAACCCTTTGGCGAAACAGGTTCTTCTCGATGACAGACCAAATTGCAGTCTTTCCCAGGGTCCCCTTTTTGGTCGTGTTCAACACTGAGAACTGTCTTCCATATTGGGAATACATCGACCGCCACATTCTCTGGTCGGACGTCACTAAGATCCCCTGGAGCCTCATCTTCTCGATCAGCTCAACTGCGATTCTTGATGTGACGGAGTCCACGCCGTTGAACATGGAGTCGTTGTTGATGGCGACCATCAAGGGTCGGGATGTGACTTGATCAAGGTCAATCACCCCTTTGACAAATTGATTCTTGAAATCATTCTCGAGCATTACACAGTGGGGTGGCTTTTGTTCATGGAGGAACTGCAATGACAACCAAAGATGAACCGTTACCTGGCCATCATCGATGGTATCCGTTTTGAGATGTTGCTTGACCTTGTCAAGCGTGTCGAGAAATTGTTGAAGTGGTCGTTCAAACTCAGAATCATGGATCTTGAAGACTTCAACACTCTCCCATCCCATGTCAGTTAACCCCATTTGAATGCCATGCAGCCCACGTTGAGTTCCCACGCGGAACATCAAATCAGTGATGAGGATGGTCGTCCCAGCCCGGAAGTCACCGGCCAACTTGTCAACCTCCCTTGGGCCGCTCGGTGCTTCAATGATCCTGCATGCAAGCGGGTTCGTGATCAGCTTCTTGATTCGTCCCAATTCGGACTGATTGGCGATGTTCACGTCATGGTGTCCAAGCATCATCAGCATTCCCGCCGTTGACAGGTAGCATCCAGCCCGCGTCAACATGTACTTGCGGACGATATGGCTATAGCATCTAAGCCAATCCTTCTCAGAGATCGTGGATGCCGTGTCCTCAGTTACGACCCCCGGGTTGCAGACTCCGAAGACCATGCAGCCGTAGGCAGTCACTCTTCTCAGATACTGCGCCCAAGGTGCTGATCCCGATGTACTGGCAGCCGCAGCTGCGGGGCCTTGGACAATTGATAGCAGAAAGTTGTCCCGTTCGTCCATCCAAGCAGACGTGATGAACTCTGAATTCCTTTGGTCGGGCATTGAGGATGTCCTGAAGAGATACCCATTTGGCACCCGAGGAATTACCCAGTCCCTTCTGGTAGGAGGTGTCGATGGCCTTGGTTTCGAAGGTGGAGCCTTCGGTGGTGGTTCGCTCCCAGCTGCAGAGCTGGAACCATCGCGTCCACCGGCGGCGGAACTGCGAGGTCCAGTCTGTTGTTGTTGCTGTTGCGCCCGCTGCGCATCGGCCTCCCTTTGCTGCTGGTCGTTCATCATTCTGATTGGTGAAGGATCCCAAGCTGGATGATCTGGTTGACTTGGAGGGTTTCTGCCGTCTTTCGGCATCAGCGGGACGTCCCAGCCATCGATGTGGGAGACTTCCGTGGCCCCTTGGCCCATCTGGGTGGTGGCTGTGGTCGTCACGTAGTCGCGAATACAGGAGAACGTCCTGTTTCGTTTCTCCACCTCCTCAAACATGCCCTGGTCGGCCCTTTCAATGTTGTAGCCCCCCACTTCCCACAGGTCGTCACGAAGGTCAATGGCCAGCTTCATTCTGTCCAAATCAGTCTTGATGACCTCGCACAAGGATGACATGTGGGTGAAGTTCTCCAATCTTGACATCCACTCATGTAACATCTTGGAAACCATGAGGATGGTTTGCAGATGGACAACGGCTGCCGTCCGCTCCAAGCTGAGATCATAACTCATTGACATCCAGTCTTCCAGGACGTTCTGAACGATGATGGTCTTACCCTGGTTGCTGGTCGCTCTGGCGTTGTGACGTCGGAGTGCGTAGCCGAGGCTATAGCTCTCCTCGTACATGATGTTGACCAGATACTTGATGCGAGATTCGACTTCACTTCGATCAGGTTGCTCTCTCCGCATCGCGTCGAATGACCAGCTTTCCCACTTCCGACGGGCGATCTCCTCGAAGTTCGTCCTCTTCCGGATTTGGTAACATGAACTTCCGTAAGGAGGGTATGTCTGATTCAAGGATCCAAGGTTCGTGGGGCTTGTGTTCGCGATCTTGTCGCGCAATTCCTTAACCGTGATCTCCTTGGTGATCATGCTGTTCTGCCCGGTGTAGTGGTCTTTGAGGGTATCCCAAAATTCATCTATTCTAATCGCGCACTCGAAGGTGCACAAGAGCTGCATGATGCTTTGCTCATCTGGATTTCTGGCGGCCCCTTCCACCAACTTTGATAGTCGGGCCCCTTTGTCAATGAAGCTAGTGACGGACATCTTCAACTCGTTCTCGTTGGTCACTTTTGACATCATTTTCATGAGCAACCTGACTGCATGAGTCACAAATGCCCTGCCACTTCTGTCCATGACAAATGCTAAGGCCACAACGACAGGAGGAGATATCTTCACTCGATTCATCCATTCGTCAATGTCCTTGTCCTTGCAACCCCTGAAGTTCGTCTCATCGTAGGTGGAGAATGGAGCAGGAAGGTTGTGCTCTTGGTTCTTCTCCTTGATGAGGGACAAAGTTGATTTCAGTGAGCCAATACCTTTGGCCGCTGATGGGATCACAAGGTCGACTCCAGCCATTGCGAAGACCGAGATGAGGCAAGGCGAATCCGGATCCGTCAAGGTGCACCCACGACGCAGGTAGCAGCCTAACTTCACCTTCAATCTACCTCTAACGGGATCCGGATCTGCCAATAGCGATCCACGACGTGGATACAGCCTCAGCTTCACCTTCACACCGCCTCGTTGGGTGATGAAGTTAATGAATAGTTGTTCATTGATGGTCTTCTCATTAACATCGCATTCATAGTCGTTCACAATGACACAAGCACATGATTTCGACTTATGGTGATCTACCTCATCTAATACCTTTGGTCGATATCTCCTTCCATAAGCGTTGTTGATCAACATTTGGTTTGTGACACCCCGAAGAATACATCTGACAATCTTCTCGGTATATAATTGCGTTGCACGTGTTTCCCTACCCGCACATTGACCGTGGATGTGTGAGCCATCACATTTCGCATGCAAGTCAAAGAACTTGACCCCCCACGATACGATCCTCCATGGTTTCTTGATGGCGGTCCCAACATCTTTGAATTTTGATGTCAAACCATACATGCATCCATCAAAGTCATGCACAGTTGATTGGGTCCCACTAATCAGAAACTTCATTCTCTCATCATTCCAATAGTCGCATCCCGCGAGGTAGTTCCAACAATGCCATAGCATGCAAGACATGTACACGTTGCAGACACAATGTGAACTCTTCCCATAACTCCCAATACAGAAACGCTTTCATTCTGATGTTGTGTGCTGTGACCTCACTCACGTTTTTGTTCAAACGATTCCACGGTGAACCACCGGTGCAAGGTCCCGCAAAGAACACGCAGTCACTAGGTCCTCTGATGCAACGTCTCCATTTCGCCCTTCCGTAGTTGGACATCAGGTTGTCATCTTCGGTAATTGTGACCACATGCATCATCTTGAACCGACTTTGTCTGTGAATCTTCGTGATGATACTTTGCGTTTCAGCACACATGAGGAGTAAACATGGGACATCATCTCTCATCTCATAGAGGTTGAGTGATATGACAATGTCATCGAGTACTTTTCCGAGAAAATCAGCATAAGATTGCTTGAAATGGTAAGTCAGAGTCTTCCCATTCTTCCGGTGGAGTGTCATCTGAATATCCCAATCATTTTGTTTTCTGGTCTCATGCTTCAGCTTGTAATGATGGGCTATAAACATGTCATCCAAAGGGATGATTTTCATGTTTCCATCAAGGATACAGGTGACCACAGTGTCCTGGCACGATGCCCTGTCCTCCACATCAGACCCGCTGTCCATCACATCATTGATGTCTGCGTTGGATATGATCTTGAAGGTAGTGGTCCCCGTCCAGAATTCATTTCTTTTATTGGTCCTCTCGATGTTATTCCCCGCCAATCTCCATGAGTCGTGGATTAACCTCCCACTTGACTGAAATACTTGGTTGGTTTCCCGTTCATCTCTAAACCGTCTCAGCTTACATGGTAGAAAGTCAGCCTCTTTGGGGGTAAACATCTTTCTTCTCGGTACCTTGTGCACTCTCGTCAATGTAGTTTCATCCTTCCATACCCATTCATCCTGATCGCATTCGCTTTTAGATATCTTCTTTCCTTTCCTTGACGAAGTCATGGGGTTATAAGCTTTGTCCCTTGACACTCTACCAGCAATTACATCACCCCCGGCAAAGATAATTCGTCGTCGATTGGGATCTTTGTTTTCTGTAGGATATGGATCATCATTGGGGTCCCCCGACGGAGGAAATCCCATTGGAAGACTACCCCATCCAGAACTCCCCCCATGAACAACTCGAAGAAGCGTGTTGATCACCCGAGCAGTACCACAAGGAGCTGCATGAATGGTTGTGGGTTCATTTCCATGGGATTGATGACAAAATAGTTGATCCACCCCCACAGTTAACTGAGGATACTTCTGGACTGGAGTCTGACGAGTCGGCACCGCGGCAGCATGGAGCCCTGGTCGCGCTGTTGACGCCGGGTGTCCCGGTGAGACAATGCCGGCTGATTGCCTAGTAATCACCGACGGCGATATACTAGGCTGACACGGATGGTATTGGAAACAAGCTCGTTCTACCCATTGATCGAAACGGTCTTGTTGCTGAACGGGTGGAACTCGATCCTCAACCTTGATCCATTTGCCATGAGAAAGTATCCAGGTACTTCTCAAACAGTCATGGGGCAATGATACACCAGGTGGTCGTTTTCTAAAGAAGGTTGGCGTCTTAACAACCAGTATGGGATCCATGCCAGGTAGTTGTTGTACTTGTTCTTTACCAGAAAGACCCTTCTGATACACCTCAGGTGGTAGAATAGGTATTTCGGTATATGGAAAATTTGGAACATCTTGAGTTTTGGTTTGAAACACTTGTCGGACAGTGGTATCGACATCCGTGGTGGGTGAGACCATATCGAGCAGATCCTTCGTACCGATGTCACCAGGGTCCAACAGATTGATGAGCATACATGCTCTTTTCCATGCCAACGGATTCTTGAAACCTTTGGTGTGAATGTCAGCGGCCATTTTCGAGGTCACCTCATACATGAGTACGTAGTTCTCCCGAGTAAAATGTTCATGGAGGGAGGTAATGGCTATGCCATGGGTCCTCTCAAGATGCCGCATAGTGGGGTTACGACCCGACCTGACTACACCTATCATGCCCTGATTGTCATCATGGAACAATAATTTGGGCGACTTTCCCGTCAGCGTTTCCCAAATGCTCATAGCGGGCAAACCCATAGTACGGAGGGTGACATCGGCTGCCACGATTTCAGCCTCAGGCGTTGAATGGCTTACACATCCTTGCCGTTTGCTGCCCCCGGACAAAGGAAACCGTGTGTGGTTACCCTGAATATGCATATGAGACCCTGAAGTAGATCTCAAAGATTGGGCACACCCTGCAAAATCAGCATCAGCAAATAAAGACAATGTCAAGTCATTGAAGTTGTCCCCAACCCATCCGGTCATTCTCTTAGATAGGCTGGAATTCACGTAGCACATCAAGTGATACAACTTTGCATCGTCATCAATGGTCCACTTTGTTACATTCCTGGCCAGGGAATTAATGGAACGAAGCAGATCGAAACGAGCAATCCTTGCCGCGTACAGCAGCTTCATCAGCACGCTGGCAGCGTGTGGTGCCAATGCACCTCTCTCAGACTCCCCAGGCGAGACGTCTTCCCCTTGGGTTCCTTGTTCATAAAACAATGGAGCGTCCGGATCAAATTCATGAGTACACCATGGACATACTTTCTTATTCTTGGGGTTCCCGGGACATGGTGCTCTAGACTTATGTTTCTTTGTTTCTTCAGGTAAACTTGAAGTGGATACGTGTTTCAGCTTCGTATCTTTTCCAACAATGTCCAAGTACTTCTCAACCGACAGTTTCAACAAACCTTCCATGTCATAGGTCATGGTCGATACCGGGGTACCATCATGAAGTTTGGTAGATCCCTTTCTCAAAACACAACCAAGGTAGAGCCCCAAGTCAGTCTCGGGCTCGATGTTGAGCTTTGATCTGAGCATCTCCCAACCCTTAGTCAGGTTCTCTTCCGGTCCTGCCAGCTTTAAGTCATCTACATAGATGACAAGAAGTAGCTTTAGTTTCTTATGAAAATACATAGAAGGCCATTCTTCTCCAACAGGAACGAAGTCGAGTTCTCGAACATTCCGATCACAATGTTGTTCCCACATTGTTCCCGAATCGGGGTGGCCGTACAAAGCTTTAACCAACCTTACAACTGGCCTACGGAGTTTTCGAATATCGACATCGTCTGGCCAAGCATCTTCGGGTAGCTCAACCCAACATGGTGGTCCGGTTAATTTTGCCTGAATGTATGCTTGAATAGCGTCGGCAAGTTTTACATTATGGCCCGGAAGACACCCATAGAAATCAGCCCATCTCGATGCCTCAAAAGTAGCTGGAGAATTGCCCAAGTCTTGGAAGAAAGCAGCCTCCCAGAATTGGTTCTTCACCTGATTACCAAGTAAGACACCTCGGCCTTTGAACTTTCTACTAGGGCTTCCTGCAGGCAACTGGTAGTTCTTCTCAACACAAATTCCATGTACTCTGGCCATGTGAACCTCTGTCTTGTTTGCTTTTGCTTCTCGAACAACGTCATCATATTCCCTTATAACACTGAAATCATAGACTCCAGCAGCATGTTGACCTAACCATTCCTTCCTCATGGCCTTACGTGCTTCATCGTTTTCCATCATTTCCTTTCGACCAACAGGCCTTGCAACTGCAGTGTTGAACATCTTGTTGATATTGATTCCATCACCATTTGATACTATCTTTTCTCGATGATCATCACAATGATTAATGCATGGCATGCATGGAAATGGATGGAAAACATCACTGAGGCCACGAGCGTCTTGGGGTACTTCGTCGGTGTTGTGCAAGGTCGCAGCAGCCACCACTTTCCCCTGGTTGAAGTCATACACTTTGTCGTTGTTCCAAGTAGCCTTCGGCCCCCTGCCATTCTCGATCTCAGACCATTCATCCCACTCCATCAAGAAGTCATCATCATCAGGTACATCAGTGTCTGATAGATCAGAATTGCATGGAGCAAGGGCAGGAATCCCTCTCCCGACGAGAGAAGTGGACCCTTTACCATATTGGAAAACTTTGCCCCTTCGGACGTAGTCTTGGGACATGGCTACTCCAGAAACATGATCATCTTTGTCGTCTTTCTTGGAAGATTTGGCTTTCTTGGCTTCTTTTGCCTTCTTCTTTTCTTCTTTTCTCTTTGCTCGCTCTTCACTCTCCTTGATTTTCGCCTCGCTCTTCTTCTTTTCTTCTTCAGCTTCAACCTTCTTCTCTTCAGCCTTGGCAATGCCCTTTCTGACGGTCGGTGACATCTTCCTCCACTCGTCAGGGGTATATTTTGATGGCCTAGGAGTAGTTGATATTCTGCGAAAACCACGTTCGTCAATACGATATGGATGACCGCGAGCATTGAGCTTCACCCATTCACCGTCGTCATTCAGGTATACAACCCCATCCCCGGCCTTTCCAATGGAGTAGTGTTCTGGCCCTCCTTTTGGAATATGAAGGTCTGGATGTGGGGGCTTGTCGATACCCGGTGGTCCCATTCTTTCAGGTACTTCACCAAGCATTCTTTCAGCTTCCAACTCCCCTTCAGTCTTTTCTTGTGGGACCTTCGACGAAGGTACACCATCACCACCATGACCATCGTCATCACCTCCATCTTCATCGTCATCACCATCATCCGGAGGAGGTGGCGGTAGGATTTCGGGGTTTCCTTCAAGACGATCTTTTACTTTTAGTCCCTCAATGGAAACATTAATCCTTTCATACTCTGACTTGCATGGGAATTCAAGAGGTTCTTTTAGTTCTACCCTTTCGGTGTAGTGCGGAGTCCTCAATTTGGCGACGGGTTTCTCAGCGTCATAAGCCAAGTTCTGTTTACTCCAATCACATAATGCCCATACCCTGTACTTTCTCGACCAATGGAGCCCGGGGCCGATGGAGTATCCGGCGAACACTCCGGGAATTCCCATGGGGTCAAACTTGTGTTGTTGTTCTCGTTCACGTGAACCACTGGGCTTGAAGTACACGAGGGCACCAAAAGGTATCATCTTCCCTTTGAATTCTTCTCCATGAAGTTTGCACCAAGAACTTACCTCATCATCGTTGGGCTCGATGTTGAGCAGGTGGCTTACGCATCTGATAGCGTACATCCAGAAGCACGGTGGAATTCCTGCTTCAAGTAGGCATGTCGTGGTTGCCACGAGCACAAACTGGTTAGTTCTTTCTGCAAGTGAGTTGTGCTTGGTCTTTCCGGCCAATGATGTGTCCATTGGGATCTTCAGGATCTTCATGGCCTTGTCGAACTGCGGGGCATCATCGGAGTATGCTTCTCTGATCTTACGACGGCCCATGAATTGTTTGACCGCCCGGATGACTGCGTCAGTATCCTTCCTAGCAGAAGGGTAAGATTGAAGCATCCCCGTAAATCTATCCCTGATGACAAAGATGGTTTTGTCGTCGCCATAGTCCTGTTCAGCAATACGACGATTGTCAACGTAGTCGAATGTGACCAGGTCCCCAAACTTCGTGAGCTTACGCTGAAACGCTCCTCTGAACGTCTTCCTGTGCTTCATCTTGGCACGCACGCACGACTCACAGTATGGGTTCTTATAGCGATGAGTTAGAAGATGAACCTTTGATCTTGCCTCATTCTTCAAAGTTCCCCTCTTACTCAATCGGACTCCTCCATCTTCCTCATCAACATCAATGACATCGTCGTCATCTTCACCTCCTCCATCTTCAGGAATCTCTTCAACCTCAACTTGATGATCTTCATCGACATCATCCGGTGCAATGCTGGGCTCGTACCCGTCATCGTCAAACTCGGCATAGTCATCGGCATGGCACGACATTTCCTCAGCATCACCTGCATCACTTCCAACAGCTACTTCATGTTGATCACCTCTCAACTTTGCTTTCTTACGTTTCTTTATTGATTTCTTGGGAGATTCACCATCGGATCGTCCAACGGCGTCGGAAAGATCCTCAAGCTCATCCCCACTCTCTCCATCAATAACCAAAAGACCTTCGCCTTCTGACGTTGAGCACTCATCATCAAGAACTGCCATGATCTTTTCCACGCAGGATGATTTTAGCTTTCTCTTCTCTTGATCGACACTCACATAAGGAATGTAGTCTTTGACAGTCATTTCGATGATGTTGCCATTGGGATCTAACATGAAAGGAGTTTTCCCAGTCGGCCATACGAACGAATAGCCAAGGTCAACGCACCGCTTGCCCATGGAGATTACGGAAGGCGTGTCTTCCAGGATGTGAGCTTCTGCTGGTTCGTTGAATGCCTCGAACTTGATACTTGATCGTTTGGTCGAACATGTTACCCCGTTTGCTGTATGGAAGTTGACGACTTTATCATCATATGTTGGGAGATCCATTCTACTTATTCGTGTGGATGAGATAAGATCATGACCACTTCCAGAATCCAATATGAATCTCTTATCTCTTTCTTCAACAGGAACAGTGATACACATCGTGTTACCCCTTTTGCCATATCGACCCTCGACATGCTGAACATAGTTCTCCACGAAGACCTCCCTGGATACCTCACCGTCCTCGATGTCGAACCTGATCAGAATGTCCAGACTGGGGCCGACGATGACTAGGACTTCATCAATGTCACTGTACTCACCCTTCTCATCGATCAGGATAGCCATTGCCTTCCCTCGGCTCGATGCTAGTCTGCATGAATAAGACCATTGCTCATCTTGCCTTATCTGATCGGTGGGCTTGCCGACTTTACCATGACCTTTGGGGATGGTCTGGGATTTCCGGCTGCACTTCACGAAGTCCTTCTTCACGTACGTTTGGATGCAAGTCTTGGACTCATCAAATCTGACCTTCTTCTTGACGACATTCGATGCAACCTTGTGGAATGTCCCTTCGTCATCACTCCATTCATGGACAAGTGCAGGAGTAGCCTTTGAGCTTGATGCTTCGGTGTTCGGAGCAGTGTTGAAGAGATGAGGATCGTGACGTTTGTTGCATTTGTCTCCGTATCGGCACTTGCCCTTGGCCCAGTGCCAGCATGGTTCATCAATCTTCTTGGTCTTGTTCGCTGGAGATTGACTTCTCGGAGTTCCTGGCTTTCGACCATTACCTTTCGTGTTCTTGTTCGCATCAAACACCTTTTGGTCGTGACTGTATTCACAATCTTTTCCTTTTCTGCATGCTTTCTTGATGAAGTGGAAATGACATGGGATCTTCTTCTTGGATCTAGGACTAGCACTTCGGCTGTTTGGTCGTCCGTTTCCTTTCCCTTGACCTTTCCCTTTTCCTTTTGCATGCTGTTTTGGTTGAGGTGATGGTAGAACTGGAGCTGCCTCAGCCTTGGCCTTCGCCTTAGGTGCTGCCTTCTCCTTGGGAGTGGCTTTAGCCTTCGCTTTCGGATTGGCATCTGGTGCAGCAGCAGTTGGATTTGGTGCAGGAGCATTGGGTTTGCCACCACCTGCAAAGTCTCTTGCGTACTTCTCTCTAGCGGCCACATGCTTGTCTTCTCTGATCCTGGATATGTGCCTTTCGATGACGTCCAACAGGTAACGATAGCTTCGTCTTTGATCTCCTTCAATCCATGATTCGTACTGCTTGATGTCGAACATCATGAGACTCGAATTTCGAATCTTCTTGTATAGAGCGTCACGAAGCCAATCATCAGGAGGTACATCATCCGGCATCATATTTGACACCATCTCCATCCACTTCTCGTAGAACACTTCCAGGTTAGAGTCACCGAGGTACTTCATCGATACGATGTGCTCCATGGTGAAGGCTGTCTCTCGTTGACCTGGTGTCCTGAAGTGTTCCAGAATCATAGCCAAAATTTCTCGTCCCATAACATAGGTCCCTCTTCGACTATGACTCTGTGTTCTCAATCTCAGTTTAATTGCTACATGACGAGCAACATCACCGGCTTGTGCTATCACGTTCGACAATGCGATTGACAACTTCGCGTCGATCGACTGATATCGTTGCCCACCACTGTCATTCAGTAGCTCGATGTCTGGATTTGGCCGAATAGCCGGCTGTAACCATGCTTCCCATGCAGCTTTGTCTCCATCATTCGCGGCAAGAACAACACCCTTGATGAGATCTGACTGCCAAACCCCAAGGTTCTGTTGCTTCGGCCATGGGCTAACATAGACTTTGTCAGCCTCCCGCCTTGACATTCTCGGTACTTCTTCTGCCGCGTACGCCGCTGTGGAGATATCATCTGCTGAATCGCGTTGTGATCCTCGAACCGAAGGCAAACCAGGAGGTTCTGGAGGTTGTCCTGGACCGTTGGGCCCGAAAGGATCAGGAGGCCCATCAGGGTCAGGCGGACCGCCCCATCCGCTCGGAGGCTTGTAATAGTCCTTCTCAGTTCCATCGGCGATCTTGTTGTCAACTTCTTTCAGCAGATCGGTGATTCTTTTGTTCGATTGAGAAGGTTGCTGTTGAGAAGATCCAGCATGTCCGCGATAGGATTGAGCAGCATTTGTCTCGTAGGTCAACTCCTTGTCGATCTGCGATACCCAAGATTTTAGGATAGCGTTCTCAGAGTTAGCCTCACTCACCTCATTCTCCAGTTTGTCGATGACCAGTCTTGATGCGAGATCATAGTTGGGGATACCTGCCGAATAGGGAAGCGCATCAGGGTTGACCCTGGACATAGATGTTTCAGAATCCTTGAGACTCTTTCTCAGTTCATCTATGTGACGTTTCATGTCAATAATCTCAGAATTCTTGATACCAATCTTTTCATCCCTATCCTGAATTTCCCCCATGAACATGCATGATCTCTCATATTGCTGAACACCACTAGCCAATTTCATTTTGCGCTCACTTTCTAGTTCAGATCTTAAAGTTCGGACTTCAGCATTGGAGAAGGACGACGCCCCTACATCCGCAACTTCAGTCAATCTTTCTTTTAACAACATGTTCTCCTGTAAACATTCATGAACTTCATGGTCTAGATCCTGAACCCTGATTTGAGCGATTTTGGCTTGGTTCCGTAGATCCTCAACAAGCATCTCATCAGGGCCACGACCGTCGGTCGTAGTGCCCTGAGTCAATGATCTTCGCAACTTCACGTTCTGCAATTTGATCTCATCCTTCAATTCACAGTTCATCTCCTGCTCGTTGGCGTAGAGCTCTTCATAGTGCTCTGCCCTTGCGATCGCATTTGCACTAGCTTGTGATTCAAGCCTCAGGTGTGATATCGCTTCGGCCTCGTGGTTCCTGTATGATGCAATTCTTCTGACAGTATCATGTTCAGTGTTTCGGTGCTTCAGATCACTTTCCAATTTGGCCTGATTTGCCTCGAAAACCTTCTTTCTAGATTCTCTAGTGATCTCTTCAATACTGCTTTCATACAACTCGGCCTGTTTACGAGACTGAACTAGAGCTTCACTCAATAGCTGATTCCGTTCAGACAATTCATGAACTGCAATTGATTGTTGTTGGCTAATCATTTCAAGTTGATTGCTTGAGAAGGATGCCATTTCGGATCGATTACGATATTCCATGATTGAGTTCTGGAAATCCGTCTGCATTTCTTGACCTTCAGTGTACAATCGGTTGGCAATATCGGTAGTCAAGACATTGGTCTGATGAAGTTGTTGTAGTCTTGCCTCCGTATTACCCAATAGTCCTTGAAGGTGATGTACTTCATCCTTGTACTCTTCCTGGATCTCCATACCGCGTTGATGGATCCGTCTTGCACCATGTTCCATCAGGGCACCCCGGCGTTCAAGGTCTTGGATGCGTATTGTTGCACCTTCGTCTTCCTGAGATGCTACCATTAGTTCTGCTTGATACTCTGCAACCTCATTTGCGGAACATAACAATCTATGATTGAGTGCATTGACCTCATCAAACACATTCTGGTTGTGTTCCTGAAGATATTCAGTGAATCTGATCTCGATGTCATGAATCAGTTGATCTCTTGATGCAGCATATGCTTCCATGTTGTTCAACTGATTACGTAAGGATTGACATTGTGCCCGTAGTTCTTCTACCATGGCAATAGGTTCACTAGCCACAGAAGTATCCGTTGATCTCCTCTTAACGCGAGTGTCCCCGGTCCTCTCACCAATTCGGTCGGTTCCGGCCCTGGTGGATCTGTCCCTTGGGGTAGTTCGTCCTCGAGATGGTCGGTGCCCTTGGCGGACAACATCACTTCGAGCACTGTTTCGAGAAGATCTTGGTGTACTTTGGGTGGATATTCTTCGTCTGTTTGATGTAACTTGCCATCCGGACTGTGTAGTTCGGGTAGAGCGTATCCCACCACTGTCTGCCGTGTCGCCAGGGGAAGATTGAGTGACCTCCTCGACCGGCATAGCAGTGTTCTCATTGAAGGTAAATTGCGTGTTGCGCGAGTCCCCGCTGCCGCCCTGCATCTTTGCGATGATGAGCTGATTGGTCCTTTGCGTCCACAATCTTAAGCTCTGACGGCCCGGCCACCAGCACGCAGGTACTCCTCTTCCGACGGAAGAAGTAAGCCCTTACGGCTGATAACCTGTGAACAATTTAATCCTTGTTCTGGATTATCCCTTTTGATTGAAATACCCGTTGTGCTGGTAATGCTGGGCAACGTCACGGCATGGCACTCGGAGACCGATCTTTTTCCTCACGCATGATCTTGAGCCAAAGTAATTGGCGGTACATGCATACTTGTTTCCTACCCTACATGCTCAGCATGTTGAGTGACTGTATGGTCTAGTTCCCTTTCGCATATATCATATCCCATGAATATCCCATTCTATGTCCATGAATTTATGAAAAATATCCATCGCGAGTTTTCATTTCAAAGCTGCTATGGCTATGAATTTCCCCAGTGATTTCCCACCATGTTTCATGGAGATCTGTCTCGTAGTATCCATGTCCCACTTACGGAACTGTGGACAAGCCATCCTGCACCACTTACGGAACTATTGGTAACATCATTCCACACTTTCACAAATAATGGGATTCTGTTAGATATTTTTGGGGGGATGTTTACATATGTTTAACATCTACCAACATCTACCAACTGGGATCTGAAAAAACATCTACTATAACTGTTAGTAACATATTCCATTATAATCCATCAATGGTTTATTCCATCATACTTATAGTATCCCATTCTTACCATCAATTTCCATATAGTATGGAAAATACCTAATCTGATGGAAATTTCTATGAAAATAACTATGGTAATAGTTTGTAAACCATTATAACCCCCATTAACTAGTTCGTGAAATGTCAACCATAAACCATACTTTTCAGCCACTTTTTTGTTTCGCAACTGAATGCTATCGTTTAACCCCCTTCTTATAGTATTACAGAAAAAACTGCTGCAACATACCCTCTGGTAAACTAACATAACTCTGGAAAATCACCATTTTTAATGGGTAAATCAACTATAAATGACCATGTTCAATAGCTATTTTGACATAACCAGAGGGTATTTGCCGCCATCGGAACACATCGTCCTCCAATGGTTTGTGGATGCCAGGTCCATCCAGGGTCATAGGTGGACATCCTCCGCCACGGCTTTTTGCTCGTCCCAACCATGGGAAAATGAAAATGGTGACTTTTTCGCCAAAAACCATGGGAAATCCTATGGTTTACGGATGTTTGTGGTAGAAATATCGCAAAATTCGAGAATCTTAATGGGTTTATAAACCAACCTGGAACAATGGCGGATTTCACCATGGACACAGGATTTCCTGTAGGAAAATATGGGGAATTCGCCAACACCATGGTGACTTAGAGGATTTTTAGTTCATGATAGCTAAGTTCAATGACATAACTAGGGGAATTCGATGGTTTGCTTTTTTATGTGATTTCGTAGAATATATTGTGAGTCCACAAACCAAATTAGGTTCGAACAGTTCAAACCCTTCTTGGGGGTGCGGTTGGGGTGACTTTTATGGCTATGGCTATAACCTATAACCATGGGATTAAAACCCCCATAACTTTGGATATCAATGGATATAAACCCCTGTAATCATGGCTAGATACTGTATCCACATATTTTTTGGGAACCTTTGCCCCCCAAGTAATCATCACTGGGGAATCACCAACATCTTTGGTCTTTGGTTGATAAGTTCTGGGATCCCATTCAGTGCTTAGAGGAAGCTACCAGTTTTTACCAATTCTTGTGGGCTTGGTCCCCAAATTTCATCGCGCTGTTCTGTTAGATCCTTCTGGCTATGGGGGGCTTTTTTTCCTTCGTTAGTTAGATGTCATGGTTGTTGGCTAAACACACCAGTTTTTCTCGGGTTTCCTCCATGTTTGTTGGTTAAAAAAACGGTGAAACCCAGAAAAAATTCCTCCGCGTGAAACGAACCCGGTATACCGAGCTACGAGCCGTCGGCGCTGACATCAATACACCAGCGGCACTCGCGGCTCTCGCGGCGAAAGTCGAAGTAGCGGCAGCCGATGAAAAAGCAGTTCTCGGCGCACTCCTGGCGATTTCCACCGGGGATCAAAAATGGTCTGATTCTTAGTGGTGCTAAACGCAGGGAATTTTCGGGAATGATCCCAGTCATCACTAGTAATGTCATCATCCCAGCAACCCCCAGCAACCCATCCATTCCCTACTAAGCACCAGTAAAATTTGGGTTTCATGGGGAGAAACCTCCAATTTCACGAACTTGGGTTTATGCTTGATATATCCTGGATTCAGTGGGATTTGGGATTTCCATTCCAGGTGGTTGTTTCATGGGAATTTCATGGGGATTGTAATGGAGATTATAATGAAGATGATATCTGGTTGGTGGTATACCTACCCCTCTGAAAAATGATGGAGTCCGTCAGTTGGGATTATGAACTTCCCAACTGAATGGAAATTCATAAAAGCCATGTTCCAAACCACCATTTTCCCATTTTCTGATGCGGCCAGCAGTTGAGACGACTACTGCCCGTCTTTGGGCGATCATGTACCTAAAGAGGTGAGAAACACCACCGGGAATCCTGGATCATGGTTGGCAAAAGGTAGGGAATCAATGGCTTTCGATTGGCGCTTGAAAGAAGTGCCCGCACATCGAAACATCCAATCATCAATAAGCCTCAGTCTGGCAGAGGGCCAAGGAAGAGCAGCACAGCCTGTGTACATCTGGATGATGTGCGACACAGGCTTACCATATGTGAACTCAATCTCGATTCCACAATGCTTCAGACTCTGCTTCCAAACTTTTGCAAACCACCGTGCCCGCTGGCGAAAAGCCAACCCCAATAACTGAACCCTTGGTAAAACCTCTCCATCCTGCCAAGTGGTCAAGTGTACAGGGCCTGGGTGACCGGTGCAACACATGAAATCAATATAAAGTTGGAAATGTGAGATCCAAATCACTTCATCCTGACTCTGGTGGAGAGTCTGCCAAAACCAGCTCAAGATGAGTCGAACAATGTGATCACCATACCATCGGGCGGCTCCCCCAGGAATATGCAAAGGCGGCAACGGCGTCCAGGGCCTAGCAGGAGGTGAAACAGCTTCCTCAGGCGCGGTGTCAATCTGAATTGGTGAATCAAATTGCACTACCGCTTTACTGATCTCCAACTGCAAGTTCTGCACAATCCTACACAGGCGGGTAAGCCTAGAGATGGCCAATACATGTCTGTCATGTAGTTCCCAGAACTCTGTAGGCCGTGACCAGTTAGCCCGCACGGCGTGTTTATCAACCAGTGCATTATGGCGGAAGCACCATTCAAACAACACACCTCCGGCATTGTGTTCATGTTGATGCGCGGCAACATGTGTAATAACTGTAGCTCCAGCTCTGTCTTGTAGGCATTGGGCAATTTCATTCCACAGGTCAGAGTGGGAGGCGTTAGGTTTGACAGACGCCCCCTGCAGCAGTTTCGTCACCCTACGCACCACACTGTCACAGTCTGACCACAGCCGTACAGTACCCTTATGGCGTACCGTGAGCTTGAGTGCTTGAAGGACAGCAAAAATTTCTGCACGGACGGCACTCTGGAGAATGCCAGGCAAAACTCCTGCATCAATGACCTGACTGCCGGTGTAGTCATGCACAGCAGAGGTGGAGGCGAAAACAATGGCCCATCCTGCAAAACGCGACTTGTGGCAATGCTGGTTCTGGCAACTGCCATCAGTGAAAAGATCCACATCCCCATCGTGGTGAAACATCAGGGGACCGCTGTGCAAAAGCCCTGCAAAATATTGGTTCCATTCCACCATGGTCGTCGGCATTAATGACCATCCTGAAACTGTCAAGGCCTCAGGCAAATCAACACTGGCACTACGGACATCATCAGGAACCTGGGAACGGAGGTGTTCAAACCTTTCGCAAATCCAAAACCTGTGAAACCTGCTGTCACTGCAATCACAGAAAGGACACGTGTCTTCCATCACCTCCTGACAATAGTGTTTCCCATCTTGAGTAATGTGTGTTCCGTTGAGAACCAGCCTAAACAGAGCCTGATCGGACCGATCCAGAGTAGTCAACCATTTTCGGGTGTCAGCCGGGTCGGTCGCATCTAACCCGTTGAAGCATGAACGATGTGAGGTTCCTGTCTGAACCAGCAAAGGCCAATGAAACTCAACCCGATATTGCAACTCAGCGGCAGAAATCGCGAAAATGGAAAAGGGCCCAAACATGTCATGTACAATCCCATTTTCATCAACATGCCACCCCAAAACCTGAATGCGAGCAAGGAGAGTAGAAGTAATGCTATTAGCCGGAAGATCGCTCGTTCCATTGGCCAACGTGGCGAGCAAACCTTCAACTCTGGGACGAGCGCCGCAATCTCTGGCTAAGCGCAGGGTCTGCATGACTGACCAACACAGGGGATCAACACTGGGTACTTCGACTAAGCCTAAGTGGACCAGCGGGTTGGCCCCTGCACCATCGGCACGAAGCCCTTTCATTGCACCTGCACGCAGTGATGTGAACGTTTGTTGGCTAACCGTGGTGGCTGCCACAGCGTGGAGGCAACGAGGCCATGCCGCAGATTTAAGTGCGCGCACTTTCTGGGGGTAGGGGCATGACGACAATCTCAACTTGGTCCACAATGGAGTGGCCTTCTGGACTCTCTCCATCAAGCAGCTATTGGTGTGCTGCCGGGTGAACTGGATGTGAGCGCCCAAACTCTTACCAAAAGCCACCGTTCCAAATCCTTGTGCACGGATCTGCTTGCGGCCTGCAGCACTAATGGACCAGACATGTGTCTTCTTTTGGTCCAACAAGAGGTCCATCACCTGGATGAAACGTTCCAAGCACTGATATACGTTGCTAAGGCTTTGGGGGTCGGCTACAATCACTTGCCAATCGTCGACATAGGAAAGCGGCTGGCAAAGAGGAAAGAAATGAACCATCCACTCATGGAATAGAATGTCCACCACCATCATACCAACACATGACAAGGCACATCCCTCGGGCAAGCCACAATTGCTCCTAGCAGGTGGACTGAAACTGCCATTGATTTGGAAACGGCGCGTCATCTCAGATAATGCGCCAGCCCAACCACATAAAACCTGAAAAGGCAAGCCAAGAATCGCACAAGCTTCAAGGACCACAATCCTGGGTAAGAAATTAAAAGCCTTTTGTATGTCGGCAATGATGCCGCACAAATCCGTCTGGTTTTCATATGCCATCTCTATGGTCCAGAGCATGTGGGACCAAACCTGCCCTGAATAGCAGTTGGGTCTACTACCATAGAGGCCAACCGGGAGGACGGAGTCAAGCATTCGGATTGCTTGTCGTGCTTGGTAGGTGCCCCAGCAACGATACAATAAGCCAAACACCGTAATGGGTCGAAAGTCCAGGGCCCCCAGGGGGTTAGCAGTTTTAGCTAAGCACGTTACCCTACCTGCAACCAATTGTGGTGGCCATGACCCAGTACTTTCTGCGTGGTGAAACATGGCTAGGAAATTGTCAAGCGCTGCAGGCGGCATTGCTTTCAGGTCCTGGAGTGAAACTCCATCGAGGCCTCCAGTGGTGTGCTTATGCTTATGGGCTATGCTAGCAGACAGGCTTCACGACCGATGGCTGGCCAATGCAACTGTTGTCGCGGCAGTTTCTCTCTGGCAAAGGTAAGGATGGTGTCCCAGCGCTCGGGTGGAACTTCGCCATGCCTCTCCCACATTGTTTTCCAAGCCCCTAGGAAAAGAGAAAACAGCTCTTCGTCAGTGCCCTTGCAGCACAGTTGAGTGACAGTAGAGCCAACTGTAACTTCCCCTACATCGGCAATCCATGCTGCATCCGCTTCCGCATGTATGATTTCCAGCTCAACACCATTACAGAACACGGGTTTGCCAAGATCAAAACAAACAGGAGACTCAAACACTAACGCCTGGTCAGCATGATTCACATGTTCCACCTTTGCAACCACAGGTTTCAAGATGACATTAACGTCCTTTGTCTGACGATCTTTCAAATCCTGGAAAATGGCATTAGGGTTCGCCTCTCTTTTGAGTCTAGCAAACATACGAGAAGACTGCTGGAGCTCTAGCTCAAATGCCCGGAAAGCTAAAGCAAATGAGTCAAATATGCGTTGGGCATCATCCAAGCCTGGTGGTGCATATGGGATTCTGGCAGGGGAATTCAAAGTATGGAAACCACTATTGGGCCACCAATCTGCAAACGAAGGAGTGAAACCAGTGGACCTCAAAATTGATCCCCACAGTTGTTTGGCATATTCAGTATGTTGATGTTGGGCAGCAACATGTCTCATGTAGGCTTGCAATCGGCGCAATTGCCGAAGCCATTGGGCATGACGAAATGATGCACACACATAGTGGGGGTGAACGTCCCCAATGCGCGCTTTCTTTGGGGGTGGTATTTTACCATCTTGCGACTTTTTCACCGCATGGATTGAAGCCCGACCCACCGCACGAGGATCAACAGGAAAAGGCAAGGCTTGACAGGCTTGTGTTTCAATGTGCCGCCACAGTGCATGATACCTGTTCTCAGCAGTGCCTGATGAATTTCCCCAAAAGTTGGGGTCGACTTCCCATGAAAGAGGCCATGGCAATTCCCCCGGTGAGACCCAAATTTGGCGCGGAACCGATTT
Organism: Cladocopium goreaui; assembly: GCA_947184155.2. Lineage (NCBI taxonomy): Eukaryota > Dinophyceae > Suessiales > Symbiodiniaceae > Cladocopium > Cladocopium goreaui. Next base: position 260,947 of record CAMXCT020003602.1, on the reverse strand, counting down.
CTTCAAGGAAGCAAACTCACCCATCAAAACTGCATGATCCGGGAAAACGTCATGTAAAAGTGAAACAGAGCAAAGCAGGTGTTGCATTTCACGCGAGACATAGCAAAAGTCCTTTCTAGTGGCATGCTTGCAGGTGTGGGCGACTGGCTGTCCCCACATGTCAAAAGCCAAATCTTGCAAATCCCTAAAACCGGCAGCTTCAAGGAGGTCAAACACAGGAAGAGAATGCTGTTCGCAGTTCCAATCACCGGCCAGGAACCGAGGACCTTTTGTCAGGTGACAGACTTGGCTGGCAACATGATGTAACAATTCTTCGTTATGGATTTTTTGTTGGGGGTAAGAACTACTCTCAGGTTCACCATAAACCACACCCCCAGTGACCCAATAATCATTGACCAGTGTAGTCGTGATCAGGGTTCTGGCAGATTCTTTGATCTCACGAGGCAAATTGGTTGGTACCTCGCGTGACGGGAATTTGGAGAGAACTGCAACTCCTCGCCAAGCAGCGTGAAACTTTCGGCTATGCTGGGAAGGGACTGGGTGTCCACTGATGCAATATCTGTGTGGGCTCTTTGCAAAATGCAGGCCTGCTCGGAACTGTTGGAGTGATTGACCGCACAAATGGGTCTCAGAGATAGCCCAAATGTCCCCTTGAGCTAACTGTGAAACAATGTAAGGGGCCTTCCCTTTTAACCCAGATGGGTTAAACGCCCCCAGAACAAAATTGGATTCATTCGGGCCAGGATTAGTAGCTTCACCCATTCTGCACATAAGGGTGAGGGCAACAATGTAAGGCCAGGAACTATTACATCTAAAAGATGCAGAGCTGCACACGGCACCAACCCCACTGAAAACTAAGACCAACATGATGAGGCCCAGGATTTGATCGCGGAGCCAAACTCCTGCAAGTGTGAGACAAAAACCGAGCATGGCAAGACCAAATCCACGGCCTGGCTGTCATTCCAAGCCTTCATCCCTTGGCCGCTTGGCCAACAAACCCCTGATTTGCTGCATCTGCTGTTCGAAAAGTGACTGCATATTCTGATTTTGATTTTCCAGGTGCCCATGGAGCTGTTGTGCCTGTGCCGTCACCTGGGTCTGCAGTGCATGGATCTGTTGGGTATGCTGCCCACTGTACTCGTGAAACTGTGACTCAAGCCCTTGTTGTTTTGCCAAAAGTTGGTGCACCTGCCCCTCCAAAGTCTGAACACGATCTGGGAGGTCATCTTCCATCGGGACCTGCATTTTGGCCAATACGGCGGATTGGATGCGCTCTTCGATCTGTTGCATTCCCTCAGTAGGGGCAGTGGCAATTGCTTTGGTCCCTGAGGTGTGGTATGATCGCCACGGATCAGAATGTACCCATGGATCACCGTCAACTTGCTTTGGCTGTGAAACCGTGCCACAAAGCGCCAGCGTGTCTGCTGAACCCACGGTGGTGGGTGCTGGTGATGGCGTCACTTGGTCATGTTTCTGCTTCGTGATGACAATCTCACCACTGGTGGTCGCCACAATGGTGTTTTCTGGATCCACTGTAGCCTGCACGGTCCACATGACTCCTCTGCCGGGGCAAGGGTTGGTTGGCTGTAAAGGGCGACATTCCCACCCTGCAGTTCGCAAGACTTTGGCGACGGCCTGCCGGTCGACACCGTACGGAAAAGGACCTACGGTGAACAAATTCTTGGGTCCATTGGAGAGGAAAACCGTGTCTGGTCTGACAAGTTGGTGAATGGCCTTAGCCTGCGTTGTGTGCACTCTCAGTCCACGACGTTCTCCCAATCTAGCCAAACCTGTAACCGCAGGGTTAGTTTGCATCAGGTGTTGCATCTCTTGCAGTGAATGTCTTGTGGTCCAAACAACAGTGTATGCCGAGAGAATCTCAGTACCATCGGCTGTTCTTGGCTCACAATATGCTCCTGATGTTCCACTGGCGTTCAGCATGGCTTCCAAAATAGCCATAGGAATACGGATGCACACAGAAAACATATCCGCTTTGCTGGCGGGGCAAGGCTTAAATCCTGATCGGAGAAATTGGCGGCGCCACACGTCGAGGATTGGATCCCTCAGTGGCAACTTCTCAGTGTTGTGCCAAGCCGGGCACGTACACGTTTCCTCCATGCATCTCTTGAGTTTTGGCAAGAGTGAAACCAAGCATCGAATGGGGGAGCTACAGAACTCATTCCAATCCCCCGGCAATTCATCTTTGTACACCAACACTTTGAGAGTGACCACTTCTGGGGTGTCGATGGACACCAGGGTGGGCCCATTCGCTTTTTCAACGAAACCAGCACCTAGTTGCACCATGACTACCGCTGCTAACACTGGTTCATTATTAACAGTGCATCGGCAAGGCACCGTGACTTGGGAATGAGGCAAGGCGGTTTGCACTTCGGCCCCTGCCCTGTGCAGCACCAGGAGAGCAAGTGGCTCACGTGAAACAGCAACCCCCGCACGGAGGTACGGCTCGGCATCGTTCAACGACATGAGGATGACTCCACTACTGACTGGTCCTATCTGCTTCATGGTCAATTGTTGCATGACGTGACCCTGGCAGTGAAACGATCCATCCAAAATCAAAAGCTTTGCGGGGTCGAGCTCGGCAGGGGCAGGCTGGTTTCTTGGTCCCTTACCTTTTCCCTTGGGGCCAATGGGCTTCCCCTTGTTGTTTTCAACAGCTTTGGCCAACTCACTTGGCAAAACGAACTGAAACTTTGAGTTATTTCCTAACATTTTCAGCTGCTTCCATGATTGTCGGTGGGCCAATGCCTGTAAGATCTGTTCGCTACCCAATGCTTTGATGGCCGAAACAGCCCTTTCTTCAACTGCATTTTCGGGAATTCCGTGTTTCAGGAGTTCTTGGGCCAAGTTTTTCACCAAAGTACCATGTGCTCCAAAACCCCAACATGTGGGAGTTGCACTGTTGGGATGATCATCTGCATCAGCGTACCAAGTCTGGAGGCAAATCCTAAGGTCAGCCATGAGGAGATTCTCAGTTGTGAAACCACAAAGAGCTGCCAAAACCTGCCACGTGTAGACACCACATAAATCCGCAGAAGGCGGGGTCATCGGAAGCAGGCAAATGTCTTCGGTATGTTGCAACACATATTGCGCAACCAAACCGGGTTCCATGATGACAATCTTCTGGCAACCAAATCGGAGCAGGACAATTGGATACCAATGCCATTCAAACAAGAAAGCAATACCACCGCAGGCATGAACTGAACAGAATTGTTGAGCAATCATGGAAGTGAGTCTACCCATGTCATGCAAAACCATGGTCAGTGGCGGGGACAATGGCTGGTTGACGAGAGTGTCCAGGTGGAACTTCATTTCATGATGTCCCATTCCCCAAAAGTGAACCTGAGCGATGTCAGTTTCGAACCTGTTGTGAAGTCCGTGATCTTCCAAATCCATGACCTGTGAAACATCGTAAGAGGCAAATTCGTCAGGCATTCTAGGGAGTAGCCTGGATTCCCCTGAAATTCCCCATCCCCACAGAGTAGGGGTGGTGGGAGTTCCCGTTTGGATTGCTTCAGCAAAAATTATCTTCATGTCCCAACATCGTGCTCGCAACTGATCAACATCCCTGGGCCAACTGGTGTTGAGCAGAATGTGGGCCAAAAAACAGATCGACATGGCACCGCACAGGCGGGGCACTTCAATCCCATGTGGCACTCGATGAATCACAACATCCTGGAAATCCAAAAAGGAAGAAAGCGCACGCAAAATTTGTTCCACCTCGAGATCATCCTGGGCAAAGTCACCCAGAGTGTGACACTGAGCTGTGGTACCTACTGGAGCAATCCAAAACGGGATCCAGTGCTGGTGGAGAAGGACCACGGCAATCACGTGTTGTGGGCCTGGAGATGTGTTCCAAACTTGTGTCTTCCATTCATCAAGGCGAGCGGAAGCGCCTTGTAACCACTCATCAAGGATGTCAGGTGAAACAGTGATGAAATGTCGAATGGGCCCCGCAGGCAATGGTCCCTGTGAATGACAGTCCAACAAGTGTTGCACCTGGAAATCAATTTCATCATTACCCATGGCATAACTGTGGCTTACCAACATTTGGAGGCGTCTCTGGCGAGTTTCCTCCACAGCATCTTGTTCAGTGGTAGTTTCATCAACGGGCATTATAGGGAGTTGCCCGGATTCCCCTGAAGCTCCATTAGCCCACACAACCGGTTTGGGTGTATACCCAAGGGAGTACAGGTTCGCAACAAAGGAGGCACGCATATTGGTATGCAAAGTCCGAAGTTCCTGCAAATCTTCCGGGAGGGCCATCTGTACCACGACATGAGCAATGAAAGCCATCGCGTGGGCTCCACACATCACATGTTCTGGTAATCCATTGGGAATCTTGTGTATGGCAAAATGGAGGAAATTCAATTTCTCCGCCAAAATCGTCAAGATTGCTTCAATGGGGGCAAAATCAACGTCTACATGAAACGTGTGGATCTGCAAAGTGGAATCTTCAGGGACCATCCAAATTGGCATCCAGTGGTTGTCAACAGCAATGGCAGTCACCACATTCTGGCCTTTTTCCTTGATCTGGGGGTTGCGTGCGCACCATTGACTAGCAATGATATGGCCAATTGAATCCCAACAGTTGAAGATCAACGGTTCCATTGCCGTGAACTTTCTTTCATTCTGAGGGAGGTGCCGGTCAGGCTGGTTCTCAACAAGCTGGAAAATATGAAATCTGATCTCATCATCCCCCATGGCAAAACCTTTTTGATTGATCAAATCAATTCGTTGGTCTCGTGTGATGTTGACAGCAAGTTGCAAGTCACCGTGAGTCTGCGCACTACTGGAGGCAGGCTGATCCCCGGCTCCCCAAACCCAAGGTCTGCGTGCAATTTGGCATCTGCGCAATTCTTGCAAATACCCTTCTTTCAAACGGGAATGAATCACGGTGGCATCTGTACAGTCAGTGGGTAATTGGGTACCCAGCAAAGTGTACCTGAGGAATGCTATGGCCAATGCGCCACACAGCTCAGTGGTGAAAAACAACCGGTGTTCTCTTCGGATCATGGCATTTTGAAATCCCAGTGCCAAAGCAAGCGTTGAGACAACCTGTTCCAAACCGTCGTGCGAAGCACCCATGCCATCCCATGTGTGCACATGTAAAACATCTTTCAGGGGTGACATGAAAATGGGAATCCAATGACTGTCAACCATTGCAACAGTAACAATGGGGATGCCCTTTGTCAGAACTTCCGGGTGATCATTGGCCCACAGCCTGCAGTCAAATCCTTTGTCCTGAATCCAAGCCGAGAAAACCAAAGGATCAATGCAACAAATTTGAGGCACGGGATGACCCAACTTGGCTTGTTTCTCTTGGAACGATGTGATGACTGCATGCATGTGAAACCTGATCTCGTCGTCAGCCCAAAGATGTTCCTGACACTCCAGGATGGCAATTCTGTCATGGGTGCGAACATATTGGTGCCGCAATGACCAAAGTTGTTGTGCATTCTGTACACACGGCATCTGAAGCTTCAAAAATTGTTTTCCTTGCAACCCTTGCAGTGCGGATGCATCAAGCCACATTTGATCATCAGGCATAACCATGCTAGGAGTTAAACATTCACCCACATCAAACTTGGAGACTTTGCGTGGTGGCGATTTGACATCAATTTCAACCGCAGGTTGAGACCATGCAGCCGTGGGTGAAATTGCGCACTCACTCTTGTCAATGGTGTGATTGTTTGATTCGCAAGCAGTGGCAGAAATGATGATCAACTGACCTACTTCCATGCAGTGATCCAAACCAATTGCCTGTCCTTTCAAACTGACCTGATTGACCTCACATGGACCTACCAGCTTTGCATGGGCAGCTAAGAAATCAGCCACAGTGGACCCAGACTTCGGTTGAAAACGAATGGGTGGCTCCGTCAAACCCTGGAAAACAACTGTACACGAATCAGCATACATGCAGCCCTGTAAGTCAGGGTCATCTACAAGCTGAGGTGAGTCGAAAACTGGGATGACCTCATCATCGGTCTTCGGTTCATTGTCTGGCATAGTGGGAATGATGCTTTCTTTTCCCCGGATCAAATGGTCAAGGACAGCAGCGACACTGGGGGTGCAAGCAAACTTCCCATCCCATCTCATAGGAAACATGAGTTCCGCCATGGACAAATGCTGAAGATCTTTCCAAAAGGCCATCAGGTCAAGAAGTTTGGGGTCATGGATGGTCTCCTGAACCACTGGCCAAACTTGTCTACATCGGGTCAACAGCCATGCACGGTAGGCTTGGATTTGGGAACTGGCTGAAAAGGTTTGAGCTTGCTTCATGGCATCAATTTTTTCCAAAACCGAACCAAGGATCCAAAGCGCCTGAGCAGGACAAGCTAATTGGCCAACTGCTGAAAGGGTGAGACGTACATCAGTACCAAAGTCAATCACTGGGTCAAAGGTGTTGAGGCCCATCGCTTCATTAGGGTGGACATGTCTGATCACACTCGTGCCATCAGGGAAAGAGGCGCTTCTCACTAAACATCCATGCAATCCCTTGTTCTCAAGACGAGATTGAGTGAAACCATATTTGCGACATCCACATGGACATGCTCTGGTTTGTGATCCCCAAGCATGAAGAGCACATGGCGCTTTTGACTTTCCATTGAGAAGATATTTGGAATGACATTCATCAGCGACCCCAAAAGCTTGAATCTCCACATCATCCAACGAGAGCTGCATTTCATCGTCATGTGCCCACAAACGAATCTCCGGAATTACTTGTTGTACCTCTTGAATAGATGCGAGAGGAGGCCATGGTTTCAACTCAACTGGACCGATGAATGGGGCTGATAAAACCCACCATGAACGGTGACGTCTGCATGGCCAAATATGATCCAACCTCAACTCAGTTTGGGTACAAAAGAATCCAGTGCTCTTTGTGAAATGGTCAATCTCTCCCTTCACAAAACTGTCTTGCGCTGCTGGAGCAACGCACTCCAGGATGATCAGTTGGGCCTGGAGATAAAAGGCAGTCTCTAGGGTTTTCGTGAGACAATTGGCACGGGTGTCATCTTGGGACTTGCCGTCCCCCAATTTGGAAAAGGGCTGGCAGCTGAATCCTGATGTGACAGTGGCGGCCCCGGATGAGTGACGCCAAATTTCTCGGACAACATCATGGGAACCAATATCCCCACAAATGACATGTGCCTCGCTAGCCTTGGTATACAACTCAATCATCTTTGGGTTCTGGTCCACTGCAACCTGGACAGAAAAGCCAGAGGCTGTGGCGCCCTGTGCTAGACCTCCAAAGCCTGCGCATAAATCAACTACCGACATGAGTGCATCCCATGATGGCTTGCGATGTCCAAGGATATGCGTATCTTTGGCCGTAGTGATCATGGGAACTGGGTACTGTTGTTTCAGCACAGCATTGAAGATCGTGAAAGAGTGAAACTCATCGCTGATGAAGCCCTCAAAGAGAAAGCTGGTACCATCCATGCAAACCATGAGGTGAGAAGTCTGTTCAGAATCGAATATCTTAACAGAACATACCAAATCCAATAAAGCACCGTTGTCAACTGACCTGATTTCCATGGGATAAGACCGAGTCATGGGAAGCCGAAGGTGAAACTTTCGTCCACCGCTCAGCACAGATCAGCCGCACTACTGGAAAGGGGCTTGGGCTGTCACGGCTGTTCCAAACAACCAACCAGATATATAATGGATTATAATATCACCGACCACTCCTGGATCTGTTGGAATTTCATAGGTGTCTTCTTTCATGGACGGGAAAATGATCACCAACAACTCCGTGGTGCTTTGTTAAAGGTGTGCCATCATAGGTTTGGTGGATCTTTCTGTTGTTAGTTTTCTGTTGATTTCCTTCAACTGTTGGACAACTCGAACTTATTCTAGTTATAACTGTAGATGGGTGATACCTGCACCAACATGATCATTCCAGGCGCCATGGTCACGTTTCATGCCCCTGGAATGTCCACCAACCTCGATTTCGGGGGAACTTCGTGGGATTTCACCAGGGGGATAAATCTCGAAGCCACCAATAAATCCGACGAGAATCACTGAATGGAACCCTTATTTCGACCTGGATCCATTGGATTTACCCTCTGGTAAACGCTTACATAACTATGGAAAATCGCCATTTTCAATGGGAAAACTGACTATAAATCATCCATTTTCAATAGCAAACTGTAAACGTTTACCAGGCCGGGTATCCATTGGATTTCGCTGATTTCAACCCTAAACCCCAGATAAGTTGCTTCAATTATCGCACCAGGTTGACATTGGAGTCAATGGTGGTTACCCTCTGGTAAACTAACGTAGCTATAGAAAATCACCATTATTAATGGGTAAATCCACTATAAATGGCCATTTTCAATAGCTACGTTAAATTACCAGAGGGTATGTCAACCAAGTGAGTTTTTTCGTTGCCAACTTATAACTGGCAAGTTACACCAGTTTGTAGGATTTACATGGGATGACTTTTGAAGGAAATTTTAAGTGGGATATATTTAAGCAACAAGATCTCAAGATATGCCAACTGATATGGTGATTTAACCAACTGGGATTCTCATGAAGGGGGTGGTCATTATCCAGGCTAACCCGCACAGACGGTGATGTTTACAGACATGGTTGAGAGATCAACCCTGCCATGTTTCATGCTGTGGGGAAAAAACACAAACCAAAGTGGAAAAAAAAATGAAAACCGAAAAAAATGTAGGTCCTTCTGTTTTCCCATCTGAAGGCCTTAAAGATCACTTTATTTTTTAAAAAAGTGTTCCACCCAATAGGTGATTAGGGCTAATCATGGCCAATCAGCCAGCCTGCCTGCAAAAAATGGAAGATTCGCTGGTGAACGTAGATCATCCCATTTTTTGGATTAGTTAAACTAGCCATCTAAAACAGATTGCCAAAAAAATCCCCAACATTAAACCACCATGAAAAAACACCCATCTTTCAGATACCCTACATCTATAGCAAAACTAGGGTCGTTGTGCCCCACCTCCAAACTGCTGGTATAGCGCAGGCGATAACGAGAGCCGCTACAAATCTGCCCGGCTTGTTGAAACCTCGACGTGGGACCCACGGGATGATTCGTTGTGATTCATGACCTACAAAACTGGGGTAGATCCCATATGTATATATATATATATACATATATGTATATTATATATATATGTGTTGTGATTGGATCCACACTGGTAGCTTCAGTTCCCACCTCAGCAATGCGGTCGCCACCTTTTTCAATGGCCAGCTGAAGTCACGGTTGCAGCAAAACGGCACGTGCTGCCAGAAAGGTCTCGAAATGGTGTCTGCACCAAACCAAGCAAAGTGTCGGCCACGACACGTAGCGACTGTCCACAGTCTATGGCTTCAGGTTGCTAAGATACCCACTTCCACCCACCTACTGGCTCGCCTAAGCCAAAAGCAACTGTGAAATACCGGTTGGTTCCTGTTAGATTCACCTGAGATCTGGATGGCATCACGGGGGTTATGTAAAGTATGACAAATGACTGGGATCATTGATACATTCACACTCCCAACAGAAAATTTACTTTTCACTTTTTGTGATGTCAATGGGATCTTCCGTGGATTGAAGCCATTTTACTCTGGTTTTTGTGGATGCCCTTTCCTTGAGAATCTGGGATTCATCATGCAAACAGTATTTTCCATGGAAGAGAGTCTGTCGCAAGAAATGGCATTCCATGATTTTTGTCAGTGCGTCTGCTAACTGGGCACCGCTGTGAACCCATCGCAACCTAACTCCTTCTGCAAGGAAATCCTTTATTGCATGGGCCTGGAGTTGGGTTCGGAACTCTGAGCAAGATGGCGTGGCTGTGCGAGTGACAAGGTCAAATAGTGATTTGCAATCGGTAACTGCTATTGATGGATCTTCTTTGAAAGTGGCTGTGGCATATGTTGGTGGTAGTGCTTTGAGAGTTTCTGTGGGTTTCCGCCAATCTGTCAGAGGATCTTTGATCCAGCTCCAGAACAGCCTCAACCAGGAAAGTTGATCCAACGTGGAACTAAGCGAGGTTGTTTCTGCTGCGAGTGTGCTTGTCACCACTCTTTGGATCTTTTTGCATCCCCAGCTGATGGGATTGACTGGGCATACATGGTTCTTTCCGATATCTTCATGAGTAGTCATGATTATGGTGCCAGTGTGTGACTCTGGTTGTTTCTTTGAGGCAAATGACGCATCTGAAAACGCTAGGAACCTGATTTTGTCCATGGGAATTGGTTGTATTCTCACGCAAGTGGTCTTATGGCGTTTGGCTTCGTGGAGGACTTTGTTTCCATGAACTAGTGTGTCAATTGTTGCACTGTTGATTGCACTTTGGAGAAAACTCAATCTACTTGCCAAGTCAGGTCTTGTGTTTACTGAGGCGTATTGCAATGATCCAATCAAAGCTCTGAGGTCCTGTCTCTCTCTCTCCGTGACGGCAAGGTCTACATTGGCTTTTCTGGTTGGCTGAATATGGATTGGGTTGATACGTGAGATGTAGTTTTCTTGGGACATGGTAATGCTGTAGTCATTCTCTTGAGTCATTTCAATTCCGGTGAACACAAACCTCTGGGATTTTCGGGATCCAAATGAGAACTTCTGTTCAAGTTTTCGGATTTGCTGGTGAAAGAACTCATTGCCTCCGCACAATCCATCGTCAACATGAATACCTAGGATTCCTGCTGGTTCCTTTTTGTCCTTTTCATGTAGGAGGTACAGGCAGGGATCAAAAGGTGAAGAGATGAAACCCAATTCCTTTAGTGTTTTGTCCAACTCGGTGAACCACAGGAACGGTGCGTCAATAAGGCCATAAGCGGACTTGATCAATCTGCAAACCTCGGTTTTCTCAAGATTCATGGCCCTCACCATTTCAGGCACAGGTTCAATTGCTATCACTCTCCCTTCTTGGGTCTTTCCTTGAAGGAAAGCTGCCTTTATATCAAAAGACATGAGTGTCCACTGCATTGAGGCTATGACTTGAGCTATGAACATTTTTGACGTTCTACCAAGTGTGGGGCTATCCCGTGGAATGGTGTCCAGTTGGGGGTCCATATAACCCAAAACAACAAGTCTTGCTTTTGCTTTTCTGGATTTCCCCCCCAGCTCTTTCTGTTCCTTGGGGTCTTCAACTGGTTTCCAAACGTACAGCCATCTACATCGGAGTATCTGTTCAGGGGCAAGTTCATGTCTGAACATTCTCTCAACCGTCCCAGTCTGGAGCCAATTGTTGACCTCTTTGGTCTTGGCCTTTTCGAATTCCAATCTCTCCTCAGGTTCCAGTGTGTTCAATTTCACTTCCGTTCTCTGTCTTTTGCTATTGGTCGCAAGAAACACTAGTTCTTCTTCAGTTGGGTTTTCTTTGCAGTGACACACTGTCTCCACAAGGCTTGCATTGAAATCCATTTCAGCACGCCACACGGTGTTCTCTCCGTCAGGTGCTGTTGCGGTCAGCACATCTACATCTTCGCATGTTAGGAGATCACATAACAGCTCATCACTGCTGTCATCTGGGACAGGGATTTCATGTGGCTGGACATTCTGTGGACATGGATTGTCATTGAGATTATTGTGAGGGCTATTCTGGGCTTCTGGATTCATTGGTGTTATGGGTAACTCTTCTGGTTCTTGGTCAGGCTGATCTGATGTACTTTCACTTGAGGTTACCGCTTGAGGGTTACTGGGAATTGTTATGGGACCTTGGTTTCTTATGTTATCTTGATTATTGTTGTCACTTGGTACTTCTTGGTGGGATCCAATTGGCGGTGGACTGTGACTCTGGTTGTTCTCAAGGTCTGGCAAGTCCGGCATGTTGATTGGAATGAGTCTTGCCTCGACGGCACTGACTGGTCTCACGTGTTCTGGGGCAGCTTTGACAATAGAACCGGCATTGTTGCAGAATACCGTAGAGCTGTTATCTTGCTTGATTACTCTTGCAGGACCTATCCATGAACCCTTAAAATTGGTGACCTTCCATACCATTACCCATTCCCCTGATTCATATGCTCCTCGGTGAGGTCTGTCCCTTCTGAGAGCAGCTCTTCTCAGGGCCATGTCATTGTCCGCTGCATGGAAGGCTCGTCGCGCTGTTTCGCGCATGGCCAACAACTCTCGGAATCTCAGGCCAGCATTTGTCTCACTTTCGGCAATGGCATGTGCAGGCAGTGAGTCATCGCTTGTGATGGATGCGGGGATCTTCAGGCCACGTCCAAAAACCAAGGTGTCGGGTGCATACCCGTGGCGAAGGCTACATGAGTTCTTGGCCATGGTGCACTGTGTCAGGGCTTGTTGGAACTGTTGGTAATTGCTGACATCATGTTCTAGTTCAAACTTGGACAACATGTTTTGGAGAACCCCGCCATGTCGTTCGACTCTGCCGCATTGCCAATGAGCGTCTGGTGGAACAACCTCACATTGAATGTTCATGTTTTGGAGAAACTGCACAAAACTTTCTGAGATAAATTCTCTCGCGGAATCCATGAGCACGGTGTTTGGTGGTCCTGCCCAGTTGAGCCATCCCATGGTGAACTTTTCTTTGATTTCAGCTCTATTTGGTGCTATGATCGCGGTATGGTAGTTTGTGCCATGATCTATGAAATGGTAAAAGTGGAACTCTTGACCTTGTTTGTTTGTCAATTTCACTCCATCCATGGATACTTTGTCTCCAAAACCGAGTTCTTGTTTCAGTGAGGCTGGTCGAGGAATCTTTGGCCTTTTCTGCATCTGGCATATGGAGCACTTCAAGTCCAACACACCCTGTACTATTGATTGATCATAACCCCGCTGCTGAAGTACTTGGCTAAGTCTTCTAGGTTCTGGATGGCCCAGGTTCTTATGTAGTCGCAACGCTAGCTTCTTATTTTCAGGGGACATTGCTAAGAATTTTGGGCCGTGATCTTGACTGCTTTCATCTATAGACATGGGTGTCATGGTCTCCTCGGCTGCATCTGGACTTGGCATTGGCATCATTGGGGCATGAAGAGGCTCATCCGGAGTCTCAGGGGATTCAGATGCCGGTGCTGGCTCCTGAATTTCGGGTCTTGCTGGCAAACTTGGCACGGAAACTGCTTCTTCCGCTGCAGGGTGATTGCGTGCAAAAACTGTTATATTCATGTAGCTTGGGTGAGACCGCCTCCACTGCTGTCGAGCTGACAAGAATTCCCAATGTTCCCATTGATCTTCAACTAGGATTTTCTTGGTCTGCCTCTGCATGATGATGGCCCGACGATATGGCGCTTCACTTGGAATCATGTCTTTTGGTGGTTGGACGGTCCTCTCAGTCCCCTTACAAACCAAAACGGTCACCACCAGTTTTTCAGGAAACAGCTCTTGGATGTCCTGAAGAATTTTGGAGTCATGAATCAGTTTTCGGCCAACCCTGGGTGCTATTGACGTCACATTTTTGCAAATCCGGTCACATAGGGCTTGGCTACTTTCAAGCTCTTGGGATTTCCCTTGGATTCTCCTTCTTTTGGCTGGCACTTCCTGCGGCTCGATCAAGCTACTGTTCTGCAGTTTTGCACGTTTGGCTGAGGCACCTGTCTGGACATTGGATGAACGCTTGAACCCCTGCATGGCAAAAGCTGTAGACTCCCAGCACATGATTGGCATTTCCTTCATGTTCTTCACCTTGGTTAACACTTGAGCCAGACTCCTGGCAAACTTTCGGGTGTAGTTTTCAGAGAAAGCTGTTCTCCGAATGCTCACTCCTTTGTAGATGGTATTCCCTTCAAGTCGTTGGTGATCATGTTGTTTGTTACACTTTCTTCCGTTGAATTGGAGATACATTTGTTGTGAGGTAGTATGGACTTCCATGCCTTTCTTGAAAAGCTTTTGATTTTGGGGATCTCTCATACCACCGACTTGACACATATCAAAATTGGCCTTGTAAGTCCCTTGGGCTACTTCATACAAGTATGGAGTCTTCAGCATCAGGGATCGGGCTGGCTGTTCCCAATGCAAGTGTCGCTGGTGAATGCATTGGTACCTGTACAGTACAAGTCCGAGTGCCAATTGATATAAGTGCTGGTCACGCTGCTCCTGAACATGTTGGAAACCGGCAACACTTTGGGATTCGTTCAGAAAGCTCCATGCACACCATGGTCCACAGGTCGGGCTAAACCAAACATGTTGAGGTCTTGATTCGAGAAGGGTTTTGAACAACTGTTGTCTCCCTCCTTTGCTACTCAAATCACCTTCTTGAATCCCATGGCGGCTTGCACGGTATCCTAGTTGATTGACCTGTCTGGTCAATTCGCTTTCAGGGCTGCAAAACACCTCAAGCACTTGCAAGCGTGGTTGGTGTCGGAGACTGTCCCATGTTGATACTTCATTTAGTTCGGCAGTGAATTGTGACACAAGGTTGTTGAATTTGGATTGTATGTAGTTCATGTTGTATTGATGATTGTGATCAGGATCAAAATCATATTCCCAGTCTCCGGCATTCAGGAGGTGATCTAGGGGGCTGCTTGGTGAGTCTGCCGCACATGGTTCAGAATCTCGGTGAGCGCGTTCTCCACATTGAGGACTCGGCTCTGCAGAGCATCGATCATCTCTTGCTGTGGGCTGATCATTGCGGCTGTGGGGACATCGTTGTACATGACATCCCATGGTTCCCATGCCTCCCCCTCCTCGAAGATCTCGCTGGTCATTGGCATCACCTGTGCAGGGCTGGCTGCTGCCTTGCTCTTGGGCTGTCCCTTGGGGCGTGGACGGATCACCTCTTGATTGGTCTCCCGAGCTGTCATCGGGGTCATGTCGTAGAGGGTCTCGTGCTGGTTCACCATGGTCTCGATGTAGATCAGGAGCTTCTGATGTTCCTCCTTTTGACTGGAGGCATATGTCTTGGCAAACCACCGGATCCACCCCTTTTCCGATCTCCACATCTCCTCGTATGTCCGGCCGACATGTGCTCGACCGAAAGTGACCTTGGACTCTCCCATCTCGGCAGCTGTCAGCGTGCGAAAGGACTCCACACTTTCTGGGTTGCCCTGGGACAGCACACGGTCCAATCGGCTGGTGAGGCTCATTGCAACGATCGTGAGTTGATCGAACCACCTGAAGGAACTCGGCTGGCAGTGGCTTGGGCCTTGAACTTTCCACGGTGATGTCTTCGATTCTGGGCTGTGTGTTCCGACATGTTTCATGGATTTCCTGGCTGTTGTGGGCACTTGTGGGTGTCTTCAGCTTGATGGTGGAAGTGGATGTGTTTACATGACTGTGTGACATGTGTGGCATGGTCTCGGCTACTTGTGGATTGGACATCACTGGCTTTCTGTCATCGCTGTTGGCATTTTGGCACTCGAGAAAATCGCTGCTGTGGAAGGTCTCGGCTGCAGGTCCATCTTGGCCACTGTGCTGTCCGTGCTGTGCTTGAATCAAGTCATTGATATCAAGTAGATACAAACCCCTTGGGCTTAGCTTCAGTGGAACTGGTTGAGTGAACATCGGACTGGTCAAGACCTGCTTGGCACTATCAATGCTAGCTTTGAGAGTTCTTACCAACGTATTTGAAAGAAGCAGTGGTGTTGCGCCTGGAACAACAGCTACCTTTAATCCCAAACCAATTGCATTGAGGGGAATTACAAGTGCATGCTGACTGTCTAACGTTCCTTGGTTCCCGAACCTGAACGTGATTTCACAGGTTGTCCTGCGCAACTGCTTCTTGACATTGGCCGGAAAACTCTCGATCAGAGCTGGCAAGTGGCTGCTTCCTACAACAGACTTCGTGGCACCCGTGTCTAAAATGCCATAGGTGCCATGGGCAGAAAAAAAGGCTACTTCACTGTCACTGGCTTCACGGAACGGCTGCATCATCACAGGTTTCGCAACGGGCGAATCACTCCTGGGACGTGACTGGCAGCGGCTGCTGATCATGTTCTTTACCCCAAGGTTATGGTTATTACCCCGTTTACGGATGCGTTCCCGGATTTCATGGGGAACTGAACTAACAGTGTTAATTTCATGCAAGCTAGGCACATCAAGTGACGTCTCATGTACCACAGGCAGTTGGACGAACTCCATAGGCAAAGCATTGGGCTCCCCTTCGAAGGAAACGGCTTCGGCAGTCATCGCTGCCGATGTGCTGGTTGATCCGGTCGATCCTGCACTCTTGGCTCTGTCAGGACATTCCGCTCGCCAATGTCCCTTACGTCCACAGTTTCTACAGGTGCTTTCCATGATGCGCTGTTGAAGGCTTTTTCTGGGTCCACGACTGAAAGTTCGACCTTTTCCCTTTGGGAATCCAGAAAACTTTGACTTACCTTTCCCGGCCCCGATCGGCCAGAAGCCTCTGTTCTTGAAACGGTCGGACAATCGTTTGCGAGCTTCACTGTATGACACATATGCTGCAGCTAAGTCTTCATCGGACTGGAGTGCATCTGTTGCTGCAGCCTCGTAGTCATGTATCAACAAAGCATCTTCATCGGCATCCTGAATCAACTGTTCTATGAACTCATCTTCATCCATGTCATCAGCTACAAGTGCAGTATTTTCGAAATCAACACCAGCTACATCCTCACTCAGCAGTGCTTGTTGGTCATAGATCTTCCCTTTGGTTTTCTTCATTCCAATCATGTCATGAAAGAAACTGGTTCCAAGCATTCGGACTGACTGACTCACCTTCTCGATGGTCAGAACACCTGTTGTTGCAGATTCACTTTCAAGGATGACTCGCTTTTTGTCTTCTGAGCTAAGCAGTGAACCTCTGAGAACTATGTACGCCTGAACCTGCTCCAAGTCGATTTTCTTGGCTTTCAACTCGGACCACACAACGTCACAACGGGCAAGGAAGGAATCGTTTGTTTCATCCTGTCGTTGAGTACATTTGAACAAGGCCTTCTCCACAATCTCGTAAGTTCTCTCCAAGTTCACCTTTCCCCACTGACCTCCTAGGGTGGTAACAAGCAATTCAATGCCTGCTTTATCCCCAGTCATCAGCTTACTGCGGCTCAACTGAAGCTTCTGAAATGCACTTCCGGTCGTGTTCAGAATGAGGCGAGTTACCAATTCATTCATCTTTGTTGCAGGCCAAATCTCACTCAAGAGCTCAACCTTCTGCGTGTACTGCTCAAGGTCGTCTTTAGACGGGTCAAAGCTTGGAACTAGCATTGCCATCTGAGTCGAGGTTGCAGTGTTTCCCTCGGTAGAGTCCCCTCCATTCTGGGACATTTCAACTGACACTGGATGTCAAAAAGGTTTCCCCGGAGCAAGTGTTGGTAGCTCCGCTACCAGTGTGATTGGATCCACACTGGTAGCTTCAGTTCCCACCTCAGCAATGCGGTCGCCACCTTTTTCAATGGCCACCTGAAGTCACGGTTGCAGCAAAACGGCACGTGCTGCCAGAAAGGTCTCGAAATGGTGTCTGCACCAAACCAAGCAAAGTGTCGGCCACGACACGTAGCGACTGTCCACAGTCTATGGCTTCAGGTTGCTAAGATACCCACTTCCACCCACCTACTGGCTCGCCTAAGCCAAAAGCAACTGTGAAATACCGGTTGGTTCCTGTTAGATTCACCTGAGATCTGGATGGCATCACGGGGGTTATGTAAAGTATGACAAATGACTGGGATCATTGATACATTCACAATGTGTAGATATATACATATATATGTAGAGATAAATATATATATATGTAGAGATATAAATATATGTATAGATATATGTGTGTATATATATATATTTGTAGATATATATATATACTATGTATAGATATAGCTATTTATATATATATATATATATATATGTATACATGTAGATATATATATATATACATCATGCATACATGATATACAAGCCGGTTATGTCAGACGGTTAGCAGCCACTTGTTTACGTGGATGCACATCCCACCTACTGGTTTTCATGATCCAAAAGTCTGGGGTACGTTTCCTCCGCAGGACCCACGACTTCCTCGGCTAGGTTGAGGTAGATCCATGAACCATAACTGGTTGGTGGTTTCAACCTACCCCTCTGAAAAATGATGGATTTCGTCAGTTGGGATGATGAAATTCCCAATATATGGAAAGTCATATAGTGGTTTTAACCATCTTGAAAAATATCAGTCGATGGGAAGGATTATCCCACATATTATGGAAAAATAAAAGCCATGTTCCAAAGCACCAACCAGTAGATGTTTGGAAAAGCTCTTCTGGAAAATCCATGCTGTCCTTAAAACCTGGGACTGGGACACCAGCAGGCTGGTTATGCCTCTTTGGTTTTCCCATTGCTATCCACGATCTAAGGGGCTCATTTGAGGTCACTATGACTGGTTGGTGGTTTTAACCATCTATTGGGAAGGATTATCCCATATATTAGTTTAATAACTATATATTAGTTTTCCATATATTAACAATATTTAAACATGTTTTATTTTCCATAATATATGGGATAATCATCCCAATTGACTAATATTTATCCCATATATTATGGAAAATAAAAAATGTTTGAAACCACCAACCAGATGAAATATGCTAGATCTATGCATCTGTCCATCAATCTGTCTACCAACCCATCTACCTATCTTGCCATCTTTGTATACGTGTCCAATTGAAACATGACGACTGCAGTGAAAGGCACATCATCATGACCCCACTGTTGAACCCACCTAAAATCACCCTCACATGGTGCTATCTACATATTAGATCCTACTGGTGTTTCTCTTTTTACCAAGTTTCAGAACGGAGAAAATCGGACTAAAACCCATGCCGTACATTCGGTACTCTTGGGGCCCCCGTAGCATCCCAGCGACTGCATGTAGTCGGTGATTTTAAAGGCGCGTTTTAGTTTGCGCTCCACCATGCCTTCAAAGAAGTTCCTGTCAGCTGGGCCAGCTGGGGTTGGCCAAGTGGGTCCCCAGAACGATTGAAAAGCCGCAGGTTTTTCAGGAGAAAATGATGAGAAAGTACTGGATTTTGTTTGGTGCGATTTTCAGACCTAGATTTGGTGCGCAGTCTCAGTGGGGAAAGCCAAACACAAATGTCGTTGGTAATAGGGTCCCCAAAAAGGTTGGAAACACATGATCAACATGGAGATTGAGTGTTCGAACGATCCTCAGGGTGATTCTTCCGTCCAATCTTAGAGACCCCGAAAAACATTAAAGTGTTAGCTGGTTTTTGGTCGCTCAAGTACCCATCCAAGACTGACCCAGAGCTTTCTCCGGGGAAATACCACCAACACCCTGTCTTTGGACGATTACCATGACATTCTTCATCGGATTCAGAACCAACCAATTGACTACGTTGGGGTGCGGGACTCAGGAATCACAGGTGGCTAAGAACCTATATATAATTCGGGTATATCCTGTATATATATATATAGCTGGTTTAGCATTCCATTCCTACTATCATACTATCGTTATCATTCTCATTATACTATCGTTATTTCCCATGAATACATATACATACATACATACATACATACATACATACATACATACATACATACATACATACATACATTACATACATACATACATACATACATACATACATACATTACATACATTACATTACATTACATTACATACATACATACATACATTATACACACACCACCATTACATTACATTTACATTACATTACATTACATTACATTACATCACATTACATTACATTACATTACATTACATTACATTACATACATACATACATTACATACATTACATACATTACATACAT
The DNA here is from genome assembly GCA_947184155.2 of Cladocopium goreaui. Taxonomy (NCBI): domain Eukaryota; class Dinophyceae; order Suessiales; family Symbiodiniaceae; genus Cladocopium; species Cladocopium goreaui. Next base: position 241,291 of record CAMXCT020003602.1, on the reverse strand, counting down.
TACATACATTACATACATACATACATACATACATTACATACATTACATACATTACATACATTACATACATTACATACATTACATACATTACATACATTACAGACATTACAGACATTACATCATTCCTACATTACATACTTGCATGCATTACATTACATGCAAATACATGGCATTCCATGCTGCAATGCATACAACATGCATTAACCTGCATTGCATGGCTTACATGCATTACGTGCATTCATGCATTTCATGCATTACATGCCTTACAGGCATTACATGCAGTACATGCATTCATGCATTGCATGCATTACATTACGTGCTATACATACATTAACTACATTACATACATTACTACATGACAGAAAATTACATACATTCAATCATACATACATCCATCGCAGCATACATTACATACATTACCTTACATACATTACATTACATACATTACATTACATACATTACATTACATACAATACATACATTACATGCATTACATACATTACATACATTACATACATTACATACATTACATACATTACATACATTACATACATTACATACATTACATACATTACATACATTACATACATTACATACATTACATACATTACATACATTACATGCATTACATGCATTACATCCATTACATACATTACATACATTACATACATTACATACATTACATACATTACATACATTACATACATTACCTACATTACCTACATTACCTACATTACCTACATTACCTACATTACCTACATTACCTACATTACCTACATTACCTACATTACATACATTACATACATTACATACATTACATACATTACATACATTACATACATTACATACATTACATACATTACATACATTACATACATTACATACATTACATACATTACATACATTACATACATTACATACATTACATACATTACGTACATTACATACAGTACATACAGTACATACATTACATACATTACATACATTACAAACAAAACATTAATAACACACATAACATACATTGCATACATTACATACATTACATACCTTACATACGTTCCATACGTTACATACATTACATGCATTACAAACAAAACATTAATAACACACACAACATACTTTGCATACATTACATACATTACATACATTACATACCTTACATACGTTCCATACGTTACATACATTACATACATACATACATACATACATACATACATACATACATACATACATACATACATACATACATACATACATACATACATACATACATACATACATACATACATACATACATACATACATACATACATACATACATACATACATACTACATACATACATACATACATACATACATACATACATACATACATACATACATACATACATACATACATACATACATACATACATACATACATACATACATACATACATACATACATACATACATACATACATACATACATACCATACATACCATACATACCATACATACCATACATACCATACATACCATACATTCCATACATTCCATACATTCCATACATTCCATACATTCCATACATTCCATACATTCCATACATTACATACATTACATACATTACATACATTACATACATTACATACATTACATACATTACATACATTACATACATTACATACATTACATACATTACATACATTCCATACATTACATACATACATACATACATACATACATACATACATACATACATACATACATACATACATACATACATACATACATACATACATACATACATACATACATACATACATACATTACATACAGACATACATACATACATACATACATACATACATACATACATACATACATACATTACATACATACATACATACATACATACATACATACATTACATACATTACATACATACATACATACATTACATACATTACATACATTACATACATTACATTACATACATTACATACATTACATACATTACATACATTACATGTATGTATGTATGTATGTATGTATGTATGTATGTATGTATGTATACATGTATACATATATACAGTATATAGCTGGATTACGTCATATGTATGTTTCCCCACTTGTTACTGGGTTCCACACATCTAAGTCAGTCAAGAACTTCACCCACACCCAGCTGGAAAATAGACATGTTCTGGGTCAAAATCCCCAGAAAGGCATGGTGACCATGGGGTGCTTAGGGAATGATCGTCATGACGAAAATGACCATCATCATCCCATTCCACCATTCCCGACCTTAGTTTCAGAAGCCCTCCCGAGGGCGTCTCTCATTTTTTTCCAGGGGAAACACTCCCGGAAACACCCATGTTCAACAGATACCGTCCAAAAAAAGGAGGAAAAACCACCCGCAGATTTTCCCGCGGAATCCGGTCACGGAGTCACGGCCACCAATAAAAGGGTCGAATCCACATGGAAGAATGGGGTGTTACATGGTGTCACGGTGGACTCTTCAGATACCCGGCCTGGTAAACCATAGGAAAACCATGGGAAAACCATAGGAAAATGGAGGTTTACCCTCTGGTAAACGTTTACAGTTTGCGAACTGGAACATGGTCATAGAAATAGTCGATTTACCCAGCTATAAAATGGTGGATCTTTCCATAGTTATCTAAACGTTTACCAGAGGGTCATGGTGATGCCGCAGCCTGATGCCTTCCTGTGTCGTCCAAAAAAACATGGCTGGCAAATCCCACGAAAAACCGTGGAGGTTTAAGAATTGAGGATCAGTTCCAGGTCTTGGACTAAGCCTGCTTGCCCAACCTGGAGTTCTTGAGAATCTAATCCACTGATGAGTCCTGGAAACTCCTTAGCTTCCAAATTTGGAATATGGACCCCCACAGCGCACATCTGAGAACCACACCCCGGGAAAGGTCCCATACGTTCTGCAGCTTCCCAGGCCTGCGTTAAAATGCGGAGCTTTTGGCAAATTGGACCGAAAACGAGCATGGACCATAAGACTTACAGTATCTAGAAAAAATTGAGGTGTTCTTACTAATTATAGATTAAATGTAGGAAAGGTAGATTAAAAATCTAGAGAACATGTTCAAAGCAGCAGCTTCTGCTTATAATTAATATAAATAGTGTGCATAAACCCAGTGACTACTTCGGAATCTCCCCATAAACCCAAACGTTAACCTAGTTTTCACTGTGCGTCATCGGTTGGGTATCCATTTATTTAACGATAGTGTGGGAACCTCACGGATCCGTCCATCATCTACCATCATCTACCAGCCCATTCCCCCGTGGTGGATTTTCCAGCCACGTTTGATGATGATCGGAGGTTAAACTACCCAAACATCTTGTCCTTAGGGTGAAATCATGTTAAATCCCTCCTTTTTCTTGAATCTCCCTGAAATGGTCTCCTGAACCGTTCGGGAAAAATCATTAATATAGTATCTCCATGATAGTAAATCAACAGTCCATGAATATCACCAAAACGTTGCTGCTTGATCTCATAGAAGGTCCCACCATTTTGATTGGTTTATATTACATAGTAATCAAAGTAAGTAACTGGTGTGGCTGGATGGCAATCAACTATGGTTGATACATGTATTCGTTTTTTGTATCCACACATTCACAGTCTAATAATGGCCCAGTCATATCTTAACAAATATTCCAGTCATCTATAATGGTTGTTCTTGAAAGTCACCACTTTTATAGCCAAATCATCAATTTGGTTGCCCCAGTGAGCTGTTCACGCTAAGTTGGTGCGTGCAACTAGCTCCAATTTCACTATGGTTTATGGTAGATATATCTATATTTACTATGGAAAATAACCATTTTTAAGAGCTAAATGAACTATTTCGACTGGGACATTTTCACCAAAGACCTACAGGATGATGGATGCCCCCCAGTTATAAGTTCGTTTATAAACCCCATTAAGTATAGTTATATCTGCCATAAACCATGACGTGAAATGGGAGTTATAAACGCACCAACTTAGCGATTCCGAACTGGGGCACCACCTAGCGAATGGCACTATGGTTTTTCTTCACCAACGAAACAAAAACATCACCGGCCACGCGCTGAAAATAAACATCACCGGCCACGCGCCCCGCTGAAAATCATCCCCTTGGGCTCGGACCGAAGCCCAGCTCCCAACTGCCAGGCGCTTAGGCCAATTGGCAGGGCGAGAGCCGGTGGCACCTGGGGTGCACTGCAGCACCTGCCATCCAGCCATCGGCCCGGCGCCGGGTCCACAACGGAAAGGCTGGAGTTCACCGGGAAGAAACGGTGTTCATCAAGAAACCATGTGGATTTTAGGAAGATAAAGGCTTCTTTAACCAATAAAAATGGTGGCTTTGAGCAAGAAATAGTGTGGATTTTACCAAGAACATAGGGATTTAAACCGAGGAAAATAGCCAAGGGAATGATGGATCTAAATACGGGAATATTATTTTTTTTTGCTGCGGAAATTCGGATTTAACCAGGGAAGATTTGGATCTGAAAAACAATTGGATACCAAGAAAATGTGGATTTTAACTAATTTTTGGGAAAATAGACATCGAAACCAAAAGAATTGGGACTATATTCCGAAAAAAAGAAAAAAATCTTGTGTAACCAACCAAAATTGTTTTATTTGACCAACAAACATCACGTTTTTTGTGATTTAAGCGACCAATTTTTTGGGATCAAAGCGATCAGATTGGGGTTACATCCCCAACTAGGCCGTTGACCCTGACATCGGCCCAAGGGGAGCTCATCATCCTATTGTGAATTTCAAATTTTTTTTCACCGTGATTTCACCATATCATAATATAAGCTATATATTTCACCATATATAATCACCATAAGCTATATATATATATATGTCACCATATACAATCATCATATATTATGTGTTTCACCATATATAATCACCATATATTATGTGTTTCACCATATATCATCACCAGATATTATTTCTGCTGAATTTCACCATCATTCACTACCCTTTTTCTGGTCATTTTGCGGAACCTGCCCGGTATGGGGTATGGTGAAGGGCGCCCATGGCGGAGCAAATCCTGCGACCTTCAACCTCTAAAATCAACAGATCGTCTGGCAAAGAGATGGGGCCAACCCTGAAAGAATGATGGAAGAGCCAAATCCTACTATCAAGGACTGGTAACATGACTTCTCTATCTTTTTGGGGTTCTTAGATATATATATATATATACATACATATATATATATTATTATATATATATATATTATATATTATATCAAAAGTTTAACTCCTTCAAAGCCATTCTCTTCAAATCCATCTTTGCGTCATCAAGCAATGGCAAACCTCCAATGGCACCAATTCTGGCACGGGGTACCAATGGACGGACAAAAACCATGGTATAGCTTGGGGGGAAACTCCCCATCCATCTTAAACCATTCTTGAGCCAGTGTTAAACATTACTACCCTCTGGTGAACTAACATAGCTATTGAAAATGGTGATTTATAGTGGATGTTCCCATTGAAAATGGTGATTTTCAATAGCTATGTTAGTTTACCAGAGGGTACTAACATTATCAAGCCGCTATTTGACATTGTTCATTGAACATGTTATAAACCATGCATTTTGCGTGGGGAAAGCCATGGTTTAAACCATCTACAAGCAAACGGCCAACGGCGATTTGACCTCGCCATTTAAATGGGGATTTTCATCACTGATTTTAATGATAGCTAAGTTGACTTATATCAGCTATAAGTAACTAATTTATGATTTATGATTTATAAAATTTATAGTTGACTTATATATCACGAATCATCACTTGGTTCAAAGTTGGGATTCCAGGGGGGCGTTTAAACAGTCCATGGCGCCAACAAACAAAACGCGGGCTTCATCTTGGAACTCGGGATGGAAAACAACATCTGAAACCGCCAACTCAGTGGGGCTGAGTTCACTCCAATTTACCAATGTGGGTATTGATGCTGGTTGGTGGTTCCAACCCCTCTGAAAAATATTAGTCAATGGGAAGGATTATCCCATATATGAAATGGAAAATAAAATTCATGTTCCAAACTTTCATAGCCACTGAATAGCTGAGTTTACCCGTGAAGCTCAACCCACTAAGTTGTCAGCTTTTTCATGGACAATACCCTCTGGTAATTTGTTACATAGCTATTGATAGCATGGTGATTTAGTTCGTGGATTTAACCATTGATAGGATGGTGGATTTTTCCATAGTTATGTGTGATTTATAGTGGATTTACCCATTGAAAATGGTGATTGTCCATAGTTTTTTGTTAACGTTTACCAGGCCGGGTAGTCCACGATTAATCATTGTCACAATTGCCGCTGTGGTGAAGCGGAAAAACCCCCCAATGATTCGATGATGAAGTGTGAGACCAACCCCTTACCCGGCCTGGTAAACGTTAACAAAAAACTGATGGGAAGATCCACCATGCTTTCAATGGGTAAATCCACGAACTAAATCACCATGCTATCAATAGCTATTTTGACATAACCAGAGGGTAGATGAAGTACCAGGGGGTAAAGATGTCGCTGTGTTTCATCCATCCCCATCCTACTTACAGATTGTGATATCAAATATCCGGCCCCAAAATCAAATTGAAACAGGCTTTGGAGTGGGTGTTTCCAGAGACGCGCAGAAACCACCGTGCCTGCGTGTTTCCGAGATTTTCGATCTCCTTGCATGCTGCGTGTTTCCGGATTTTAGCCATCCGAAGCCCAAAAAAGTCATAGCCAGTCATAGCAGTCATAGCTAAGTTGGTTTACAAATTCATGAAAACTCCTTCGTTATATCCCCAGGGCCCCAACCAGTCCCAACAGTTTTTCAGTACGGTCATCATTTGGGGACCCAATTCACTTGGGGCCTGGTGGAATTTTCCTGCGGGATGACGGGAAAAGCTCGTGTAGCCACAGCGAAGTTTACCATGAAAAATACCTGTAAATTGCCCCATGATCCAATCCAAAGTCTGGAACACTTCTCCGGTTGGTGGTTTTTCGCCCTACCCCTCTGAAAAATGATGGAGTGAGTTCGTCAGTTGGGATGATGAAATTCCCAACTGAATGGAAAAAATTAAAAAATGTTCCAAACCACCAACCAGCCAGCTTTTGTTGGTTAAATCACATTCCTTGCTGGCTAAAATCCACCATTTTTGTTGGGGAACCAAACCAAAGTCGACCCTCCCCTGGCGGAAATCCTCCACCACGCAGGGTACGCCATCGAGCGTCACCTCGGAAAGAGGGGCCCCCATGACTTCAAGTTCCAGGTCTACCTGGATACCTTCGGGTAATTTACCCTCTGGAAATTTGTTACATAGCTATTGAAAATGGCCATGTATAGTGGATTTTCCCATTAAAAATGGTGATTATCCATAGCTATGTTAAATTACCAGAGGGTAAGATTCAATAGCTAAATAGGTAAATCATCTATAAATGACCCATTCATAGGTAAGTCATCATGGAAAATCCTCATTCAATCATCTATAAATGACCCATTTTCCATAGCCATGTGAAACCTTACCGGATGGAAAATTTACGTCTGTTGGGGAAGCCAACTCCTAGGCCAGTTTCACTCGCCTCATGTGGACAGCTACAGTCAGATCCGGCCTAGATTCAGCCTTCGTAAGCCCAAACATTGAGAGGGGCACTTTATTCCGTCTTTGAATTTATAAGTTGGGCTTCGGGATTCCCCCAAAAAATCAATGCGTATCATGTCTTGTGAGATTTATTTCGTAGCGAGGTCGCGATAAATTGTGCAGATCTATACATCTTACAGATTTAAAAAAGGTCTTTGAAGAATATGTCACGGTCTAGCTTCACTCTCTGATTTGACTCTGACTTGAAGCGATTACAGAGTCAACCTCCCTCTATCTGAAAGATGGGAATTCACTAGGAAATATGTGGATCGTTTTGGGATTTCACAAAGAAAAATGATGTCTGCAACGAAAAATTGAAATTGACCCACCAACAAGTTGAATCATGTGGTTCGCTGGAGATGCTGCGGGAAACCAGTTTTAAACCATGAACAACTTCAAGGATATGCCGAATTTGTAGGGTTTCTGCAGCCAATTCTAGCCAACAAAAATTAGCGTTCTGATGGCAGCGGTGAACCTCGTGAAAATGTTTCCACTGGGCATCAAGTCCCACTTTGCTTCGGTTCTGTGTTTTGTCCACCTCCATTGCCATACCTGCTACTAGGTAGTCCTCATACGATAGTTCTCTGGCAATGGCATCGTCCAATTCAAAATGCGCATCGACAAGTTCTGAGATGATACGATGCACGCGTTCAATCGTCCAGATTGCCGATGGTGAATTCGCTTGGTTTGAGGGATTTGTAAGCACGCTTCGACAATGCAGTGATCTGCTCCGAGACCAAGTCCAAAAAATACGGACAATTCGACGGCAAGAATGCCGAGTATAGCAACGCCGAGTTTTCACAATCCAAAATCTTCAGAAACCAAAATTTCAAATAGCAAAATCATCCGATTTTATCTCCTTCCGGGCGCAATAGAGACTCCACCCTTTGGATGATTAAAAAACAAAACACAGAAGATCTCAGAACTTTGCAACAAAAAAATCAGGTGAGGATTGAACGCTTATGAAAGGGAAACCAATCTGTGGAAGGTGGTGACCCCATACTTCGTTAAGCTGGTAAACATAACTAGGTTGACTATGCCTTGTGGTAGATATATCTATAGTTCAATGGGGTTTATTCATCAACTTATCACCGGGGCACCACCTTGTGTATATCGGTTTTGTCTGAACATGGAATATTATGATATACATCCGGGCAAATTATAATAATTCACTAACCTGAATTAAGGCCATTTGGGGATGATTTCCCTTATTAACCATGATTCCAGTGAGGTCGCAGTGAGGTCGTTATAATTTACCCAGATACATTGATATACTGTGATATACCCCAATATCTCGCCATTTTCCATGGCGGAAAATGAGATGGAACCAATGAACCACTGGATTTCTCGTGCCCTATGATGGACCAACCCATATGGCAGTGTGTCAAAACCTTGTACCCCTGGTGAACATCAAAATAGCTGGTAAATGGATGTTCATCCCACTAAAAATGGTATTAATAGGTATTGATCCATACCCATATAGGTGTTTTATTCCCTGGGTTTCTCCCACCAGGATCCTCGGTTCGTCAAATGGTTCGCCAATGGGGTGACTTTTCTCGTGATAAATCCCTAGTGATAGGGGTACATTATATAGTACACCGTTAAAACCGTTAAAAGCTATAGCTGGGATTCTTTAAATATCCCACAAATCAAACAGCCAATCTTACATGCCTTACAAAGATGGTTTCAAGCTGGGTAGTCAATATCACCATGTTTTGCACAGACATACCAAAGCTAGCAAAACCATGTTTATTCAGAAAAGGTAGTTGGTTAAAGTCCCGTAGGATCCTAGAAAGAATCCAGTTTCTTCAAATCAAAAAAAACATGTTCCTGATATTAAAAAAAACATTTAATCCATCAAAACACAATAGCTAAATCGTCAAAAATATCATAAAACGGCCAATAGAATCCACTTGAAAATCCAAATTCAAGCTTTAGAAGTCCTGTAACACTAACTTGAAATGTCACTAAGTACCCTCTGGTTATTTAACAGTTTGCCATGGTATAGATGGCCCATAGAAATAGATGATTTTCCCAGCTAGAAAGCTCCATTTATTTTGGTGATTTTCCTTGGCAAACTGTTAGTCATAACCAGAGGGTATATCCATATGAATCCCATTAATCACTAGAAAAAAGATATATATATATATATATAAATCACTATTGATGGATATCAACAACTATAAATGGTACCCTCTGGAAAATGTTTATAAAAAGACAGCAAAAGACCCCCAACATCTCCAAAAACGTCTCCCCAAAGCACCTGGTGGCGCGCAGCGAAGTCTGCTTTGCCCACGAAGATACCATCGGCTTCCACGTAGACCGGCGCGCCACCCATTCGGCCCACCTGTGGTTGTGCAACTCGCAATGCAAAAATGGTGAAAAATAGAGGTGACAAACCTGAAAATAATGAATAATTCACTAATCTGAAATATAATCATAATCACATCAAGAAATATTTTCAGTATGACATCTGGGCAAATTACAATAATTCACTAACCTGACATAAGGCCAACTATTGGGATGATTCCCTGCAATCTAACCATGATTCCAGGGCTCGGGAGAACAGCGAGGTCGTTATAATTTGCCCAGATGACATACTTTGACGATGACTGGATTTAGAAGGATTCTAGATGTGGATGTTTTGCGATTTTGATTTGGATTTAGATGTGGATCTGATGAGAATAGAGGAATATGAATCATAATACCCTCTGGTAATTTGTTACAGTTTGCGAACTTGAAAATGGCCCAGTCGAAATAGTGGATTTACCCATTGAAAAATGGTCAGTTTGCTATTGAAAATGGCCCAGTCGAAATAGTGGATTTACCCAGCTTAAAAAGCATGGTGGATCTTTCCCATGAGTTTTTTGTTTCTACGTTGACCCGGGGCCGGGTTGGTCTCACTGGAGGAGAAAATCATCCTCCGCGATTCGCGGTCAGTCAAATTTCAAATGTCTCACAAAAATATAGAAAAATGGTGAGAAACTGGGGGTCAATTCACAGATAAAATTACTTCTAGCAAACCAAACCAATCGGTTTATCGTTGAGACACCAGGAAAGTGATGTCTTCGTTGACCGATGTTACCACAGCATATCAAGGTCTCATACGCACGATCCAAAAGGAAAAATCACCTACGAAGCCCTTAAAAAAGTGAGCAGTGTTGCATAGTGCTGCACTTGTTCGTGAATTCGGATGAATTCGGATTCCCAGGGAGGTTTCCATCCAGTCAAGGGGGTACCCCCAGTCATCATCCATTCAAAAAGCTAGGATTTTCCATGAAATAAACCATAAACCATCCAGCTATTGGGGTACCCCCCATTTTCGAAAACCTCCATATCTTAGTTGTTTCTCCCCGAAACATCAACATCAACAGGGGTCAAAAAAAACACAGCCTGTTTCGTCCTCAAGGAGTGAATCGTTGGATACACCTGGCAGGTGAACTTCACGTGGAGATATAACTCACTTTCTCGTAACGTTGGGCTTATATCCCAACAAGCTTTTTGGGGGGTTCATGGGGGTTAATAGTTCACCATGGTCGATCCGACAAACACGAATCTTCAAGAAGTGTCCACAGGAATTCAGCTTTAAATATATACCATGGTTTTCCTGAGCATCCTGTAGGTTTTCCTTTGAACTTTGAACCAATCCAGTGGATTTAGGATGATTTAGGGTCCAGGATATGCATCATTGAAGGAGCAATCAAGACTTCCGTTTCGAGAAATTTGGATCTGACCCAAATCCGATGCAGTCAGAATTCTGCATGATCCCCTGAAGGAAAGTGACATATGGAAATCCATGAGACAAAGCCATGTAGCTCAACGAGTGAGACTTATGAGACTTGCTAAAAATAGCTATGGATCTTTCACTCACCAACCACTCAGACGCTTTTTTAATCCCATTCCAAAAGACCTGAAATTCCCACCCAAAGTGAATACCCTCTGGTAATTTAACATAACTATGGAAAATCACCCTTTTATAGCTGAGAAAATAGCAAGCTGTTAGTCATTACCAGAGGGTAGATCCAATAGTCAACCAAGGTGAAAATTTGAGGGAGGGGACGAGTTTAATCGCCAGAAACCCCGCACCAAAATCCCAGCCGCGGTACCGTGGTTTGGGGCCGAGCATTCGGCGGAGTCGGTCTCTCCGTTGAATGGTTTCACCGTGGCAAGGCTATGGCAACATGAGTGGTTTAACCATACGAACCAACCAAAATGTGGGACTAATAACCTACAAATCATAGGGTTAAACCATCCACCAAAAAAAGCATCCTCCAATATTCAAACAGCCCCTATTGTATGGTCACTATTATATGTTTTCCAATCCCCTACTCAACTATGCTTTTCTGGGGAGGTATTTAACCGCTAGCTTCATCCCCGTCTCAGGTTTGCAACTGGAAGCTGCAGCCAGCGTGAAACCATTGGGCGTGTCCTACAAATGACTTGCCCTGGGAAAAAAAGCAGGGCAGTGAAACTTCGAAAATTCGACATGCAGCATGCAATGGCAAACATCAGATTGTCAATTGACAACATAAAGTTGGGAAGACAGCAACGCATGACGCAGGTAAAAAGGTGAACTGTTTTCCCCACATGCCTAGCATCCATTTCACCGAATCTACTGCTCGTCTTCCATTGATTTGGTTGGTGAACTTGGGAAACACATTTCTTGTTGGCAAACATTCCAATGTTTATTTGTAACAACCCAAATCATCACATTATCTACTTGGGATGTTTTTTGTTCATAACCCCCTGGCCCCCTGTTCTGTATTGTGTTTTCTAATTTGGAATTGTTTATAATCATCTGGGCAAATTGTAAAATTCGAAAAAATCCTGTTTTCAGGTGGCTTTTTTAAAAGGGGATGATTTCAGGATTCCACAGGGAACTGGAACATCTATGGCTTTTTTTGCGGATCGCGACGTGAGGTGGTCCTTGTTATGTCATCAAACGTGGGCCTTAAAAAAAACAGAGCTCAAGGGAAGTTTATAGGATGGGAAAATCATCTGTAAATGGAGGAATTGTCAATTGCCACGTTTGAGTACCGGCGGGTATTTACCATGAACCCGGGTTAATCAATTTGTAAATCAGCTTAGCTAAGTAAGGGGCACTACCTTGCATGTTGTTGGTTAAATCCACATTTTGGTGAACTAAATTCACACGTGTTGAGGTTAAGTGCCAACTTAAATCAAAATATGTCATCTGCTGCTCGTGTCTTCAATATCATATGGTAACCCATGAAGTCCCCGTGTTTCTTGCTTAAGTCACCAAGTTCTTGTTGATAAAAACATCCCCATTCTTGTTGATGGAATCTCAACGCCTACTGATAAAATCATATATCATCCATCCTGACACCATCCACCCATATCATTGTTGCTTGATATCCCCAAAAAGGTAAGTATATGGAATGGTTCCCTGGTGCACCTGATTCATTTCATATATTTTCACCCACAGCTTCATCTGGTTTCTCTATACCCTAGAGGTTAATATCCCATAGTCTGATGTTCAAATCCCAATTTTTGATGGTCCTTTCTTTAAATGAAAAAACAGTCAAACCATCCGACTCACCACTTTCACTTCACCATCCAGTTGTTTAATAAGGAATTATATGACTATTATATAAACAAATCCTGAAATTGGCATTACCCCCCTTTCACATCACAGCCTCCATCACTGATTTAAATCGTGACTTTCCTACAGTATTCACTCTTGAGCAAAGAGTTCCAAAGGTTTTGATGTTTCCAAAGTTCAATCTAGTTAAATCTTGATGAGTTCAGCAAAATCCTGAAATTGATATCATCCCCCTTTTGTGTATCACCAAAACTTCACCTCATCATGATATAACCCCCCATTGGTTCTATCACACTTTTCGTCATATTCTTGATTAATCTTGATTACATCCCTTAATATCCCATGAATCTCCTGCTTAGCCATCATTTATTCCACAAAAAGATAACCATCACCAACAAATAATATCTCAAAACTTCATATTCCATGAAAATCTAGAAAATCTCCCACTATTTCCATATGTTTCTTAAGGCTTCTAAGAAGCCTACCCTCTGGTAAACTAACATAGCTATGGAAGATCACCATTTTCAATGGGAAAATCCACTATAAATGGCCATTTTCAATAGCTATTTTGACATAACCAGAGGGTAAATCCCATCCTTCACTGCTCGTCTTCCGGCAGCTCATTGGGCAGATGGGTCCGGTGCGGCGGCCGCAGCAGCCGGTGCTCCGGGTCCTCCGCAGCGCGCACCGCGGCGGGCACGTCGCTCTTCAGCGCGTCGAAGCCGCTCAGCGGCACGGCGCCACGTTCCAGGCCGCCGGCGCCGGATTTGGAGGGCAGATGCACCTGCCGGAGAACCCCACAAGGTGGTTTCTATAGTTGGTTTATAGACCATAGTAGATTTAAACTATATAAACCACTATGGTAGATATCATAATTATTAATGAATCATAAGTCATTAATTACCCATCATTTACCAGAGGGTAACCAACCATAATTAGTAAAATTCAACATGAAAATCCCATTAGAAACCCATTAGAAACCCTTTAAGATCATTAATGACCATTAACTACAAGGTGCTGCCCCCCCAGTGATGTGAACGTTGCTTTTAAAACCATAGGAATAGTATAGATATATCTACCATAAACCCTAGTGAAATTGGAGTTATTGGCACCAACTTAGCGTTCACGAACTGGGGCACCACCTTGCAGGGATGGTGCCCCCAGTGATGCGGTGAAAGTTGGTGAACTCCGATGTGAATCACCAGATATATCCATATATCACCTATAAACCAACTTAGGTATCTTAGGGGCACCACCTTGTGATTTAGCTATTTAAAAATGGTGGATCTTTCCATCGTTTTTTGTTAACGTTTACCAGAGGGTAGGAGATATAACGAACCAGTCAAATGGGTTTACAAACTCACAAATGGGTTTTAACGAACTCAGTAACTAGTTGTGTAAACGTTTACCAAAGACGTACGGTGATCCAGTGTGGGAAGTTGGTGATAATAGCGGTGGAATTGACGATGCTTTGTGGATATGTCGAACGGGCCGGGGGGGTTGTGAAAATCAACTTATAATTGGGATGGTGGGGAAAACCACGGGAAGGGGTGAACTTCAAGTGGAGATGTATGACCATAAGGCCTTTATCCCAACAAACATGGGGGTTTAGTTCACCTGGCTTTAGTTCGGGGAAGTTCACCAGGTGTTGGTAGACAACATTTTGTGGGAAATCACTAGAGGTTCACTGGGATGAGACTGAAATTTTTGGCCAACTTGGGGGGATAGCTATGATAGCTACCCCGTTTTTGAAAAACCATAAAATCCCAGTGACCTCGCAGTGAGGTCGTGAGAAATTAGCAAGATAATATGTATGTGTATGTGTATATATACATATAAGTGTGTATATATATATATACTGTATATATATATACTGTATACATATAGTTGAGTTGTGATAAAATGCAGTGATAAACTGGATGGGTGGAAACAGATGGGATGCAAGAAAGAATGGGATTCATTCACCTGGCCAAAAATGATGATTTCTATGGATTTATACTTGATGTGTTCAGCTGGGATGATGGTTAGGTTGGACCACTGCGATTGACTGCGATGATGACGGGGATGGGATGGGGATGGGATGGAGCTTTTGGGCGGTATTTGGGCAGATGTGAAGGAAAAAAATGGTAAAAGTTAAGGAAGATGGTGATTTAAATCAAGAAATAGGGAGATGTATCTGGTTCAATGGGATGGTGGATGCTTGGATTGGTGAAAAAATTGAGGTGGTGAGTGGGTGGTGAGTGAATTTTTGGACATATCTCTATGTTTGTTGGGCTTCCAGAAAAATCCATGGGGGTAAATAGACTCAATCAAATGAACTTCCAATGAACACTTAGGAAATCATGGATTCAAGAAGAGGATAGGGCGGATACGGGATGCTCGGCAATGAAAAATCCACCATTTGTAGATGGTCCGATGATTCAAACCTTGGCCAGTGCGAGGATTTCCCATTTAGCCACCTTTCATTCAACACCGTTGCGGGTAGGCCAATCATTGGCAAACCACCATGTCTTGTGGCTTTTAACCATGTTAAACCACGATTTTTGTTGGTTAAATCAGTTAAATCCCATGAAATCCCATGAAATCACCATTAAATCATCATTAAATCCCACTAAATCCCATCAAATCCCATGAAATCACCACTACAAACTACTGCTAAGCCATCGCAGGCTTCCTGGCCTCCAAAGGCTTGGCTTCCCTGTATTCGTTCTCCAAAAGCCTGTCGAGACCGTGGCTTTGGAACAGCTAGGGGCCTGGTGATTTATAGTGGTTAAGAGTGGTTCATAGTGGTTAATAGTGGTTAATGGTGGTTCATAGTGGTTCATAGTGGTTAATTGTGGTTAAACATCCCAGGGGTTAATGGATATATACAAGGTGGTGCCTCAAATCGGAATCGCTAAGTTGCTGCGTTTATCCCGCCAATTTCACTTGGGTGAAATATGGGAAAAGAAACAAAGGAAACTCCCAAAAAAAATGGAGGGTTTTGCCTGGAAAATCAACTATAACATACTATAACTATGGTTTGTAGTAGATACCCTCTGGTAAACTGACATAACTATGGAAAATCACCATTTTTAATAGGTAAATCGACTATAAATGTGCAATCTTCCATAGCTAGGCTATGTTAAATTACCGGAAGATATATCGATCTCTTCATGAAGGTAACATCAACCCGTTGCTTCACATCACTGAGGAAACCACCTCGGACCCCGAAAAAGGCTCGCCCACGTTTGATGCATTCTATTTTGTAGAACTCAAATGTTTCTTAAAAGAACAGCTGAAGAATCTGAGATCAACAATCCGTTCTGTTGAATTTGTTGGTTGAATCCTTCTTGATTTTGTGCATTTCGAAGCCCCAAAGAAGATGATTTACCTATGAATGAAGATGTTCCATGGTTTTTTGTGTTAGATCACCAGACAATACTCCAAAGAATGACCAAAACCATCACAATCTCTAGTCCTCGGGGGGATTCCTTTTTGAACTGAGAACCCTCGTGCTTCGAAAATGTCTGAAACCCTCCAGACCGAAATTCAGTTGCTGGTGTGCACCGCATGAAAAATCACCCGTTTACTCAGAACTATGATGTCAATACAGTCTGGGTATATTATAATATTTCACCAACCTGAATTAAGGCCTTTCACCTTAAGAAAGAAGCCATCACCCTGCCCACCTGAATTAAGGCCATTTGGGGATGATTTCCCGCAATCTAACCATGATTCCAGGGCTCGGGAGAACAGTGAGGTCGTTATAATTTACCCAGATACAGTGTTTCCCAAGACTTTTGATGATTGGAACCCCCGAACCTTTGATGGTTCTCGTTCGATCTCTACAAGATCCCACAATTTTTCAAACGGTGACGTCCATGGAGTGTTTCTTGCCAAAAAATCACCAGTTGAACTGTTTAAATCTTCTTTTTTGTTGGTTGGATCGCCATTTTACGGTTTGTTGTTTGAAGCGTTATGTTTGTTGGTGAAATCACTATGAACCACAATCAACCACAATCAACCACAATCAACCACTATTAACCACGATTAAATCCCATAAATCCCCATGGTGTTGCGCTGTGAAATCCAAGAAACTCGTTGGTGGTTTCAACGATCTTGGTCACGTCCATGGTAACCTCCTGGCGGGTTTTCTTTCGACGGGGATGATTTCATGGAAAGGTTCGCTGGAAAGTTGGTTAGGCATCTCCCAATTTTACAGTGAGGTGTATGTCTATATATATATGTGTATGTATGTATATGTATATATGTATGTATATGTATATATTACATAACATATTTATATTGCAATTATTATTACTATCGTCGTTCTGATTGTTGTTATTGCTATTGTTATTGTTATTCTCATTGTTATTGTTGTTATATGTCATTATCATCATCATTATTGAAATTAGTGTTGTTGTTATTCGCTGATACTACTTGTTGATATGGTTTATTGATATACAATCTATTGATATTATCCATTGATATGTTCTACTGATATTATTTATTGACATGATTACCATCATGATTAGTATGTCCAACTATAATGAACATGCCAATAATCATTCCATGATTTCTCCCGTCACTATCTCCCAATCGATGGATCCAGTAAAACCATCATATTCCAACCGCCCGACCCCCAATTCATAGCAGCCAATGGGAATCCCACGCGTCCATAGCTATTGAAAATGGCCATTTACAGTTGCTTTTCCCATTCAAAATGGCGATTTGCCATAGTTATGTTAGTTTACCAGAGGGTAATATCACAAGGTAGTTGATTGGATATCACATCATCGATTTGAGATGCTGTTCCCAAATTGACCCCAACAAGTTGAGATATCATCCCGCATGGGATTAACAACGATCTTCCGGATACAAAACAATAATAAACCACAATTGCAGACTATCGCATTGAACTGTGTCCAACCTTAAACTGAACTATGTCTAGCTATTACAATCTTGATATGTGTTCACTATTTCAGACTACCATATCCAACCATTTTCGGAAGAGTTGAGCTCTGGAACATATTGGGCAGTGAGGTTGTTGTAATTTACTCTATCTTCATATTTTCCTATATATATCATATATCTTCATATTTTCCTGATCTATAGATCTATGTTCATACCACCATATATATGTTCATAACAAGAGATTTGCCCTCTGGTAATTTAACAGTTTGCCATTGAACATGGCCCAGTCGAAATAGTGAGTTTTCCCATTAATAGCATGGTGGATCTTTCCATAGTTATGTCAACGTTTACCAGATGGTAAACCTCCATTTTCCTATGGTTTTCCTATGGTTTTCCTATGGTTTATCAGAGATTTACCTCACCCGTCCCTGGCCGCTGAAAACTCATCGGTCGGTCCGTCCTTCTCCTCCGCTCCGGCGTCCTCCATGGCGGGCACCCGCCGGGGGCTCTGCCGCATGCGCTCGCCTCACGCGACGCGACCCACGACATGCCGAGGTGGGAGGAATTAGTTGATGGTTAGTTAATGGTCATTAATGATTTCAATGGGTTTCTAATGGGATTTAATGGGATTTTAAAGGGTTTCTATTGGGTTTCTAATGGGATTTTCGTGGTGAATTTTAATAATTACGGTTAGTTACCCTCTGGTAAATGATGGGTAATGGTCATTAATGACTTATGATTTATTAATAATTATGATTAATGGTTGATGGTGATTAATGAAACGACAAGTTGGAATCTTATGATGGTTAAATGGTGGTTAATGGTGATTTTCATGATTAGTTAGTGATTAGTTGATGATTAGTTAATGATTAGTTAATGATTAGCTGGTGATTAGTGATTAGGGTGTCATGATCGTTACTGTAAATGATAATTAAATGATGGTTGAATGATGAATCAATGATAGTTAAATGATGAATCAATGATGCTTAATGATAATTGATGGTTTAATCGTCATTAGTGGTTAGTTATATAATGGTTAGTTAATGGTGATGAATGATAATTCATAGTTCAATCTAGCTTCGAGGTCTAGGAACGATGATGAATGATGGGTGAATGGCTGAGTGAGAATCATCAGAGAATGTGAACTACCTAAACGACCTACCCTCTGGTAATGACTAACATAGCTATTGAAAATGGCCCATTTATAGTTGATTTTCCCATTAAAAATGGTGATTTTCTATAGTTATGTTAAATTACCAGAGGGTACCTCAAAATGGGTGAATCAATGGTACCTAGAATGGCTGAGTCCAAAAAGCTAGAAACTAGGATGGATTCTGACAGATGACATGGTGGTCATCCCATCAGATTCGATTTTTGAAGCCGCAGCTGAGTGGTGAAATAATTCAGGGCAAATTCAGACGTGAATTTCGGCCCCAAAGCGAGAACGGATGCAAATGATGGACTTAGACTTACCTTCAAGCTTACTGGTGCTTCGTTTTACGCAGGGAATGTTCGGGAATGATCCCAGTCATCACATTCGTAATGTCATCATCCCAGCAACCTCCAGCAACCCATCCAGCAACCCTACGTAAAACGCACCAGTAAGATGTGGAAAATCCAACATAAGAGAAGATCATTTCCGAAGTGACAAGTCCATGGTGGTTTTCCAGATCCTTTCGCAACCACAGTTCATGGGTTCATGGCGGAAACCCAAACCAATCATGCTGGTAGATATACAGTCATCGCGCATAAACTAACAGTTTGACCCTGAGAAGCGTCCATTTCCAAACAAAAGTAGTCTTTCAACCTCCTCTATTTGGTAGGGTCTAAATTAGTTGAAGGGAGGATACACCCTGCAAGTGGCCTATAATCAGCAATATGACATGGTTTGGGTTTAAATCCCATGGCCAATCTTGGATATCCTGTAAAAATAAGCTTCATTGTTCAGCCGGACATCAAAGATTCCTCCACCAAAGCATCCAACAACCCACTATATGTCACCCGACTCAAGCAAGGCTTCCTCAGATTCTTTGTATTTTGGGATGTTCTTGTTCACCTAATATCTAAGTGGGGCTGGTGCCGTTGCTTTGACAAATCTATATATATATATTCTATATGTCCAGCTTTGAGGTAAGTGAGCATTTGACCAGCATTTGAATGAACGATTTTGAGGGACCAAACCAACAAGAAAAAAATTGGTGTGTTGATCACATGTTCTTCTTCAACATCTTGCTTACCCTTCATCTATAAATACAGTTTTCTAGCTGGGAATAACCCCTTTTTCGTCCCGCCTGTGGCGAAGTTGTGATAGTACTTCACCTAGGAGCGATCCATCCAGAGAAATCCGGAACAATGATCCTCCCGTTGTGGGTCCTGGGTTATAAAAATGAATGCGGCTTTCTATGGTGAGTTAAACCTCCAGATGTTGAGATAGAACCGGTTATTAACCTCCAGATGTTGAGATAGAACCCCTGTAACCCTGTTTATTAACCTCCAGATGTTGAGATAGAACCCCTGTAACCCTGGTTATTAACCTCCAGATGTTGAGATAGAACCCCTGTAACCCTGGTTATTAACCTCCAGATGTTGAGATATAACCCCATATTATATATATATACAGCCTATAACATTGGTTATATTGCCGTTATTGATAGTGGAAATGCATCCCCAAGTATCGATGACTAAGCAGTGGATTTAAGGTTATAACCTCATTTTTGATCAGCGCTTAGCGGTACGATGGGGTGATGATGATGTTCACCCACCGAAAATCTGAAAAACATGTAAATTCTGGAAGTTCGCTTCAAAACTTCAGGCTTCCTCTGGCTTAAATAGTAACAATAGTAACAATAGATACAGTATATCTATAGCATTTTTTTTCTTCCTATGGTGGCTTTATCAATTTAAGCCATAAGCAAAAAGTACCCTCTGGTAATGTAACATAACTATGGAAGATCACCATTTTATAGCTGGGAAAATCCACTATAAATCACCACTTTCAATAGCAAACTGTCAGCCATTACCAGAGGGTATGAATTCTGGCAGATCATCCCAATGATTTCTCCCATTTAGCGACGATCCAATGGAGAAGTTCACTACCGATTCTAACTGGATGTACCCGGCCTGGTAAACGTTAACAAAAAACTATGGAAAATAACCATCTTTAATAGGCAAATCAACTATAATTGGGCAAATTTCTATAGCTATTTTGACATAACCAGAGGGTATCACTTGGAGTTGAGATGTGTTTCCAACATCCTCAAGAGAATTTTTCCACACGTCTCAGCACACGAAAAAACAAGCCAACAACTCACCAACAAAAAAAAAACGTCAGTCCAAAATCGCTAACCACCACAACAACCCATCAAAATGGAAATCAACAAATCATCCATTAGAAACCCATTCGAAAAAATCAAAAAATCCTCAGTCCAAAATCCACTGTCGACCATCAGAAGACCCATTCGAAAGCCATGGAAAATCCCCAAGATCCCTCCACCCTCCAAGGCACCCCTCGCGCATCGTAGAAGGGATGCCAATCCGTACTCAGCACCGACTCGTATGCTGCGTCGTCCAGCGCCGGGATGTCCTCGGGCCTTGGAAGCCACCGTGGATCATAGGAAATAAACGTGAAAAATGGAGGGAAATATAGGGAAAATATAGGGAAATATAGGGAAAATATAGGGAAATGTTGACTTCACCAAACAGAAATAGGGGATTTTAACATATTTTAACCAGGTACAATGGGGGATTTGACCAAAAATATGATGACGTTCGCCAAGAAAAATGATGACTTGACCAGCAGAAGTTGGAATTTTTACCAGCGAAAGTGGAATTGAAGCTACGCAATAGCATAAAAAATGATTTTAACCCACAAATCCCAGAGGATCCATGTATGGAATATTTACCTACATTGACCCCTAAAGTAATTTAAAATAATCCCAATGTAGGTAAATATTCCATACATGGATCCTTAGGGAATGTTGATCCTTAGGGAATGTTTGAACTTCACAAAGAAAAAGTAGTAGGATTTGACCAAATAGAATTGCATCAAGATCCAGTAGTTGGTGGTTTCGCCTGAAAAGTAGGTAAGAATCTTCCCATCAAACGGTGGGGAAAAAAACAAGGCAGCCATTTTGTAATATGTTATATGGTGCTTCGATGGGGCCCCCAAGATAGCTAAGTTACCTTATAAGTGGCTTTAAGTGGCTTTATGATAGATATAACTATAGTTAATAGGGGTTTTATCGGTTTATAAACCCACTTATAACTAGGGGGGCCCATCCTGTAGTTTGATGGATAATAGTGATTTTGGCCTTCAGGATCTCCGGCACAAGGAGGGATAGAGGGTGTCTGGTTTTTCGGAACAACAAAAGGATGGTGAAGGAAAATTCATTGGGAGCGCGTGGCCAAAAAGATTTGGACTGAAACGACAATAGTTTTTTATGACTGGTTCACTGAGTTCACCATGAAAAAATCCACATGAAACTCATAGTTTTTTATCAGTTGAATATCACCATAAAATCCCATTAGAATCCCATAAAATCACCATAAAATCCCATTAGAATCCCATAAAATCACCAAAAAAACCCATTAGAATCCCATTAAAACCCCATTTTTTACCAAGGGGATTGGGGCCCGCACTATTTTGCTGGGCCATACCAACGAAAAAAATGCTCCGGGATGAAATCCCAGGTGATCTACCCCTCCTGCAGACATCCTGCAGACATCCGAGACGCTGCACCGCGATCTTCTTCACGCGGGCCTTGGCAAACTCCGCATAGCGGTTGTACCTTGTGGGCGCTGCAGCTTGCACCCCAGGTTTCTGGGTGGTCGTGGGTCGTAGCCCTATGAAATACCGCAGCGATGCGTGGATATACATACATATATATATATACATATACATATACATACATATATATATTATTATATTATATATATTATATTATATATTATATATATATATTATATATATTATATATATATTATATATATAATATACATATATTATACATATACACATATATAGTCCGGTTACGTGTGGCTGATAAAATGTCATAAACCTCTTACAAACCCGGGATGCACAGAACACCCAAAAAAAAACGAAAAAAACAGTTGAAAATGACGTGATCTGCCCCAAAAGCGTTGATCGCCTAAGGGCGGATACTAAGCAAAGAAATTTATCCAACAAACCCTTGAAAGATCGACCGACAGAATCTGAAAGCTTGGCTCTGAACTGGATGGTCACTGGATGGTCTTCATGATTGGATTTCTTGTCGTCTTATCTTCCAGCCACTAGATTTGAGAGATGCCGAGAGATGTTGATGGATGTTAGTTGTCATCCTAATTTCCCTTCATCCGTGCGCTGCGCCCCCGCTCATTCTTCTCATTTTTTAAGTTTCAAACGCCTTACCTTGCCAGTTTAACATTATTAATAATTATCAATATTAATTAACCATCATTAACTATCATGTTAACCATCATTAATATTAACCATATTATTATCCATTAATAACCATCATGATTATCTGAACATCAGGACCTCATACCGGAACCTCACACCAGGACATCTAAGAAAATGTCAAAAGATCATCAAAGAAGGGCCTTCACCATCATTATTATCTGATGTTGGCTTTGTCCTAGGTCCTAACCCCTTAAGAGAAGCTCTCCACACCCCATTCTCCACCCGGTGACTGTTCCACATAGTTGATCCTCCGCGGCTGGTTTTCTTTCCCATCCAGCGGCAGCATCTTGATATGACCTCAGTGGGTCACCGGAAAATGACAAGGTCCGACAACGATGGAGAAAAATGTAGGGGAATTTTCATCAGAATGGGAAAATAATAGGGATTTTCCATCAAAAGACAACGATTCATGGGTTACTCAGTCCAAGAAAATCTCAGTGACGAAAATCTGAAAGCGATCTGTGAAAATCTGAAATTTCATGGTTTTTTATACATGGAACAGTTGGAAGAAAAACATGCTTCGATCGCACCCAAAATCCAATGGCTCATCCACCCTGTGTCACTGGGCCATGCCTCTTTGAGGTATGGAATTCCTGTCTACATGGAAGCAGGTTCAGCAGAGATGTTCCACTGCCAAAAAGATGCAGCAAAAAGGACTGTGTTACCCACACTTCCACCAACAGAAAGCAATGTTTCATCACTTTGATCCCCAGATGCAGACAATGAAAATTACCCTCTGGTAAACTAACGTAACTATGGAAAATCACCATTTTTAATGGGAAAATCCACTATAAATGGTCATTTTCAATAGCTATGTTAAATTACCAGAGGGTAATGACCCATGTTGCCCTTGTCCTCGGGTCCGACGCATTGCTACGGATCAAAACTCTGGTACTGCGTTGAAATCCCCCAGCGTTGCTCGTTCTAGCTCCATGTCTGATAGTAAAAAGAAACATGCTTGAGAGCTAAATCCCACTTGTTCATAGTTAAGCCACATCTTTGCATACTTAAACCATATTTGGAGCTTTCCTGAAATGGGGGGGGAATGGGGGGTACCTCCAAATCACTTGATGTTCGGATTTTCCATGAAATCATCCAGCTTTTGCTTGGGGTATCTCCATGAAAACCCCACCATTTTCCTGGCCGCTTAAAGTGCCTCGATCGATCCCCATCAGCACCAAGTTGCTCAATGCATAGCACTTGTGGCACAAGGACTTGTCGGTAAAAGTGCAATGAATCCTGGAAAGTTGGATAAGTGAAATGCAAATGACATCGGGATGCACTCTGCATGATGCGCCAAAGCGACGTGCTACGGGGGTGCTGTTCATGCTTGGAAGATTTACCATCTAGTTATTTAACATAGCCATGGAAAATCACCATTTTTTTATATTTTTTTATAGGTAAATCATCTATAAATGGGCCATTTTCCATGGCATGTTAAATTACCAGAGGGTATCAACGAAGGGATCAGCATAGCATCCAAGCATCGCAGAAAACTGGTTGTGTTTTTGTTGCATCGAATAACATGTGCAAACTGTCGTTTCATGAATTTTGTAACGCCGGAGCAATCTAGAATGACCTATCGGGACCATATCCCTTGAAAGCGAACCAGGTAGCAATCATGGCCCATGTTTCCAACAAACCCCCATGGCTCATCGATGTGATCCCTCCCCCTAATACTAAACACCTCCAGAACCAATGGTCTAGCATTTTAGTATTACTTGGGTCTAATCCAAATGTTGTTGACTAAATTCAATCATCTAATTTCAAATACACCCCAGAACCCCTGGAGTTCTGTATTGGATCTCAACATTTCTGGAGGTACTTAAGACTCCCATTATCTTCCCATAAAAGATTCCCATCTATTGTTGGTAAATCTCCAAATTTATCTACTATTTATATCTATTTATATCTTTGCTTACCCTTGAGATTCGACTCCAGTTTAGATTCCGTTTTTTTTCCCCGATTTTTTAATCATCGTGTTGGTTCTATATCCCATTCATCCATCATATCCCCAAATCCAACCCCCCATTTTTAAAAAATCTCATCGTTCATGGTTCAATCCCCATTAAAATCTCACTAAAAATCCAGCGAAAAATCCCTCGTGTTGATCCTAAAAAATCCCATGAACTCCCCTTGTTTTAGGGTAAAATCACCATTTTCCCACGAAAAAATCCCCATGAAATCCCTATGAAATCCATCCCGATGCCCACACCCAGCGTCTTCGCCGGCAGCTGTACGCACAGGGCGCATGGGACTAAGCAGAAGGGCGCATGGTCTTTGCGCGAGCCTCCGGAGGCGAAAAAAAACGGGGCCAAGCCAATGGGGAACTGAGATTTCACGGAGAAAATTGTGGATGAAACCAAGACATATCGGATTTAACCAGCCAAAAATGTGGATTTTTCACCGTAACCAACCAAAATGTTGATGATTATGGATTCACAATTGATTTCTCGCTTTGTAGCCAACTGATACAGCTTTGTTGATCTTTGTTGATGGGATGCTGTTTTTTAACCAGCAATCTGGGAGGCAGTGGACTGATGGGGGTACAGGGTTTCAGTCCATGGAACCAGATGTTAGGAGAACTACTGATAGGGTGACGTTTTGTAACTCAAATTTGAGCACAAAAATCCCAGAGGAAATGGCCTGAGATAAACTGTCCGGAAAAAAACCGATGAGGGTAAGGGATTTCACCGTTCACCAACATATGCTTCTGTAGGCGGTCAAGAACTTGTACGAAACTATGCCCAATTTCCCTCCCTCAAACACGCATCAGAAATGGCGATATTTCAGAAGCAAAAAGGAATGATCTCAGCAGTGAAATTACCAGATCGTGACAAAAAGTGTCCCAAAAAAAGATCCAAAAGTGTTGAAGTGTTTCCATCATGGTATAATTAATTAATTAGATGGAATATTTACATCGTGTTTCCAGCTTTGCAAGGTAATTGAACACCAAAATAGATTGAACATACCAAATAGATCAATGGATTGGTTTAAGGGAAAATCTACAGGAAACCATGGTTTTTACCATCAAATATAGGGGTTTCCTGTAAATTTTCCCATCATCCAATTCTATGAATAGATTGTTTGCAGGGTTTCCTGAACTATCATGGTTTCTCCCACAACTTGACCCTACGGCAACGCCGAATCCTCTTGGATGTGCACGACCCAAAAATCCTAAGTGGTTTAGAACCCATAGACATTACTGGTATATATATATATATATACACACTCATATAAATATAATTATATATATATAACTAGGGATATTCCATGAATCTAATTGGGGTAGTTCAAGTTCCTACCCACACCTATGCCTGGCCCCGAACAAACGCGCTCATCCCACCTTTGCCATGCAGCTCCGCGTAGCATTTCAAGCACAAGTAATCCTGTCGGTGAGAGCACAGGACGGGTGCACCGCCCTTTTAGCTAACTAAAAATAACGGAATTTGAGTTGGAACTTGCCAAGATGTTGGAAAACTATCCAAAATTCATATAGAACTTGAAAAGGAATGGAAAACTCAAATTTAACATAGAACCTGGAAAAATGTCTGAAAACTATCTAAAATTCACATGGAAGTTGAAAAAAAAAATCATCCAAAATTATCATGGGCCTAGAAAAATGAGAAATTGATCTAAAGTTACTGTAACATGAGAACCTTGAATGCTGACCCCAATACTCTAAGTCGTTTTCGTTGGATTATACCCCAATTTACTGCAACTTCAAAGAGGAAGATGAACCATCAAATTGGAGTACCCTCTGCCAAACTAACAGGTTGCTATGGAAAATCACCCACAGAGGGTACAGCAATATGTGCATCTCCCTCCTCCGGTCCTGTAGGTTTCGACTCAAATTACCAAATTTGGACATGATGATGAAGAATACCTCGAGTTTTCATGGTAATATCCTTGGCATACCCAAAAAGCAAATCAACATATCTATGGAAAATCCAGCATTTCTAGATGGTTTTGCAGGTGATCTATCCTATTCGGACACGGCGGTGCTGGAAAAACCCCCAGTTCGTTCCATGATTTTCCGAAGGAAACTGCCATTCGTTCGCCATGTTTGAGGACATCAAGAGGCTATCAATTCCTAAGCATGTTTAATCACTAGATATTCCCATATATACCCCATTACATCCCCATTACATCACCATTTGTTCATGGTTAAACTATTAGTGACACTGGAAAAATCTCCATCTTTGGGCCCAGCCTTGCATTCCAGGCAAAAACTCAACGCCACGATCTTGCCTTGGAGCCACGCATCAAGATGTTGGCTCGTTTTCGATCCGCGAAACGGATTTTTGGCCATTGCTGGTAAAATCTGATGGTTTTTCTGCTGGGTTTCTGCTAATTTTCTGGTATACCTTCTAATGATTTCACATAGCTATGGAACATCACCAATTTTTTATAGGTAAATCATCGCACTAAATGGGCCATTTTCCATAGCTATGTTAAATTACTGGATTGCAGTACTCTGCTTAAAACTGGCAACATTGCTTTTCTGATACAGTATTTTGGATTGCCAAGCACAAATGTAACTGGGAAATATCTCCCCAGTTCACGGTGAGGTTAGCTTTTCTCTTGGCTCGCACACTCTTCCGATGGCATCAAAGGGGTGGTTTTTACGCCCATTTTCAGGGTTGCTCCCAACACCCCAGACAGAAAGGGGGTAAATTGGATGGACAAAAAGGCAATTATATAATCTAATCACCAGTTTTTCCCCTTGTGTTTGTTATTTCCCAAGAAAATGTGTTGCTGAGCACCCCCGATGATTTTTGCTAAAAAATCCTGGACCTGTGAATCCTGTGACTGACCTGTCCAAGCTGTTTAAGGGCCCAAGGTGCAGTTCACACAGAACATTTCGCCTGCAGCCAGCTTGTTGAGATCAAACTTCACATCATCCTTGACCTTCCAGGACCCAAGGCTGGTAAAAATTCCTACAAGCGCCTACAAGCGCTTCATCCTGCGGTGGTGCCCCACAGTGAATGTGCTTTGTAAACTCCATTCATGAACTATTGAACTATAGATATCTCTGCCAAAAACCCTAGTGAAATTGGAGTTACAAAGCAACTTAGCTATGAAAAATTGATAAATCTCATCGAAAATAATCCGCCAGGTGAAATCGTGAAGTCCCAACGTTGCCTTGAATCCCGATGCTGACAATCCACATCTCTGCGATTTGAGTCTCCACTTCTTCGTTGGTTTTCACATCTCTTCCCAATGACTTTGGTGGCAAAATGCCCATTTCGTTGGAGTGAAAAATCATCATTGTTCAGGGTCAAACTTCCAATCTCCAAGTATTTTAACCATGGTTTCTCCATGTTTTCCTCTCCAAAAACACCAACTGTCTCCATGACTCCATGACCGGAGTCACCAATCGAAATCGCAGCATAAACCGCACCTCGGAGGACCAGTGCGTCACCATTTCGCTGTACTTGGCCACGTCGCGCTGCAACATCTCGTGGCACGCGTCGATCAGCGCCACGTCCTAAGCAGCAACCGATTGGACGAGGTGTCCGTAGTAGATCTTCCAATGAGCGACATGGTTTAATGGTTTAATGATGGGTAAATGATGGTCTAATGATGGTCTAATGATGGGTAAATGATGGGTAAATGATGGGATTTCATGATGGATTTCATGATTGGATGTCACTAATATGGTCTTTCTCAATGATAGTGATGGATTTAATGATGGAAATTCACGAAAAAATTAGATCATCCCACGATGGATTGATTTTCGTGGTGTTTACTACCCGGTGAACCAAGTGTACCAAGTCTTGGTGACCCCGAGTCCTAGGGTTATCACATTTATAAGTGGCGAACATAGCCCCGCTTACTAACCACTTACCCTCCGGTCATCCATCGAAAAATGCGAAAAATGTCACTGACTTGGAGCAAAAATGGGATGTTCAACCAATGAATTGGAAAAATCTTAAACGGAAACTATTGGTTTTACCATCAAATACAGAGGGGTCCTCGAGTTTTTCGCAGCACAACCGATCCAATGAGCGACAAACTTCGGCGACTTTTCGCTGAAAAGATGTGGGAAATTCTGTGGAAAATGGTGACCATCCCCCATGAAGGGTGGGATTGGGTAACCCCAATTCAACTATCAATCTGAAAAATGTATATATATATATATTGCTTTTTTTGACGGTGTGATATGGGATGTATATAAAAGACATTGCCAAAAACATGATTTATATTGATTTATATAATGAGCAACAAATGATTACAATCCGATGATTACATCAATATAGATGGATATAGATGGTTATATTTGTACATATGGTTTTTTGTTCTGGATGGTTTTTTCTTTGAAACACCAATCATGCTCTGGGGATATGAGAGGGATATAACCAACAGTATGATTTGCAACCGGATAAAAAGAAATTCAGTTTTCAGATAATGATTCAGATGTCTAAGCTCAATATCATGTTTATTGTCCCAACATGGCAGCAGCACCCAAAGTTTGTATATCATATATATATATATATCTATATATTTATATAATCACTATAGTTATTGGAGTTATTAACCATACGTAGTTAATAGATTGGTTTATAAACCATAGTAATTTTTTATTATCTATATATACCTTCCGGTAATCAAACATTGCAATTGAAAATCCACCATGTAGTTCGATGATTTTCCCGTTCAAAGCTCCATTTGAAATCCAGCGGCATTTCGCCAGTATCTCATTGGGGATTTGCCAGTGTCATGTTAGATTGCCAAAACAATCAGAATGTTAAATGCATTTTTGATGTCCAGAAAAAATCCCAAGTACCATGATATTAGCCATATAGTACCATTATTACCCATATATATATATAGTAGGTTTTATTCCTGGGGGATAGAAAGCCATCATTTTGGGGAGATGTCCATCCCCAGGTTTTCGTTGGATGAATCCCGTGGCCATTCGAACCCAAGAGGCAATGTCTTGCTTGCTACGATAGGCCTTCGCAAAGGCCTTCAACTGTGCCTGAACCGCAGAACAAAACACGCCGAAGAAATAAAGGTGGTGAAATATATGGAAATATGCTGTGAAAGTAGTGGTTACAATGGTTACAGTAGTAGTTGAGCAATGTGAAAAACTCATCCCTCATTCCATTAAAAAAAAAAAACCTGGTTTTTCTAAGGATTGATTATTGAAAACCCCAACATATTGGGTAGTATAATCCCCAAAGTAATCATGAATCAAGATACTGTTTGGAGGATCACCCAGTGGGCAAACCCATCTGTAAATGGGTGAACGAACTATGGTAATTAACCACTGACTAAGTGGGATGACTATTTTTGAAGTGGGAATATCGTGAGATTTCAACTGAACATATTGGTTCACCACACTTAGCACATAGGTATATAAATCTGGGTACCTGCAAGATGGTGCCCCAGGGAGCTGTTCACGCTAAGTTGATGCAAATAACTCCAATAACTATAGTTTATAGTAGATAAATCTATACTTACTATGGTTTATAAACCAACTTATAACTGGGGGAGCAGCACCTGGTGGAAACGTAAGCTTGAGTCCAGTCATAACAGGGGGCAAATTCCACTTCCGTTTCCTAACTGGACCAAGTGAGCCATGACCATGGGATGATGGGTTTATAACCTGGGATGATAATTGTACACAGTGGTGTATAGCCACCGAGACAAAATGCCGAAGGGTTGGGATGGAAATTCTGGGGAAAACCTCATTTATACCCTCGAAATACTTGTCTATAGGGTTACTATACCCCTAAATTTCTTGGTTGATGATCATTTTCCCATATTTGAAGGCCATAACTAGTTTTGTGTACTAACCATTTTCGGACCCATGTGGACTTCCAAGCAACAAAAAAGTGGATTTGTCCCACAACAATGAGGATTTTGACCTAGAAATGTAGGTGATGTGAGGATCTAACACAGAAAAGAGCTGATTTAACCAAAAAATGATGAGTTAATCAAAAAGAATATGAGAAACTAGACAACAATGTGCATTTAACCAGTATAACTATATGTGAATCTAAGTCAAAAGTTTATTTCGGTGCTTCGAAAAACCGTTGGTGAAACCAATTTTGTGTCATGTCGAACAAGCAAAGTGTACATGGAACATGAAGCAAACGGTGGATTGGGTTTGTCTGAAAATGGGGTGTCCCTACAATCCATGGTTTAAAGGTGCGTGTGCCTTTTATTTTCTTATGACCCTATTATTTGTTTATGATTAGTTTAAGTTACATCACCCAAAACTCTCATTGCCCATCAATGCACTCCCTTCCCCTTAGTCTTCAACACCCCCAAGAACCCTTATATAATTGGTGCTTACGTAGTATTGGGTCCCAAATGCCAATATTACTATCTATCACAGTAGATCCCTTGGTATCAAACATGTCTGGTCTTGGATCTTACATGGTAAACCCAATGATAAACCATCCCAAAGTTATGAAAATTGGTGGGATTTCATCCATCATCTCTACAAATTTGGCCCCAAAAACAGTGGTGGGGAAAGTTATGAAAAAAAAATGCTTGGCTTCAAATACGGTATATATTGATGGCGAAAGTGCACATCATATTGAGGTAAACAATAGCTCCATCCTATGGAGGGCCCATAGTTCAGCACAAAGGCTGTAGCCTGTAGCTGCATCGCCTCTTCCTCCTTTGAGCTTGTCCTGGGCTTTTTTACCTTCATGTTTAGTCTTAACAGTCTACCTTTAGAGATATGAATAACTACTTGTCATTAGGGATATTCCAAAAAAGTGTATATTTATATTGACATGCCAGGGTTAATTAATTTTGGCATCCAATTTTCGATCGAAATCTCACCTGTCTTGACCCGGCCTTGCAATTCCTCACCACGCAGCCTGGAGGTGATCAACCAGAAATGTATGACTTGAGTAAAAAATATCCAAAAACCTTTTGCCAAATGATGATTTACAGCGTATTATATCCTCTAGATCATATTTGCTTAAGAAGTTTGCTTGCAAACACCTGGCAACGGGACTACAAAACAACTTTTGAATGAGGGCCTAATGTCCAGATCACGACGCCTCAACAAGATGTTGATATCAGGGTTCATAAGTTATCAAAACCACAATATACATCTGTAGTCACGTTAAAAACATCTGATTTCTGGTAGAATCCCTTTGGATATGCTGGTATAGACGGTATAGACGTTAACCTTTTCCAAAGGACACTGGACAGAGCAAGGGTAAGTCAGAATTATTTCTAGCGGCACTGATCAAAAATATCATGAAATCAGAATTGGTGTGCGGCCTGTTGAAGAAGCTCATACCAAGAAGTGTGGTGAGATCTGAAAAAAGAGACAGCTCGGCTGGTGATTCCAATCAAACGTGGCTGGATGATCTCACTCAATGGAGATGAGTTTTTCTGGGAAAGTTATCACTGGTAAATTTGTCCAGCCATGTTTGATGACACGTGGTACATGTACGGTACATCCCAAAAACATGCCGAAAAGTGTCTCCAGGGTGCTAGTTCCATTGATGTTCGATGATATAAAAACTTCATATTTCCACGTTCCGAAGTATGGCCACTATTTCGGGCTTGCTATAATATGAAACTACTCATGTTTCAGGAACAGGTGGTCGAATGGCAGAATGGCCACAGAGAAGGGTCTGATGTCAGATCTTTAGACCTCAAAAACGTATGGATTTGTCCCAAAATTAGCTATACCCTCTGGAAATTTGTTACATAGCTATTGAAAATGGCCCAGTCGAAATAGTGAGTTGTCCCATTAAAAATGGTGATTTTCCCATCAGTTTTTTGTTAACGTTTACCAGGCCGGGTACCTCCGAAATTCCATGGTGATGTTGTTCTTTATAAAAATGGCCATCGGTAAATCCACCATTTTCACCGTACGTTGTTCTGGTCCACAGTTCGGTAAAGGCTTACGAAATGCACTAAGAGTCGAGTTGCCATGGAAAATCACCATGGTTTCATAGTGTGGATGGAATAAGTCCTGGACCAGTTGATAGGTGGTAAACATCCCATTATTTGTATTTATTTGTAGTGTTTCAACCATCCAAGATGGTGTCCACAGGTAAATCATTGAACTAGATGGATGTGGGTCAAAATGGAAGACCTAGGGGACCACAAATGTTAGTCTAGTTTAGTATTAACCATTCAATTATTGGGGTACCTAATTTTGACCCATACCCAGATGTTCCATTTTCCATGGCAAACTGTTACCAGACGGTATCCCAATTCCCTCCACCACTTTTGATCCCACAGAGTGGGAAAAGGTCCCCTCTCAGTACTGGACTTCACCGGAGGAAAAATCCCCATGGATATCCCTAGTAACAAAACCCGTGGATTTGTGAAATAGCTTCAGTTACCCTCTGGTAATTTTTCACGTAGCTAGAAAGCACATCACCATGTTTAATAAATCGAACCGAACTAAATGAACCATTTATACCATAGCAAACTGTTAAATGACGAGAGGGTACTCAACACTTGCAAAGTAATTGATCCTCGAAGTACTAACAGATGCACCCCTATTATATCCAATGAAATATCCCATGAAATATCCCAATCTCCATTGTTATTGGTTAAACCCAGCGTTTGTGCCAGTTAACAAACAGGATATCCCAGTATCTGTCCATTAAATACCATCAAATCCCATGAAAAATGCCATATAAAAAAAAAAAAAACGTAAAAATGGCCAGACCAGATTCATGTTGGTTGCTTTGCCACCATGAAATCCCAGTCCCATACATTAACAGACATTGTTCTTGGTGAAACCCATCATCAAATCCCATGAAAAATCTCATACATTCCATACAAATCCTGTAAAAATGACCAGACCATATCCTCTGGTGATTTAACATTGCTATTGAAAATGGCACATAGAAATAGTTGATTTACCGAACTTAAAAATGGTGTCCATAGCTGACTGTTAGTTTACCAGAGGGTAAATGGTGGGTTTAACGGGAAACATCCTCGAACGAAATGGGCAATTTCTCCAACCAGGCCGTGTTTTTTCACCAATTGAGGCAACATTTCAATGTCCCAAAAAAAGATCAACCCGAAGTCCCAGTATCTTTCCATTCTATAAATACCATCAAATCTGAAAAATGCCATAAAGTCCATCCTGTAAAAATTAGGCCAGACCAGATCTGGGCGCCATGGCGGTTTTTTCCGTGCTCGCCTTGAGTCTTGACATCAAAGCCAAAGATATCTGCCATTCGGGCCACGTAGGAGGGAGAGATCAAGGGATCCTGGGCGGCCGGGATCCCCAGGTTTTACCCATGGTTTTACCCGAGAAAAATGGCGGTTTAACCGACCAAAATGGTGGTTTAACCATGAAAAATGGCGATTTTTTATGGGAATTTCGGAAGCCACAGAAATGGTGATCCAACAGGGGATTTTTGATGGGCATAGAGCTGGAGAGAATGGGAGATTCATACGTCCTTATTATGATTTGGCTCGACCTAGGAAGGGGTTAACTGGGGGGTTGGCTGAATCCTCATAAATCCTAGATCCCTATGAAAATAGATTGATCACCAGTTTTTTCTCTCATCCAACTTTTGCTTTTTGTCATTCCCAAGTTTAATGCATAGTAGACCCTAGACCCTACTCAATGACCAGCGGGATGAATTATAATTAATTCTCCAACCAGACTCATGGCAGATGACAACACCCCTAGCTTCATCCTATCGGCACTCTACAGCGTCCTTGGAGTTCTTGTTTTACAGTCCTGGCTGAGTTATAGTAATTCACCAACCTGAAAATGTTGGGACATTTGGGGATGATTCCCCTAAGCATATTCTATCTATCGTGAGGTCGCAGTGACGTGGTGATCAAAGACGGCCAGAGTTAACCAGCTCCTTTTTGATCGCTGGGAAGTCGCTACAAAAAAATGTCGACTTTTTCTAGGGTAAGATGTTACTTGGTGGCAAGTCGGAATCGTAAATTGCTCAGCTGATCCCAATTTAGCTGAGGGGAAGTAGGATGATCATCCTGTGAAAACTGGGGTGAACTAGCAAAAAGGAGCTGGGAGTCACCAACCAACCAACATCATGAAAGTTAGGATTCACCAAGGATTTGACATGATTTAACCACTAGGGCCTTGTGACTTTTCGTCGAACTTCATAGGATCAGAAAGCATCCCACGCGTGGTACCATCCTGTAAACGTTTATATAGATGTGGAGTTTAACCCACCATGAATATAGATCATTTTCCGAACCAAAACCATGGGTGTTCCATCATTTTCCCAGGAAAAGCATAGTTTTTCCACCATTTTCCTAGAAAAAACATCGCTTTTCCACCATTTTCCTAGAAACAACCATGGATTTTCCATCATTTTCCTAGAAAAACCCAGGTTTTCCACATTTTCCACGGGCAAATTCCCACCTTTTCTCTCGGCCAAAACGACCAAGGCGCGTGGTCATGTTCCGCCTCGATCCGAGTGGCCTCGTAACTCCACAGCAAACGGTTGCAGCGCACCTGACGTCACATGGCACATGGGGGGATCTCAGGAAACCTCCATATATGTATTATATTATATTATGTGTATATTATGTTATGTTATGTTATATATATATATCATGTTATATTATATTATATGATATTATATTGTATTATACTACATTAAATTATGCTATTCTACTTTATATTATGTTTATATTATATTAGATTATACTATATTACATAATTCATATAAAACTATATTATATAATATTATACTATTAACATATATTGTATTATGTTATATCATATCATATTATATCATACTATATCATAATATATTATATTATATTATATTGTGTTATATTATATTATATTAGATATATATATATATCATATGTACCTACACACATTTATATATACATATATAGTATATCTATAATAGTGATAAGACTAGCTAGGTAATATTGACTATTTCCGATTCATCACAGAGCTATTTTAGTCGTGGGAAAGTAACATCATGGGTCAATCGGAATCCCTCATTACCATTTGTGACGTCACTAATTCATTTAACGATAACTTAATGATAACAAACTAATGTTACTGTTACTGATGTAACTAACCAATGTTAGTAAATGTTAGTTAAACAATGGTAGACCAATAAAAGGTAGACCAATGATTACTAATGTACTAATAAATGGTAAACGGATGTTAGTTATTTGATAGACAACTAATGATGTTACTGATAGAACTAACCATTTTACTTATTAACGATAAAGTTAGTTAAACAACTAAACATATCACTAAACTATTTATCAATAACTATATCATGATCATTAGTGATATCACTAACATATCACTAATATCATTTAATAGTTCTCCACTTGATATACTTGATGACCATTAGTTATATAATGATGTGATATCTAATACCATTCATGACCATTAGTGATAAGGATATACTTGTAATTAATCTGACCCATTTTATCTAAAATATCACATCCAGCAGGTTTTGCAGATTTTCCCATTGTGCCATGGTCAAAACTTGGATGAGATCAGCCTGCCCTTTTTGTTGGGAGCTCGTCATCAATCCATGTTTTTCAGGATTCGCATTCTGGGATGATCCAAGCACGCGCTGAAATATTGGGTGTCTGAAAATGATGCTATAGCACCAAAATAGCCACCAGTTGAAACTATGATAACTATGACAACTTGTGGTTTAAGCAGCAAAACTTGCTGAGGACTGGGAATTTCAGCACCATGGAGGGGATATGATTTCAACAAGATGTTTGGGTGCCAAGCAAAATGCGGTTAAACGGTTAAACCATGGGGATCTCATGAGATACAACCTTGGGGTCAATGGTGATTCAAGCATTCAAAATGAGGACTTTCTTACTGGGATACAGACATTGATGGCTTCACCCACAACAAAACCTGGCTTCAGCACCTCTTTGAGGGGATATGTTCACCATTCCCATGGGATTGTCTTTTTCCAAAGATGAGAAAGAACTGGGGATGGATCAGTCGTCACATCTGTCACCATACCCAGCTAAGATGTTCTTTATGGATCAATCCATCTGTGGGATATCCGGGGATCTTCTTCCCCTTGAAATCAGCCATTGTATCTGGTATTGATTCATAGCCATAGCTGGGTTTGGGGCATTTGGGTTTGATGGGGCTTAAACCTCTTAGCATGGGGAGTGCATGGGATATTGATGGGGGTATGATTCGGATACCAATATGAGGCTAGTAAACAGAATGAGGATACACGAGGCGAGGACTGCGAGGACCCCCAGTTTTTGGGGTGAGTTTGTAAACCCATTTGACTTGTTCGTTACATCTCCTACCCTCTGGTAAACTAACATCACTATCGAAAATCACCATGTTTTTATGGGTAAATAAACTAATTATCTAATTTATGGCCATTTTCAAGAGCAAACTGTTAGTTTACCGGGTTACCAGGGGTAATCAACCCAACAATTCACCATATGTCAACCTGTCGCGATGATGATTCGGCCGGAAACCTCACCAAAAGTCGTTGGCTTTCATCGGAGATGTTGATGCGATTCACAGGATATTGTATCGCATGTGACCGATAAAATGATTGATTAAGAAAACATAAGAAAACAATCATAAAGCCACATAATGTGATGTAATGGTATGTCATACCCAAGAATATTATACGTACTTGGAGATATTTGGATGTTATCATGGCGGGAGTTTTCCATTGGGAAAATAAACCATTCATCACCAAATGAACAGTTAGCCAATGCCCCATATCAACCATATTTCCAACATCTTCAACCTTTCGCTAAAATCATTTTTTCTGGAAAAAATCATCCAGATTAATCCATGTTTCAGAATCCCCCCACTTTTTTACGTTACCGTTACCTAAGCGTTACCGTTCACCAACACGTTTCAGACCTCTCTCTCTCCATCAGCGTCAGTTCGGACCTGCATCACCTCTTGGCTGGAGGCTTGGCGACAGAAATCCCGCAGCTGGCGAAAGTAGTCGTAGAAGGGATGCTTCCAGGTGACCTGCACGCTGTGTTTTTTGGCTCGGCCAATCGCTGCCCGGAAAAACGCCTTTTTTTTGGGATGGGAAAATGTGAGATATGGTGGAGATTTTTTGGGAAAATATGGTGGAGATGATTTCAGCAAGGTTCCCATTTGTCAGTCGATATCACGGAGGATGATCCTATCAACCAATGGACAAAAGGACATCTGGCTGGTTGACGAGCGAAAAAAAAATCAGGCTTGAAACCACCAGCAAAAATCCACCCAGTGAATAGTGGAAAATTCCACACGGTTTGCCTATTGTCCATATCTATTTAAAAATGGATTTGGCGGTGAGGCCTTAGTATTTGGGATCGGAAACTATAGGAACATCATGGGAAAATGTATCCTAAAATGATGATTTCACCTGGCCAAAAATTCGAGATTGATGGATTTATAGTTGATTGATGATAGCTAAGTTGACATATAGCTTGGTTAACTAGGGTTTATGTGGGATATAAGGAACTAGATAATGGGTGTGTGACCTAACTCACAACTGGGGAGGCCTCACCTTGTGGTTTTTCATAGCTCTGGGAAGATCACCTGGATGATTTTTGGGGATGTATCTAGCATCCCATGAAATACGGGTGGTTGGTTTTGTGAATGCTTTCCCGTAAAATAATTAAAAAAAACTACAAATGACTGGTAAAAAAAAGATACGAGTATCTGGGAAAATTATCATACTTCACTAACCTGACATGTTTTTCGTCATTTGGTGATGATTCCCCTTCTTAACATGTAAACAAACCATGTATCCAGAATCTGATCTGAAAATATCGACCATGGTCAGTAAGCCCCCAGGCCATGTAGGTAGGCCTCCACCAACTCAGTAGGTCCATTGGGTTGATGATCAGGAATGGCCTAGTTTTCCAACTTCTTTCCAGTGAAACTAAAGCAACAAACATTTCACGAAATGGGGCTACCGGATGAAATAATGATTCAGGGGCTACTCGGCCGTGTGGTGGATTCGCTCTGCTTCTGGATGAGAGCTACTATGAGGTACTCTATTTTCCATCATATGTTCTAATCCTATGTAAAATGCCCCTGCCCAGAAGCTTTGGTGGATGCACCTCGTGCTAGCTTGGTCCAAGACTGGAGTTGTTGGCCCAAAAAAAAGGTCATGTTGATCCGGAAAATGATCATGTCAACTCTCAAAGTTCTTGGTCTCCCCGGAAAAATCACCATTTTCCGGTGAAATCACCATTTTTGGGGCCAAAACCCCTGAAAATCCTTGAAACATCGCCATGAAATCATCCATGTTCCCCGTGATCTACCAACAACTAGGTCAACGTTCCGGCCCACCTGGCCCGTGTCGGAACGCAGGTAGCACACGATGCTACCAATGCCCTGGCGGCGAGTTGCCCGTGAGTTCCCCACGGGTTCCCATTAAGCTATCAACCCAAACGTTAACCAATAACCACAACTAAATATATGATGACTGGTTGGTGCTTTTAACCATCTTGAAAATATTTAACCATCCATATATTATGAAAATGTTTGAAACCACCAACCAGATGATGTGCCCCCAAATCCCAAACGTTAACCAACTTGCAAGTCAACTGATAGAAACCATCTAGGGAACCTCACCCTAAAGGTAGTGTTTCATCGGGATTTTACGATTTTACAAAGAAAATCGTGATTGAACCATAGGAAAATCGTGACTTTTGATGGGATTTAGACTAGAGCAACCCAATTTTTTTCATGGCCATGACTGCAATGACACTCCCCAAAAATAACAGTTTGACCCTGAAAATAGCCCATGTTTAGTCGAATCTTCCAAACCCCTATTTGGCTGGGTGGCTGCTAATTTTGGGGATGATAATATAATTAGAGTAACCTCAAGAAGATGCCGAAAGGTTCAACTCAACACTGTAAAAAAGGTAGGAATAATTACTTGTTGGAATCTTTTTGGGATTGCAACATATATAAATATATATATATATATTATATAGATATAGATATATAGATATATAGATATATAGATATATAGATATATAGATATGTAGATATGTAGATATATAGATATATAGATATATAGATATATAGATATATAGATATATAGATATATAGATATATATCTATATAGATATATAGATATATAGATATATAGATATAGATATAGATGTGTGTATATATATATAGTTGGCTCCTGGAATCATCTTGCATGGAATTCCCTGCATAATTTCGGTGTATCAATCCCCAGCAATGGTGCGTTGACCATCGCCCATGGGAAAATCAGCCATGCTACGACTGGTGGATCTACTGCAATGGAAGAATACCACGTGAGGAGCCCTCACTTGTAAGTTGGTTACGTAACCAAAACCATAGGAATAGTATAGATAAATCATGATATATCTACCATAAACATCCAGAAACATCCATAAACATCCATAAACATCCATAAACATCCATAAACGTCCATAAACATCCATTACCTCGTTATATCTCCAAAATCAACCAAACCTTCACCGGTTGTTTTCACCGTCAACTTGGCGATTTCATGGGGCCCTTGTTAAGGACCAGTCAATCTGCAGGTGTTTCTGGATCCTCACCATATTCCAGGGATTCCAGCGAAATGGGAAAAAATAGCATTGTTGTTGGTCAAAGCAAAAAAAAACCTTCCAATTTTATCCCATGGTTGCTGAAAATCACCTCCCCAAAGTGCTCAAAGTTCCATTTCTGGCGCTTGAAATCTGTCAGATTCCTTCAGATTCCATTTCTCAGCCCCATGAGAGTTCCACTTCCAGCGCTTGACATTACACTTTCTGGCTATTCATCAATTCCCAACCAGGGATGGTCATCGATGAAACGGGTCGCAAAAAGGGTCGCCAAGAGGGTCGCATTTGGGATTTTTCTGAGTATAGCTATGGCAACGCCGCAGATATCCTAGTTATAGCTATACATGATCCATGGTTATATCCTAAACATTATTTCCATGTAATTTCCGTATTTACCCTCTGGTGAACTAACATAGCAATGGAAAATCACCATTTTTAATGGGAAAACTCACTATTTCAATGGCCATGTTCAATTGCTATGTTAGTTCACCAGAGGGTAACAATTTTTCGAAAGTCGACACCATGAGCTCCATGAGTTGGAACATAACCTCTACGTCTGTTGTTTTCCATGGATGTTTCCCCTAAATGGCAGTATTGTTTTCATCCATCTTGTTTTCAAATGTTCCATCATAAACCAATTAAACCATCCAGCTAATAAAAAATTGGGGTATATCCCCACTTAACTTTGGCATTCCCCCATCATGTGTCATCATTAATATCACCAGCCCCCTGGGAAAAAAACGGCCCTCGGCGCGAATCGTCGTTTCAGCGCCTTGTAACAGGTCCAGGGTTTTGGCAGCTCTGTTTCCATCATGGCTCTAACCAGCCACAGCATGGAGCCATCCTTGGGATCGATTCGCAGATAGTAGGCCCAGTCCTCTCGCGTGGTGCAGCGCTTGGTGAATGTCGATGTTCATTGATGTTAATAAAGATCGCTAAGATATACCCTCTGGTAAACGTTTACAGTTCGCTATGGAAAATCATCATTTTTAAGTTCGGTAAATCAACTATTTCTATGGGCCATTTTCAATAGCTATGTTAGTTTACCGGAGGGTAAATGTTGATTATTAATGTTGACTACCAATACAAGGTGGTGCCCCCAGTTCGGAAATGATAAGTTGGTGCGTTTCGAACTCCAATAACTCTCTATGGTAACTAAAAAGTAGTGATATATCGAACTAGATACTGGGCTTATAAACCATTTATAACTGGGGGGGACACCACCTTGCATTGGTTAATGTTAATAAAACCTGGATGTGATAATGATTTGATGTTTATCGGAAGCTTCCGAAACCCGGACTTGATCCTTTTTCCAAGGCGCCAACAGAGCCGTACCTGTTGGGTTTTGGCAACA
Source organism: Cladocopium goreaui (assembly GCA_947184155.2). Classification (NCBI taxonomy): domain Eukaryota; class Dinophyceae; order Suessiales; family Symbiodiniaceae; genus Cladocopium; species Cladocopium goreaui. The sequence continues at coordinate 198,875 of CAMXCT020003602.1, read as the reverse complement.
GATATTTTTTCAGCCACAGAAATGGTTTTTTTTCAACAGCCAACAGCCAGATGGTGATTCGTTCCTTGTTCCGGCATGGAGCTGGAGACGGGACTGTCACTCAATAGATGGTGATTTTCCATAGTTATGTCAGTTTACCAGAGTGTATCTACTACAAACCATGGTTATAGTATCTTATAGTTGATTTTCCAGGCAAAACCCTCCATTTTTTTTGCGGAAACGTTGGTGGTGCAATGTGCCCATCTTGAAAAATGATGGAGTTCGTCAATGGGAAGGATGACATCCCATATATGAAATGGAAAATAAAATTCATGTTTGAAACCACCAAAGTTGTCCTTCAACCCATTTTTGCTGGGATTTTGGTGGGCACATCTATATGGGTCAGCTACAGCTGATGGCTGATACGTCGGAACCGGGATGGAGCTGAAAAACATCGGAAAATCAAACCAACACAATGTAGAAACACCGAAGACCGCAAACAGTTGTTGGGTATGTTTTTCTTACTACACTTTATTAACATCCATATATATATATATATACATATACTATATATATACTATGCCCTTCAGTAAATTAACATGACCGTGGCATGTGTTGGGCTTGGAAGACGAGTGAATTTCTATGGGATGATTTCCCAAAAAAAGGGGCCATCAAAAAAAAAACGTAGTTCACGATCTTTTCATGGTAAAGCCATCATGAAAATCCCCAAATTTTCTCAGTTGAGTCAGTATGTTTCTCGCTTGAATCACCATCTTTTCACAGTAAAATATGTAAAATCACAATTTTTATCCCCAAAATCTCTTGGGTGAAGTCAATCAAGTCCCCCATGTTTCTGATTTACCATCTGGGACTTATAACGTAGCTATGGAAATCACAACTTTGAATGGGAATATAAATCATGTTTATCATCTATTTCTATGGGCCATGTTCCATAGAGTAAATCACCCATTAATAGATGAAGTGATGATGTATGATGATGTCTCATTATAGCCATTTCTATCATATGTATTCAATGATATGGAGTTTAATGGATTTTAATGGTATTTACCCATTAATCATCATACCCTCTGGTAAACTAACAGTTCGCTATGGAAAATCACCAGTTTAATGGGAAAACTCACTATTTCTATGGCCATTTTCCATAGCAAACTGTAACAAATTACGAGGGGGTACATCACCCAATTTTCTGAACCAGAGAGTAAATCCCCCCATGTTTCTGAAATCTCCATCTCCTCCAGGCTGGGAACGGTCTCACACATCAGCGCTGGAAACTTCTCCAGCTTCACCAGCGCCTGCGACTTCGAGATGGCAAAGTGACGTGAACCATGGAAAAACACCGGAAAATCTGTAGGAAAATGGTGATTTAAGCCTCTTGAAAACTGATATTCAAGCAAAAATGGTGATGTTCAGCAGTCATAATGGTGATTTAAGAGAGAACATTGAGACGTTTTTCCAAGAAATGTTGGGATGTAACCAAGATAAAATGTTGATTTCACCTGGCCAAAAAGCGGAATTTAATCGGATATATACTTGATGCATAATAGCTAAGTTGGTGAAAATGAGTAGGCCAACGCTTGGGTTTCTGATAAATCGAACTAGTTAACTAGTTTGGATAGGGAGTTATAAACCAGCCGAGCATCAGATCCATTGGTAAAAAGCCATGGTTTCCCGCTGAAAGCCATAGCTTCCATGGTTAAATCAGATAAATCCTAAAAAAAACTTAGATCCCCCATGGTTTCCCTTAAACCCTCAGAGTTGTTCTTGTCACCTAGAAAACAACGCTACTCAACAAACAACGACCAACGTCGATCGAAAAAAAAAAAAAAAAAACACCTGCTGCGTCAGCGGATCATCGATTCCGAAGAGGACGTAGGGATCGGCGTCCAGGTATTCCAGTGTCTCCTGGCTGCAAGCCATGGCCTCTTCGATGATGAAATCCGGTCAAAAACGGTGATTTTCCACGTCTATGTTAGGTTTACCCTTGGGTCCTAGGGTACAATAAAATTGAATATATATATATATTGTATATATAAATTAGATACTGGTTGGTGGTTTCAAACCCTCTGAAAAATATTAGTCAGTTGGGAGTATTATTCCCAATATATTATATAACCACCAGTATAAATATGTTGAATATATTATTTCCGAAGATGAGAAAGAAAGTAGCTTCTTTGTTTCGTGTGCTGATGTCACCCACACTGGCAGGACTTGCAGTTTCTCGGTGCCTCGCTCAAAATGGCGCGCTTTTCGAAGTAGGACAGGACCAACGTCCAAAGGTCGTCTAGATCCTGCGATCGCGCCAAACAGGGACAAGTTGGAGCCGTTTTCTCCGCGGAATCCAATTTGTTGTATCAAAAGATATCAAAAGGTATCAAAAAGTTATGGAATATGATAGAAGCTTATGGATGTTTATGTAAGGCGGAACAAGAATTAGCAGAGTTTGTTCAAATCCTTGAAAAAAAAAAACGACTTCATCCAGGTCAGAAATTGTCCATCTCAAAACCCAGGCACAACTTGGATTTGCTGAGGATCAGTTCTATTTTCCCCATGGAAAATCCACTACTTGGGGAATCTTCGTTGGGAATATCTTTGATTTCGGAGAGTTCCTGGACAACCTGAGTGGCAAAAAGTTCGCACTGATTTTTTTTCAAGTGGACCTTGCCCCTACCCTACTGAATCAAGTGGGTTTATAATCCACTTGCTAAACATCAGTTTTTCGTGATATTTCTATTCTATCCATTCTGTTCCCAGCATATATATATATATTATATCCGTTATCTCCAGGCAGAAGTGAAGTTATAACAAATATAACCCTCTTCAACCAATTTCCTTGGTAGTTCGCCACCAAGTACATTCTTAGTATCCCCTTTTATCAGTGGTGACTAGTCGCCATGAATCCACCATTTTCTGTGGTTTTTCCCCATGTTAAACCATGACCCAGCAAATCATCAAATCAGCCCTGGGGCCCTTTTCCTTGTACCAGCCATCGCTCAAGCTGTCCAACGGCGGAATCACCTTCGAAGCAATTTGCGAAATGCGGATGTGCACAGGGGATGGGAAAATCCTGGAGTATATAGATAGAATTTCTGGGCTTCTTTAAAAGAAGGGTTTTATTTGCAATGTACATATTCTATCTACTCCAGGATGAGGTTTCTTTGAATGTGGGTAAATTATAACTATGCACCAATCTGAAATAGTTTTGGTCGTTTGGGGGCCCTCAGTCACCTTCATCATTTTCCGATGAGGTCGTATCATGTTATCCTTTTTTTGCCCAAAAAGTATAAACATATTTTATCATTACCTTTCAAGTAGACCCGACAATGTGACAATCTCAAAATAGAAAAGGCTAACTAAGTTCCTGAAATGAGGCAATGTTCATCTACCCCTGTGAAACACGTCTGTCTAACTGTTTAAAGGTCACCAATAAAAAACGCCAATATCGCGGCCAGTTGATGATCCCAAATACCAAGTCTGATCAACATGGCAATCCCACATGGCAATGAAAAATCTCTAAAAAAAATGGAGCTTTGAATGAAAGATTCATCTACCCGGCCTGGTAAACGTTGACAGTTTGCGAACTTGAAAATGGCCCAGTCGAAATAGTTGATTTAACCATCAAAAATGGTGGATCTTTCCATAGTTATGTTTGTTTAATGGTGATGTTCCATAGCGAACTGTTATTTTACCAAAGGTTATATTCATGGATGTTCAATTGCCGATGCCAGGATCATCCCACCTGCAGGTTTTGCCCTGGTGATCCTCAATCCCCCCATTCTGCAGGGTTTATCCCAAGTTTCTTCGGGCTGAAAAATATCCTTGTTATCAACATCTTTGGTTCGTGAATCCGCCAATGTTGCTCGGTAAAGATCGCCACTTTGCCAACTAATGATATGTTTGTTTGAGTCCGCGCATGTTCGTTGCCGAAAATTCCCTATTCTTGTTGCTTCATTCCACCATGTTCTATTGCTAAATACCCAGCAATCTCTTCTCCCACCATGAAATCCCCTAAAAATCGTGGCTTCGTATTGCATCTATTCATCTTGGTTCCCTGTTCGGGCATAATTATGTAATATTGTGGAAATATATGCATATTAAGGAAAAAAAAACTCAATATCAAAATAGATTTAAATGCATATAAACATATAAAATCATAACTAACTATCAACCATCAGCACTATAAATATATGACGCTAATAAAAATTCATAATGAAATTCCTGTCAAGAATTGTAACAATAACATAAGCATATACAACATCCTGCAGTAAAAAGTAAATGGCATGTTTTTGTGAAATGTCCTTCAGTAGACGGACGAACAAATCGAGCCCCGCAGACATCTACCAAGTAACCCAAGCGCGCAACCCAAAGACATGTGGGGGTTGACAACAATACAGCAAGGGTTTGATTTCATCGTCCATCTACGGTTGTTCTATCTACTGGACGCTGACTATAACATGTATATGTATGTATATACATAATTGCAGCATCCTCAACTAATCATCAACCGGCAATCATTTCTCAATTCTATCCTCCTATCTTTCATAGTTTAAAATCCACAACACGCCCTGGATTGATATAAATCGCAACCCAAAAATGGATCGAAAATACCTTAAGGAACCTGAAAATATGGTAAATATCATCTCTATACCATCCTGGTGGCATCCTTTTTGGCATCTTTTTCAGGTGATTACTAATCTTGGTAAAACAACCATAAACCATCCCCCATTTTTATAGGGGTTGAAACCATTCCCAGTCATGGATGGTAAAAACGACATGGTTTTAACCACTACATGTGACGGTGAAAATTGGGGAATCATGTGCTTAAAATTCCCCAAAAAAAAAGTTAGGGTACCCTTTGGTAATTTAACATAGCTATTGAAAATCACCATTTTTAATGGGAAAATCCACTATTTCTATGGCCATTTTCAATAGCTATGTTAGTTTACCAGAGGGTAACTGTCGCATGGCTGGTTAGCCATGGTAAAAAAATTGCTGATCATCCCTTCCCCCGGCCCGCGCCTCCTTCTCGGCCTTCCAACTGATCTGGAACTGCGGCCCCACGGCCAAGCCGTCCTCGTAGCCGCCGAAGCCTCGGTCTTCGGCAGAAAACCAGGGGATTTCGCTGGGAAATTCATGGCCTGTTCGGCCAACAAATCATGGCATTGAAGTAACAGACAGTGGGGAAAAATGGGCAAAAAATGGGGATTTTAAGAAGCAAAGATTGGGATTTCATATTGGATTGAAGCAATAGAAATTGCGATTGAAAGGTTGAAAAGCATCAATAGGGGAGGGCGGTAAAAAGAATCATGTCTATAGTTGGCATCAAACTTTTCCTAGGAATATGAAAGTCAATGGGGATCAATTTGTTGGATGGAAAATAAATCAATGTAAATGAAACCAGCTGCCAACAAAGTCCTGAGAATTCACCAAAAGTCTAGCTGGAAACACATCCCCCATTAAACCGACTGTGGAGTTCTTCGGCAGCCAAAGGACGCACCACTCACAGACCAACACACACTGCTGAGAATTGGCAATTCGTGTTTGCGATTCACAATCTATATTTATAGTACTATAGTGTGTATATACATATATATATATATCATAAATGCACATATATATATATAATATATATATATATGAATATGGTATATCTATATGAATGCATATATATATATATGTGTGTGCGCATATACACACACTATATATTACATGTTGATCTAATTTCTCTATCGGAATGTCGCAAAAAGCCAGGAGGCGCGTCTCCAAGAACAAGGGTTGACCCTCATCCAGGAACCTCAAGCAACGAAAACGGTGGAGTGAACCAGTGAACCAACGAAAAATGTTGTTTTTTAGCAAAGGAACATGGGGAGTTAACTCCAAGATTTTTTTGGGATTTTAAGCCTCATGATAAGAGTAGCTAAGTTGAGTTCTTGCAGTACTCGAAAACTGGGGAGGCAAGGCAAAAAACCACCCAACTGGATATACTCCACAGATCATATTTTCGGGGGATGATTGGTTGCCTTGAAGGGCATCTTGGTTCGCTAAACTTCAACTATTCGACTTACCCTCCGGTAAACGTTTACATAGCTATTGAAAATGGTTATAGAAATAGTGGATTTACCCATTGAAAATGGTGATTGTCCATAGCGAACTGTTAGTTTACCAGAGGGTAATATCAAGATTTCTGTTTTTTTTAGCCCACGTTCCCTCTATTGAATTGGTCTCATCTCTATTCTTCCGATGTGTTCTTCTGCTAAAAAAAACATTCATGGATGGTTCATTCCATCTGACATGCGCCATACTAACTATTCACCATAATTACCACATCAATAGTGCCCCTTCTTCCAAATCCCACTAAATTTAAAGCAGGATGAATAAACCCCCAGTTTGTTAACGGGGTGGTACCAATTTTGATAGATTATATCACTGTCTTGGGGGCCCCAATCATCAACATCCTATACAGAGGTGACAAAACCGGGGTGATACTGTTCAAAAAACATCCTTTTCTTCAGGATGGGGCCCCCCAGTTATAAGTGGGTTTATAAACCATTATAACCCCTATTAACTAGTTCGTTATATCTACCATAAAGCCACTTATAACATCCCAAGTTCTAGCCATCGAACATTCCAATGAAGAAACAGTTCTGCTGCTGAGACCCCACTTTAGCCCTCCAAGAACCCAAAATTCCATGGTGTTGATCCCCCATTCTCTACCCAAACATGACTCAAACATGACGTGTTTTCTTCAATTCCCCCATCATCCCCATCAGTCTCCGATTTTTTTAAAGCCCAAAAAAAAAATCCATTAATCATCCATTAATTATCCCCAAATAGTGGTTTTCTGATAATAATAATGATCCCAAAACTCCAAGCGCTTCGGAGAAAAATTACCCAGGACCAGTTGATTCCGCCAAGGAACATGCAGGCGTAGAAGCCCACGGGAATATTTCCTCGGGAGACCTTGAGATCTGCACGCTGGTGCAAGTAGCTGAACAACTTCGCCTGTTGAGCGAGGAAAATCCCGTTGAAATGGCATGGGTACCATGGGGATACCCCCAAGAATGGACATGCCCTGGCATAAATTATACACATGTGTATACACTAATTATGTATATGCATTCTATGTATATACTGTATATCTAAGATTTATTTTTGGAATCTGTTTGATGTGTGAGACATTCTCGGTTTTGCCCTGAAGGGACTTGGAAGTGGACTTGGAAGAAAGTCCCCAGCCATCGGGGACTTGCAACAGGGGTTAAGAAATGCCCTTTTCGTATGTGGATTCTACTCATCAACTTACGATACACGTGATTAATCTTGGATATCCTGCATAAAGTGTAGCTTCTTAGCTGGGGACTGGATGTATAATGTATGTATGTATGTAATGTAATGTCCTGTAATGAAATGTAATGAAATGTAATGTAATGAAATGTAATGCAATGTAATGTAATGTAGTGTAATGTACTGTAATTATGTATGTATGTATGTATCTATCTATCTATGTATGTATCTATCTATCTATCTATCTATCTATCTATCTATCTATCTATCTAACTATCTATCTATCTATGTATCTATGTATCTATGTATCTATGTATCTATGTATCTATGTATCTATGTATCTATGTGTCTATGTGTCTATGTGTCTATGTATCTATGTATCTATGTATCTATGTATCTATGTATCTATGTATCTATGTATCTATGTATCTATGTATCTATGTATCTATGTATCTATGTATCTATGTATCTATGTATTTATGTATCTATGTATCTATGTATCCATGTATCTATGTATCTATGTATCTATGTATCTATGTATCTATGTATGTATGTAATGTAATGTCCTGTAATGAAATGTAATGAAATGTAATGAAATGTAATGTAATGTATGTAATGTAATGTAATGTAATGTAGTGTAATGTACTGTAATTATGTATGTACGTACGTACGTATGTATGTATGTGTGTATGTATCTATGTATGTATCTATGTATGTATCTATGTATGTATCTATGTATGTATCTATGTATGTATCTATGTCTCTATGTATCTATGTCTCTATGTATCTATGTATCTATGTATCTATGTATCTATGTATCTATGTATGTATGTATGTATGTATCTATGTGCATCCCCTGTCAACCCGCAATTCATAAACCCTGATTGATCAATGATTTTTAGGTGCACACCCACAAAAAATTGTGCTGATCCGCTACTCAAATAGTAGCCCCAAATTCAACAGCCTAGATGTTGATGGATCCGGGGTTGACATGATATACATTTGATCAATGGCCATTCCAGGAACCTAAATTGGAGGTACCTACCATACATAAGGCCTATGTAAGGCCTATGCAAGGGAATATTCCCCCAAAATATGGCCTTATATGGTACTAACGTACCTCCATCTGTTGGATCCTGAAATTCCCATTGATTTGAAGCTAAATCATGCAACATTGGCACCTTGGGTACCAAGCTTGATACAAACATAAATTTTTGGGACCGACTGAAAGCCTTCAGAAACCCTTCACCACACCATCCGATTGATCCTCCATTTTCTGATTCCAAATTCATCAAATCAGATACCCTCTGGTTATGACTAACATAGCCATGGAAAATCACCATTTGTAATAGGTAAACCATCTATAAATGGGCCATGTTCCATGGCTATGTTAAATTACCAGAGGGTAAATCAGCTAATCAGCTTCTGCTGATCTTTTTGCGGAACTTGTGAAGCAACAAAAAAAACTTTACCATTCACCACCGCAACCCATGACATCTCATGACATCTACCCATTCCCGCGCCGAAAAGGCCGCAGGTCACCTCATCCTCTGTGGGTGCTTTGCGGGTGGTTCCAAATCGGATGACCTTGTGCCTAGGTGAACCCTTCACCAAGGATTTCATCATAGGACAGGGGACATGGCGGCCAAGATTGATCCCCGTCCGGGTTTTTTGCAAAAATCACCCTGGTGATATCCAGAAAAGTATGCTCAACTGCACCAAGTATCCAGTAAAATATATAGTGATTCCTGGTGGTTCATCGTGAAAAATATCATGAGATGATGAGAAGATTATGGAATATCTCCATTTATTGGAAAAACCACAATCACAGAGAACACCGCGGTCCTACAACCATTTTTCGCCATGGCCATTCTTGGCTTCGTTCAATCTCTGAAAAATCTGGATGAAAGGCCCATCCGTTGATACAGTGAAGCCCATCCCTAACAACCTCCACCTTAGGTGCCTAGGCAGCCCTCCCGGTGGCCGCTCTTCCAAGGGGCTTGGTGATAATCTCGGTCTTGGGAATGTGTGCATTGATGGTCGGCTTTGCCGCTGCCATGGCGAGATGAAAAAGAAAATCTAAGTATCAACTCAACTCTGAGCTGAAGACCACAACTATTCCATTCATTCATTGGGGGAAAAACCATGGAATCCATTGGTGGGGAAAAAAACCATTCCATCCACTGGTCGATCATCATTTCCCTCACATCACTCCACATCTGTCACAGCCAGTCCCGGTGCCGGACCCTGCGCTGATTTCACGCCGGGCCGGCAGTTCAACTTTGCCGGGGACCTATCTACAGCGGGCTGCGGCTGCGAGCGACGACCATGCTGAAATCATCGGCCACGGTGGATGGGTTGCTTAAAGAAGTGGATCGGTGGATAGAGTTGTACAATCACAGAGCTGATTTAACTCAGAAAGAACCATATTTCCAATATGTTGGAGAATATTTTGGAGAATATTTTGTTTAATATGGGGATGGGTCAAAACCCTGGTACCTAGTGAACCACAAAATAGCTGGTAAATGGATGTTCATCCCACTAAAAATGTATCTATAGGTATTGACCCATACCCATATGTGAAAAGATGGTTTTTCAATTTCGTCCAATTTCATATTCTCCACTCACTCCCAACGCTTGAAAACCTTCCACTGGATGAACGGCCCCAAGGTTTCTGCGAGATTCTGGTGGCAAAGGGTCTTCCAATGGATTACTTGGAAGTGCAGTTCCATGTTACACTAAGTGATGATTTCACCATAGGTATAGGGCTTATGTATATATATATATATCCCAAGAAATATGGAGGTTTAGTTAGGGAAGTCATGAACGGTCCTCCCCAAATACGCTTCACCTAGCCATCAACCCATCAACCTATCTGTGCGTGGAAACCATGTAAGCCAGAACAGGTGTCCGAACCGAATGCGATCATGAAGAAAATGTACGCAAATCTGTGATTCTGTGCACCGAACTTGAGGTCAAAATATATTACTGTAACCATCCACAAAGAAAACCGTGTCTTTTTCTTGGATTTTATGTGAGTGGCGGCTTACATACACAATTTTGGGGGCATCAGTTATCTTTGACCTGTAGGGGTAGCTTCGCCATTGGTAATCGTAAATCCTACCTTTTTTTTTGGTTGACAACCTATACCATAACACGGAAAATCCATGTCCAATGGCCTACCTAATTTACCTAATTACTGGGTGCTAGTTTATTAAACTTACCCTCCACTAAACCAAGACAATCAAGACAAGATATGTAAACTCAACCATGTATAGATAAGGTTCCTGCTTGGTTCAGTGCAGTTCCAGGCTTCACTTTAAGAGGATGTATTTCACCATAGTTGTAGATGTTCTAGGGGCCAAAAATCTCCCAACAAACCGCTGGGGGTTAGGGAAAACCATGGCATCCATGGCATCCTACCCCCGCTGGCACCTCAATGGCATATTCCTGACCATCCATGGAGACGTACGGAAGGCCTTGAACCTGGCGACCACATGACCAGAAGGTGAAGCGTTGGGTGACAAGAATTGTGATGGTCAGGTTTCCCCCAATATCTAGATGGATGATCTTTTTGTGAAACGATATACCCTCTGGTAAACGTTAACAAAAAACTATGGACAATCACCATTTTCTAGCTGGGTAAATCCACTATTTCTATGGCCATGTTCAATAGCTATGTAAACGTTTACCAGAGGGTACCACAAATTCTGATCTCCGATTTTCGGATGTGCGGGATCCAGTTGGTGTATGACCCTACCTTTTTCTACACCCCAAATGGGATAAAAGCCAGTTGCATGGCTTCACCAGTGGATTCCCAGCCGTTTCTGGCTTTGGAGAAAAATATCTGGGAGTGCCCCGAAGTCCCATCAACATGTGTTCATCTTACAAGGTGGTGCCCCCGTTCGAGAACGCTAAGTTGGTGCAAATAACTCCAATACCTTAACTATGGTTTTTGTTGGTGATATATCGAACTAGTTTTCATGGGGTTTATAAACCAATTTATAACTGGGGGGGCACCACCTTGTATGGTCATCTTATGGTCATTTTGCTGTATCCCGCCATGAAAAGAACCAAGCCATTTCGCCAAAGGAGATGACCATGACCAGATTGGACGTCTCCAGGACAATGGGTGCCCCAGCGAGTTCGTGAACGCTACGTTGGTGCGTTTATAACTCCGAGTTCACGTTTGGGTTTATGGATATCTGGCAGTGTGTCAAAACCTTATACCCCTGGTGAACATCAAAATAGCTGGTAAATGGATGTTCATCCCACTAAAAATGGTATTTTCATAGGTATTGATCCATACCCATATATCGAACTTGTTCATCGGGATTATAAAGTTTATAAACCAACAATCACATCACTGGGGGGTACCACTTTGCAGGATTTTGTTGCTTCTACATTATAAACCATGCTTTTACTGGAGTTTAGTTGTTCTATGCTTCATCATTCAGCACCACAAAGTTTACCACAAGAATCGCTCACGATCCCTCGCATCCGCAAATTCCATGGTCTAAATACATAGAACGTCTAATAAGTGTAATATTATTTGTATATGTATATATACACAGTTGTATACATGTATGTACACATAGATATGATATAGTTAAATACTGTATATATGTATATATGTATATATACGTATGTGCTCACCCTCCAAGATCTACCTAAGTCAGATCTTTGAGTGAGCCACACAATGCCATCGCGCAAAATGACCCCAGTGCACCTCCCAGACAGATTTGCCGTATCCGTTCATACTGACACCGTCCTGCAAAACGTAGGTGAAGTTGTAGTAACCTGCAAGACTTGGGTGACTTGTACCTGACTCGCTGGGAGGTCTTGAAAATATGGGTTTGTCTGAAAATAGGGTATATTCCCAATTATAGCCATTTAATAGGGATAATGATCAGCAAAACCATTGGGTTTAGGGGTACACTATTTTCAGACACACCCATATACCAAGATGGGTCGTTTCTGACCTATGAAATGACCATCTCGGGGAATCACCATCCGTTCACCAGCAACTTAGCGTCGAGCCTGCCGGGGTTCCAGCGGAAACTTCGCACACCTGGGAGGTTTGTTTGTGGATGACAAAATGACTAGAACTGGATGATTTTTTGGGGATGATATATGAATCATATGAATATTAGTGATAAATAGTGAGCACCATAAACCATAGATGACCATAGATGACCATAGATATATATATATACATGATGATGTGATGATGATCTGGAGGTGTCCTAAGGGTCCTAAGTCATGGGGCTACCCCTAAATCATCCGAGTCATAAACGACCATTTCAGTATTAAAACCTATGGTGACGACTGGGGGTACCCCCAGCCAGGACAGTGACTTCCCCAAAACCCAAAGAGAAAGGCAAGTGTCGGTGACTTCAAAAAGAGCTCAAAATCCATGGAGGAAACTTGGTTGATCTTCATTCGTCTGCCATTTTCTCAACGTGACTGCCCAACTCATCCAATGGGTCTCCGGACACCCTCCGTCTCGGTCGGCGTCTCCAGAATGTCGCAACGAAATTCGTCGCGCCCAGCTGGCAACGCGAGGAGGGTTTAAGGTCAAGTTGCTTGGTTCTGCGTTGGGGTGAAGTTGACGTTACAAATGGCCATAACCATGGTTCTGAACGACCATAAGAGTCCATAAGTTGGGATATAACCACTATATATCCACTATGACTATATATGTATATATATATACTATATATATAATACTATATATATATATATGTATATAATTATGACGATATATATATATATATATCCACTTATGACTGGAACTGCACTTCCAAGTGGTCATTCCAATTGTTGGGAATGCGTAAAAAAAAATTGGCCAGTTGAATTCCCCAAGAATGGTGATATGACCATCCCCCAAAATACATGGACTCTTATGGTTGTTCAACTTGTTAAACAAATAACAAGGGTGATATAGTCCAACTTTTATTCAGCAAATCCAGGTATATAATCCAACTTTTTCAACTCTTGGAATGATGGTTTTGCGATGCAATGATTTGCTGAAAACGAAAAAGGTGAAAAAAAATAAAACTAGTTGACCCCGAAATGTTGGGTCATGGGCTAGTTCCCCCTTGGACGCGATCTATGGCGACATCGTGGTGAATCGTGGTGACGTCGGAGTCAGGCCCAAAACTTCCAAGTCTCAGCAGTACCAGGCTCATATTTTGCTGTAATCATCAGTAGGTTGTATATATATATGTATATATATAACCACAATGACTATATATAACTATGACTATATTATATATGAATATATATATCCACTTATGACTGGAGTACCAGATTGCAACTACTAATTCTGTTGAACACAACTCAGCCACGAGTACAAGCCGCGGAAATGCTGATTAATTGGGTCAATCATCTACAACTGCCATATTAGACATCCCAGCCCCAGTGACGCGAGAGGATGAAATCAATCATTCCGTCCTTCACATGTTCAAACTGCGTTTCCCAACTGCCCGGTTCATGTACTCTGGGGTACCCCAAGCACCTTCATTGATTCGCATTTTAGTGACCAATTTTCAACGAAAAACTCCAAGCACCAGCTCTCACACCAGGCCTTTGTCCGACAAGATCTCAATGCCAGTCCCCAAATAGGCGTGCATGATCTCTGTCGCATTTCTCTTTTCACCTGCCGAAATGGTCTAGTTTTTAAACAAAGCCCAAAACTCCTGGGGTCGCCAGCCGAAAATTCGGTGAGAGTCGTCATGAAAGCCCTAGGGGATTATCATCCAAATAAATGGTGGAAAGTGGAAAAGTTAAAATTTTTCCACCATCCCTCAAGTAGATTTAACCACCATTTGTTTACCCTGAGAACTAGCCATTTTACGAAAGTAGATTTCCCCGTGGCTGAAGGTCCACAGTGGTCTCCAGCCTGCTACTTTTCCACAACGGCAGGCTGGGAGTCTTGAACCCACCAGGAAGTTTGACACCCAGATGGAAACTTGCAGACAGGACTACGAAGGCAGACTATCACCAATGTGATAGCCTGTGCAAAAATCCAAATCCTATGATTATATATGATTATAGACCATAAATTATATACATACATATATATATATATATGCTGATCATAGGTGATATATATATATATATGGTGATCATAGGTTGTATATACATATATACACATGCGCAGGGCTCACAATCGTTTGCCCAAAAGAAATCTGGCTTTCATCCGGAGCCATCTCTTGTGATTCCTTCTGGGAGTCAAAACTTAGCCGTGTACGTAGCTCAAAAGGCAAGTCATTCCAGCAACGCAAGGACAAATCGATCGTTCAAAAATGATCTTTAGATAGATCATCTCTATATATAATTATATATATATACCCTCTGGTAATTTAACATAGCTATGGAAAATCACCATTTTTAATGGGAAAACTCACTATAAATGACCATTTTCAATTGCTATGTTAGTTTACCAGAGGGTATATATATGTATGTGTGATATGTGTGTGGATAGATGATCTAGAGATCATCTTTCATATTACTGACTTTTCAATCACCCAGATCGGATGATTCACTGTTTTTGAGGTCCCAGTGCTAGCCGAGGTCGCCCGGAACTACGTAGAGTCTGATCGTCTCCAAATCCGAAAGAAAACAACCAACATCAAATCAATGTAGATTAACATATCTATTGAAAATTGCAATAGAAAGTTCGTTGAAACAAAAAACATTCAAAATGGTGATGTGTTTTTCCATAGTTATGTAAACATTTACCAGATTGCCGCCTCCAAAAAAAAAGGTCCACGGTTCCCCCCGGTTCCGACTGTTCCGACCGCGGCCGCTCCTGTATCTCGAAAGATTTCGTTCATGCCCACCTCCAACATCTTCTTCAAGTCACCCCGCCACGTGACCTAAGGGCACGTGAGAATTCGAGTTTCGACACGTGACAAAGGCACGTAACCGTGACAAGGGAGACGTTCCGTTTTCATGCCAAACAGTTTGAACCGTTGGCGTGCCTGTGTATATATATATATATATATATACACATATATACATATATACATATATACATATATAAATACATATATACATATATACATATATAAATACATATATACATATATACATATATACATATATACATATGTAAATACATATATACATATATACATATATACATATATAGATATATATCAAATCATTCTGAAGTAGATAGAATATGGTATTTTCAAAAACGTTCCTATTTTAGTGAGTTTCTGTTGAAGTTGCTGTATTCTATCTATGAGGACTACATAGATGTCCATGATGTCAAATATAATTGTGATGACGCTTTTGGTGATGATGGTGATGAAATATCCCGGTTGATGTCGCTTTTTGTTGCTGATGGTGATAGAATATGAACGGATAAATGTTCGAAACCGTTCAGGAAAGAGATAGTCTCCTTAAGGTTGCGAGTGATCTCTGGAAATAATATCTATTTCAATACTTCCCCAAGGATCATTTTTGTGGGTTGGTTGGACATGGATCGCAGCAAGTTTTCTGGATTTCCCAGAATTTGAGTGTGGCTCAACACCATTGACTCCCTTTTTGGGTTGGACTTAAATACTCAAAATACCCCAATGTGTAAACTCACATAGATGTGGTTTAAACCCACCTTCTGAACTGTTCGATCATTCACCAAAGGATGGGTTTTCCACATCTTTTTCATACTCGTTTATCGAGCCGGGTAAGCCAAGGTGGGCCTTCACATAAAAACCATAGCGAAGTTGACTCACAGTTCACTTGATGAACTGTTAACTTGATGAAGGGGATACTAGTTGACTAGTTCATGGCTTTATAAACCAAACTTATGATACTTATGAGCAGTGGGTTTTTTTGGGGGATAACTATGGTTTATGAGGGATATGCAGTAACTATTCTATACCATTCTTCATGGTTTTATAAATCAACAAACGTCACCCAACTGGGCTAACCAAACGCACCCTGCCCAAGGTTCCCCCTGGTTCACCAACGCTTCCAACGCTTCTGGTAATCCAAGGGCCCCAAACGTTGCTAATCACCGAGGCGGCTTGTGAAATCGTGTTCACCACGGGTGTATATCTGGCAGGACCGGGTACACCGAGGCCGAAGGGCCGGCCGAAGCCTCCAGACTTTATGGCTCTGCCACTGTGTGCCCCCAAAAAATATATATTGGGGTCCTACTTTCAGGCTCATGGGCGGAAAGTTTCACCAAGTTTTTCTGATGTTTCAATCTCCCAAACCCTGTCTCTCAGAGATTCCGATCTCCATCATTTTCAAAACAGCTCCATGATGCAGTTACAACACATGGTGGCCTGGCGCCATTTTTCGGATTACCAATGGACCTCCAAAAAAAAAAAACGTCATGTCTAGTAGTAAACTAAGGGACTTTTCAAAAAATTGTGCAGCCATAGCCCAACACTGTGAAAACATGTTGCGGGGCCAGATCTGGTATACTGTTTATATCCATTTATGATCACTTACCATTGGTTTCTTCTCAGGGGTTAAGCAATGGTAAAGTAATTTATCAACCATTTCTTATCTTTACCATGGCTTACTATTGCTTCTAAATCATTGGTTTACCATCATTAACCAACAAAAACCATGTTGAAATCAGCTTCCTGGTGATTTCGTTATGCTGTTCTTTTCCTGTTGCTTTACCATCATTACATTGCCAATCTCAGATAGACAACAAGTTACATTCTAAGCTGGTGATATAGTAGATACTATTCCTATTGAATTTGCAAAAAAAACATATAAAGTACGAGTTTACGAGTTCAAGTATCTAACAAGTCGCTTTTTTTCGTCAATCATATCCACATTAACGTCCCATCAATGTCCCATTAATGACATAAAAAATTTCCATCGCTGCAGTCGCCTGGAGTGGCTCTGGAACTGTCCATCTCTTAACTTCGCTCGATGACCTGCGGCTTCATGGCGCGGCCATATAAGTGGACGTCAAAACGGTCAAAACTGACGAAAGATAAACATGTTTAACGGATTTAACGGGATTTCATGGGATTTTAATGGGATTTCATGGGACCTAATGGGATTTAGTGGGATTTAATGGGATTTTAATGGGTTTCTAATGGGATTTAACGGGATTTAGTGGGATTTAATGGGATAATTTGAATATGACAATAGTCCATCATAATAGTAAATGGTATCAGAAAACCCCCCCGGCAATCAAACATGGCTAAATGCAAAATCCTCTATTTACTCAAGTTCGATGTTTTTCCCATTAAACCTTCCATTTATGGGAGATTTCCCATTGCTACGTTTGATTACCGCAGGGTAAATGTTTTTTTGTAGAAAAACATGTGGGGATGAGTTAAAGTGGCGACCCGTTCAGCCAACTTAAAGTTGGAAAAAATCACTCTACTTGCGACACTTTTGTCGCTGGGGTTCCCACTGGGATGAACCACCAACTATTAGAATTGCCATTTTGGACGTTTAAACTCACCATTTTCAGACACACCCCTGTGTAAATTCTGGATTGTCATCTGAACTGAAACCACGGCCAGTTTTACAAGTCTAGCTGAACTAGAAAGATTCGACAGAATTCAGGCCATTTTAGGGGTCATTCCCCATCATGAAAACCTTTTTCATCGATGGAAGTTGAGCAGATGTTTTGCTGCAAATTGCAGCTGTTCAACTGTCCATTCTTGATGGATTGAAGCCACAGCATTGGGATCATCAACTGTTCGTATGTCAGGAATCGCATCACTCGAATTGTTTGTTTTCACGGCCCAAAATGAAAAAAATGAGTAAATCCCATGCTAAATCTTGGTTTCTAAGGAGCTATTGTTCATATATTTCTCATGGGTGTGGGATTATAAGTTGCTTCGGACGAGAAGGTTCTATAGTTTTATAACTTATATATTATTTTCCCATAGAATATAGAACTAATGATAGTCCATTAGAACTTTTAGTAACTAAATAGTTTGATATTGAGTTGCCCCATCTAACTTTAGTTACTATTGGTTCTATATTTTGTTGCCCCATCTATAGTTCTTTTTCATCACCACTCCATTCTCCAAGAGTTTCCTCTTCCTGCTCACCCAGTGTTCTCCCGAGGGGGCCTGAGGTAAACACCACCTCAACATCGTGCTTGCCTCAGTGAGCTAGCTATTTTAATGGACATGTTTCCTCTGTCAATCATTGACCGGGCCTGGTAAACGTTTACAGTTTGCAAACTTGAAAATGGCCCAGTCGAAATAGTGAGTTTTGCCAGCTATAAAATGGTGATTTTCCATAGTTGCGTAAACGTTTACCAGAGGGTAAGCATTGAAAATGAGAGTTTTTGAAGGGATATAACAGGAATGTATCATGATTCATAACGATTAGTAATGGTTACCCTCCGGTCAAAAGTGGCTGGGAAATACTCTATAATTGGAGGGTTTTAAAGGGGAAAATGATCTATGGATAATTTTTCAGCAAGCCATGTTTGATTGCCACAGGGTAGCTAGTTTGATATATCTACCACAACTCCGAGTTAGCCTACCAAACTAAACCAACCTAGGTAAGGCTTCAAGGCACCCTAATGTAGACTAGATAGCAACATATCTTCTGCAAAAATTGTCCAAAAATAGGGTATTTTCCATGGGAATTGGAATGGGAATCTTGAGAAATCCCATCCCCGTAATACTGTAAAATCCTGCAAAGATTGGCTCAAAAAATGATCAGATCCTGATCCAGTACTACTTTGGGGATCCAATCATTTCACTAGTGATCCAATCATTATTATACTTAATCATCTGTAATTATATTTAATCAGTACTATTGATAGCATTTACATTCCCAAAAAATCGCTGCTACCCCCAAGAAAATGTCTCTTTTTTGGCAGATCACGAGTCACCAGAAAATTATTTCAATCCGGTAGATCCTGTTCCGGAAAAATCATGGCGACTCTCCGAGAATCGTTTTGGAAAATCGTAAATTGTCATGAGGAAAGGCCTGGTGACAACAATCCCAGTTCAACCAGAAATCACCAGTTCGTTTCACGATTCGAAACACTGCCGTATCTTACAACAAGCTACGAAACGGAGGATTTGCTGCGAACTACTGGTAGATTGCTGTAATTCAAGGCTTCAAGGGTAGATTTTTTTACGTAGCGAAACTCATCTGATCCCGTATCTGCCATGTTGAATTCAAGGGTAGATTTGAACACAACTCAACTAACTCAGCCAACCTGACTCAGACGCCCGAACGAACCGGGTCATTTCAGTAGAGGATCATGCCCCACTAACGTAGCTTTTGAGCGCTGAACGTAGTGATATATTATATACCCATTTCAGTAGAGGATCATGCCCCACTAACGTAGCTTTTGAGCGCTGAACGTAGTGATATATTACCCACTTATAGACATACCTAATCTGGTTGGTGGTATACCTACCCCTCTGAAAAAAATGAAATTCAGTTGGGATGATGACATTCCCAACTATATGGAAAGTCATAAAAGCCATGTTCCAAACCACCAATCAGCATACCTAATCTTAGATTTCCCCGAAATCAACTACACTTAGACCCGGTCTGTCGTCCAATTTTCCCTATCAACCAACGTCAACCAACGTGTTTCACCAATCTGTGGATGCTCAGATCCGCCAAAATGATGGATGGATAGAATGTTATTCGGTGAAACATAGAAAAGGAAAAAAAAAAGTGACCAGCTCAAGTCTCTTAGTGGTATGATTATGGTAAATAACCGGGATATATCAACCATGGAAGATGATTTACCATGATTTACCCATCAAAACTTGTTGTGTTCCATAGCAAACTGTTAGTTTACTGGAGGGGAATTGTGGATTGCAGTTCACAAAGACTCACCTGTGATTTCTATGTCATGTCCATCAGTATTCCCCGAAAATCTATGCTGACATAGATGACGCTGGTCAAACTCACGGCCAGCAATACTTGGAGATTGGGCCATTGGGTCGTCTCATAATTTAGAACACAAAACTTCCATCCCAGCAGAATTGAAAAAACATTTCCCAGGAAAACTGCTGTGAATTGAATTGGGTAAACTCCAATTCTGAGACAAAAAAAAAACATCCATTCGATGGTATGAAAATCAGAAGGTATGTGAAAATACCTAGATAGTTTATAAAGGGCTTCCCTTTTTTTGTTGATCCGCGAGTTTATGACCAATTCACCCCAATCTATGGCCACAAGTGGCATTTGCTTCAAAGGTCCTATGGAGTCACCAGTGGAATTTTCCATTGGCAAACAAAAACACACCATCAAAGGCAAACCCTGGAGTCTGGTAGATGCAACGTGTTTTTTTTGTTTTTTTTTCTCCCGGTAAGAATGACCTTTTGATGATCAAAATCTCTAGTGTCTTTGGTCAAATTCCCAGTTCGTCGCCGGCCTTGTGGCAGGGCAGGTGTGAAGGCCGTCAGCTCACCATCCTGCGGACAGGTGACTCTGCACCATCCCCAAGTCACCATGTGTCTATGGAATTCAAACCGTTCCCCAATGGTAGGTTTATGGCATCGCCCACATGACTCAAAACAAATGGGATTGAACCATCAAGGAGGGAGATCTAATATCATTTAAGTGATTTAAGTTGATTTAATCATTCAACATTCTGATTGAATGAGATATTGACGGGTAAAACGGTAAAACCATGGTGCTTTTTTCAGTTGGGATGTGGGGCCCCTAAAATCAGGGCTGTATATTAGTTATATTAGCCCATACATCGGGGGCTATTCCATGTATAATTGGGAAATATTCCATATACATGAACGTTTGTCTGAAAATGGGGTATACCCATGTATACCCGCCAAATTGCCACTGGTATAGGCAAAATGATGACATACCGATTTTGGGTATCCTATTTCCAAACAAAGCCATGAAGAAGCAGCGTGGCTAACCCGTCTCGGGTTGGAGGAGTACGAGTACATCATGGCTTGGTCTTCCAAGAAATTCTCACAGGAAGCCTCTGCTGTCACCAAAACAAAGTGGTCAACCAAGTAGGTGGATCAACCAAGAAAAGAGATGACGAATATCGAAAAAATATGACAAAATCTGACTGTTTCTTAGCGCGTTTGCTTTATCTAAAGAAGATGCCTCTAATTTTTTTTCGCAATCAAAAAGAAGATGCCTCAAAGTCAAATCCGATCCGCCTAATTGTGGTGCCAAAAACATCACTATTTTCTGCATCTGCATCATTGGAGGGTTACGACAATTTGGAAATGGCCGTTAAAATCCACATGAAAGCCTTCTCCGAAATCGCCTTCGTCATCTGCTCAAGGATATGGCAAGGTTTTCCTCCGACCAGGACCTGAAAACGCTGAACAGTTATGATTTAACCAAGGGAAAATGCGAGGTGGAGCAACAAGAATTGGGTTTTACTCGCATCTTATTTTTTGGTTTCGACAAATGAAAAAAATGAGAAATAATCTCCACGGTTGACTGGAAAATCTCCATGGTTGATAGGTGAGAGAATCACCGTTGACAACGGTCAACGGTTCCTACACATCTTTCCAGCCATTTTTGGGCTACCCAGAGGGGGGTAGAGCTCTTTGCTCCCTTCCACATTGGTCAGTGATTCCAAGACAACATCTGCCCAATTGGACTCGTAAAGGCCAAGAAGTGGAAGGGATAGCCAATATCCAGGCGATTTCGTTCATTTCCAACCCTCAGGGGGTGTACTTCTATATACATATTATCATATATACCAACCCCAACAAAAGAATCAAAAAAGATACGTAAGAGTTTCCAGGATAGTATAGGTCAGGTGATGTTTCCCACATATTTTCCAGGTTCCCAACACTTCGGCATCCTTTGAAAATTGCGTTGCTTTTTCATCCTTTCTCTACCCTCCAAGGTGGGAACCAAAATAAATAAAATAAATAGTATGAACAGATCCAATCTATACTGGATCAAAACACAACCGACTTGTTCAGAAAATGTTGTCCTTCTGAAAATTATTGTCATCACTATATTTCCGTGTAAAAATTCTGCCAGTTTCGGAAAATTCAGCCGTCTCGAAGCAGCCAAGTTGAGCCAACAAAGTTTGCTGTGAGCCATGAAGGCCATGGATGTTGAAGGTTCGCACCAAGGGGTACAAAGCCATATTATATATATATACATATATATGTATGTATATATATATATGTATATATATATATGTATATATATATGTATATGTATATATATATATACATATATATATATGTATATATTCATATATGTAATATATACATATATATATATGTATATATTCATATATGTAATATATACATATGTGGTAGCTCATCCCGGTTAGTAAATGGTTTACAACCCCAATTATTTCAGGTCAGGTAGGGGTTTATTCTACCTCACCCTGGGTAGTTCACCACCATGTCGTGGATTTGCTGAAGTTCACCATCCCACTTAGTAAGTAATAACCTTGGTTATAAATGGGATAAGTAGGGTTAATCCACTTACAACTGGGGTGAACTAACCTACCCACACGATTCGTGGGATGAACCACCAAGTAGAGTCGAAGAGAGAAAATAGGAGCCAAAATAAAATGGTCGCAAACAGAATTTTAGATCAGTATTTTTTCGGACGCTGAGGATGCCTCTCAAAAAAAAAACATCTTCCCTTAATTGATTCTCCAGTAGTGGATTTTCCATCGGGAAAATTCCATGTTCATCTTCACAAGCTGGTGCCCCCCCCAGTTATAAGTTGCTTATATTAGTTGCTTTATAAACCACAGGAGTAGTAGTTCGATATATATCTACCATAAACCATAGAAATAGTTGATTTACCTCTTAAAAATGGTGGATCTTTCCATAGTAAATATAGATATATCATGATATATCTACCATAAACCCTACAAGGTGGTGCCCCATAGTTAGCTAAGTTGGTTTATAACTCCCATAACTATGGTTTATGGTACTTATAACTATAGTATTCATGGGGTTTATAAACCAATTTATAACTGGGGGGCACTATCCTGTAGTGAAATCTCGGAGTTTTTTCAACGCACCAACGTTGCAGGGCCAGGGCCCCCACCTGTGTCACATAGGCAAAGCCTGCGCCTGCGATGTGGAGCTCGGTACCACCCCCGGTGGAGCCCTTCATTGGCTCAACCTCGGCGCATCGCATCAGATTCTCAATTTCACAACAAAATATGATGGAATTCATATACTATGTGAAATGTGATATTGAATCCAAAATACTACTATATCAGATTCCAATATTACTACTAGATACTATCTGAATATCCATTGGAATTCACATCATATCTGATATTTGATTAATATTTGTCATTCCACAAAATATGATGTGGATGTGGGTCAAAATGGAAGACCGATGTGGGACCACAGATGTGAATGTCTAGTTTAGTATTAACCATCCATAATTTTGGGGTACCTAATTTTGACCCATACCCATGTGATACTATCTGATATCCATTGGAATTCACATCATATCTGATATATCTGATATTTGTCATTCCACAAAATACTTTGATATGAAATCTTCGTTTGATTTTAACCGCATTGGAATCCAATCTGAGGCCAGTTTCTGGGCTCCCGAACGCTGAAGATAATGCCGAATCCCTTGACACCAGCAGAGGCCAACGGAGCCAATAGACTAAGAATCGTGATGTACAACATACCTGGCGGCCATGTTTGCGTTCCTTGGCCTTGAATACCTGGTTTTGTCGAAAAAAATGATGCGTCACCGATACCCCACATATTTTTCCACGAACAAGTTCCCAAGTTCAGCAGGTTTTTACCAAGGGATCTTGTGGTGTTTTTGAATTTTGGACACCCAGAATGGTGGCATCACTGGAATTGAACAGTGATTAACACATATTACATTGTCTGGAAATGGTTCGCGTGCCTCCAACTATCGCCATTTTTATAGGGAAATGAATGATTAACCGTTGGATGGAATGTGCTACACTTTCGTCGCAGGATTGCAGACTACCCGCTGTCCAAACTAAAGGTGGCGGGCCGCCGGAAAAAGTCCCCGAACGAAGTCAAGCTTCTTCATGGGAAAAAAACAGCTATAATTGGTGGATGTTCCGCAGTTAAGTAGCTTAAGTAGCTATGTCAGTTTAACCAAAGAGTATGTGAACAAATGGAAAACTCGATTTCCAACGGGGCAAAGCTTCCTTTCGTCTGTATGATTCATTGCCTTTCAATCTCAACACCGGCACAGACCTAAAGATTGACCCAAAAGGAACTGGAACCCTCCAATTCTTGTGGTAAACCCAATAATGAACCATCCCCAAAATTGCCATTTTGGGGGGAGCAAAAAAAAAAAACAAATGGTAGGTTTCTGGCATTGGGTTTGCCACATCTAACAACTGGAAGCCATGACAGCCATGGACCCAGGCCCCATCCCATTACATACTGGTTGGGAAGTCAGTATCCCCCAAAAAAAGATGGGTTACCCTCTGGTAAACTAACAGTTTGCTATTGAAAATGGCCATTTATAGTGGATTTACCCATCAAAAATGGTGATTGTCCATACTTAAGTTAGTTTACCAGAGGGTAGTTCATAACCCTAAACCCTAAATCAACCCATGAACAGAGGTATTTATGCATGTGAAATCGCTGAAATCCCGGCCTCCGCCGCGCAGCATCCTGTCGAGATGTTGGAGAGCCAGTGATAGAGGTAGCCTCTGATTTGTTGTGGATTATGAACGTTTAAAGAATAGCCTATGAATCAGAGGGTACCTCTATCTCTGGCTCGAATGTATATGTTGGATCATTATGTATATTCTGATTTGTTGTGGATTATGAATATCCAGAATATTTCAAAAAATAGCCTATGAATGGAAGATTATGTCAATATACGGGGTTCTCAACCACTTCCTATGTCAAGAATGGATTGAGATGTTATTCACCGCTGACTTATAATTCGGATCGAGGAGAACCAAACATCCATGATAAATAGCGAAGAAACAATTCGGACATATATAACTAGAAAGAAGTGGGATATCATTTGAACATTAATGGGATGCTAATGAAACATTCATGGGCATATCTCCTAATAGGATCCACAAGTAGGGTTGGGCATTTGGGAACTTGTCAGTTCAGGTAGTGAAGTTTTGGGTTTTCTGGGCAGATTTTTTTCGACAACTGGAAACTCCGCAACGAATGTGTCATCAAAGGGGGTAGAACTGGATTATCACCCACAATTTGTTGTTTTTCTTGGAACGTAAACAGAAGTGGGCTGGAAAGCGGGCCCTACACCCCAACGAATGGTGTGTCTGAAAATTAAAAATGGGTACCCAAAAAAATAGATGGTCAACCAGTCCACATTCACATGGTTGTAAACTACTATGAAACATATTTTTTGGACAAACCTATCTAGTGTGTTTTGGTTATATATCCAATGATATCCATTTTCTCCATTTTATCCGTTATATCCATTGTATCCACTTTATCCACTATATCAATTATATTCCACTATCCCCATAGACTCGTCATTATGACAATGACATGATCATAAATTTGTAAAATGCAATTTTTGGAGGTATCCCCACAAACTTTCACAGAGCCATTGCTTATCCCATGGACGTGGAACAACAAAAAAAAGTGATGTCCAAATGACAAGGAATCAATGGCCATTTCTTCCAAGGAGCGAAGGGTTGAGTCTGAAAACCAATTCAATGGCAAGTATGAGTTGTGGACTGTGGACATGTTTTTTTGAATGATGAGTGTCTATAATATGTATGTATCATGTATATGCGTGTATATACATATCATAATATAATATATATATATATATATACATATGCAAAACATGGTCCATGAGGCACTGCAAATCACCAGTAGGAATCACGTGGATATGGGTTCAAATTGGGAACTCAAAATAAAGTGTTTTGTTTAATATCCAATGAACGGATCCTACGATTTCAATGAGGCACACCAGGTGAACCACACATGCAGCACTCAAACTCTCCTGGTTGTTCAATGGGTTCGATATAATCATCCTTGTTGGCAAAAAACAATACATTTGGGTATAAACCATCCTCCAAATCACCTTAAATAAGTGGTATAAACCATTCCCAAATGGGTGGTTTATGGCGTTGTTTTACTCCAGAATTCGTCCCTCCATGCCGCAGTTTCCACCCGTTCCCAGCGCCTGCTGCTTTTTGGGGGGCACCTCCCCTGTGCGCCCTTCAAACCACGGCAGGAATGGCAAAATGACGGCGACAGGCTTGGGGCCGAAATGGCGTCAACATCATGTCGGCTCAAAAGTTGATGAAATGATGTGCAAATGGATGAAAACAACAGTACCTACACACGATTTTAGCCGACAGAAAGTGTAAATTCAAACTAACATGTTGCAATTTGCACTACACCTACATATGCCTTCTTGGAAAATAAATGTTGTCCTTGATTTTTGTGCGTGCAAACTTGCAGTCTTTTGGCAGGTTCGAATCGGAAATCACGATTTTCTGCACAAACAATGGGATAGTCAACCAACAAATCGCAAATGACCAGAACTCCTAAACTGGAAATGTTAGCGTTTGGCGTTTGTAAATTTTGATTCCCCTTGTCTAAACACGATTCAAGGCGGCGTGATCCTGCAATGTGGGGATGTGTCCAAATAATGTCGGTGGAGGGCATAGACGCCACTGCTAGAGCCCCCCTGATACATAGTAAATGTGTTCCCTACAATGTTTCAGTGATGCGTGTTTGTTGGTTGGTGTGAAAGAGGTTGCGAAGGAAGCAGTGTTTTGTAAGCGTGTCAATGCAGTCCCAAAATTTGGAACCCCAACTTGGACCGATTTGGGAGCAACTTTGGCCCAAGTTGAGGCCCATATTGGTTTCAAAATGGAGGACATAGCCAGCCCAATCCAAAATCCTCAAAGTGCCCGTTTTCATTGGTGTTTTCCACGTTTTTTTTGCTATCGATGACGTTTTGTTTGAAGCAATGTTCCCCATGTTGTGTCTCCGTTGGGCCGAACTTGGTGTGAAAACCGCCACCACTTTGGGAAGAGGGTCAATTGCGCTCATCAAAACAGATCACACGCGCCCACATTGTCATTTTGCGAACAAACGGCCGACAGGGCAAGATTTTTTTTTTAGCCCCGAAGGGCCGATTACCATGAAACAGCGCTACACTTCTGAAGGGTTTAACGCGTCTTATCTATAAATCAAACCCGCTAAACGCACTAAGTTTAAGTCTCAGGTGCGCAAAAGCATCTCCACACGCGCTAACAAACTACGCATGAACGGATATATAAAATACATATCCAGGCAAACAAAACAACGTGTTGTACAGGTTCACGATCGAGTGTGCCATGGAGTAAAAAACAAAAAAACACCAAACACCTCGTAAATTAAACACGTGACAAAGGTGAGTGCAAACCCTCGGACAGCGATTTCACTTTTAAGCGAACGCATGGGGAATGTTCAAGCTTCCCTCAGTCACATAGGGCTGAGGGTGTGGCTTAAGTATACGAACGTTGTTTTTGTCAGTGGTGGGTGGGTGGGTGAACAAAACTACGACGCGTAGTGGACAAACCCGCCCACCCACCACTAGCCAGGCAACGGTGCAAGCGTATAATTAAGTGTGCAAACGTGAAACATGGAATGGATTCAGTTTGCAAAACGGAATGTGCAGTAAACTGGTTTCACAAAACAGGTTGTTAAAATAAACGCAAACCTCACCGACAAACCGAAGGTCAAGTTCGGTAACAAAAACAAGTTGCAGAGAGAACCCAGATCAACACAGGCCTGCGGGAAAACGCCAGGCACGCGATGCGTAGTTAGCAGCCTAAAGACGCGGGGACAAGAGAGACGCAAAGATAGGAAGCGCGTGTAGCGACGTTGCGTGTGCAAAGCCATGCATTCATGGCAAATAAAGCGCAACTGGTTTGAAGTGTACAAGATAAGGCATTATCTGCTTTGCAGAAAAGTGTTTATCCATAAATCAAACCCGCTAAACGCACTAAGTCTCAGGTGTGCAAAAGCATCTCCACACGCGCTAACAAACTACGCATGAACGGATATATAAAATACATATCCAGGCAAACAAAACAACGTGTTGTACAGGTTCACGATCAACTGTGCCATGGAGTAAAAAACAAAAAAACACCAAAGAGTTTAACATCATCATCATGTCTCCCCCATGCTCTACATGGTCCCGGGCAGTTTGGGCCAACCAGCTCGGACCCAAGCCCGTCAGATCTAAGGAATTCCCCGTTGGGTTTCCCGTGGCTCAAAGGCGAGCTCAAAGAGAAAGCTGACCTAGGAACCTTGCTGGTCATGCGATCCATTGAAACGCTGGAAGCGGCGCCTTCCAATACCATTTGCCTTTGAGAACATCCAGAAGACTTGGGGTGGGCTCGCAATGGGACGCCGGCAAGCGTTTGGCAGCTGGAAGCCTTGCGCAAGGTGGCCAAGCGGCGGGAGATGGACACCATCGCCTTTCATTGCACGTGGGGTGCACACTACTCCAAACCAACCTTACTTTTCAATCACTGGCACAACGACGCCATTCGGAGTGGGTGAGAAACAATCGGAAGCAAAGCACGCGCAGGCTGGTAAACACAAAACCCGGCAGAAGAAACCCATGCAGAAGCAACCGCGAAGGACCCGATGGAACTGGCAAACCCGGCAGAGAAAGGTGTTGGATCGTATGCCATGAGAGGACCAGGTCAGAGGCTCTTTCATGACGGTGCTCCCAGGGGGAACAAGCGCCCTGCCTTCCGCGAGATCTCAGTGATGAGCTTGGGAAGGAGTTCCTGAGTTTGACAACAGAAACAGAGCTGAGAGGAAACCTATACAGGTTGGCTTTGGGCTGCCTGATGCGGAAGTCTGGTGTGCCCTTGGAGACTTTGAGTGTAGTAGAACCGAGGCAGCCGTTCTGGTTGGCGGCCATTGGGGAATGCCTCAAGATTATAGGGGACCTTGATATGGGCGCATTTGGCACAGGGCCTTCCAGGTCGGGAGTCCCTTTTGTGTCCAGGGGTGCCTGAAGTTTTTCGAAGCGAAGGAGAAATGGCGGAAGTACGAGCCGGTGCCGTGCCGACGAACAAATCCAACCACACATCTGCGCATGGAAAACGCCATTGGAGGTGGAAGAAGGAGAAGCTAGGAACAAGTATGGAGATCTTCCCCTAAAAAACACGGCGCAATCTTGCTGGCCCAGCTAGCCGGAAACCACGCCAGTAAGGCCGAAGTCCCACTAACCAGGTCAACCCCGGTGTGGCGCCGAGAGTGGGGCTGGTTTGACGACAACTTGGTGATTCGGCTGGTGTGTCAACAGGCGTGGATCCCTCAGCTGGTATCTCCTTGTCAACACCAGGCCGGCTCACTCGCGGCTGGAGAAGGATCACACCTTTAGCGTGGTGTGTGATGCCACGCACATTGTGAACCCGCTGAAGTTGCCATGGATAAGGGGGGACGGACAATCTTAGGAACCGCCACTTAGTGTCGAAGTTCCCTCTGTGCATTGTGTTGATGCAGCTTGCTTGGACGCTGCACTGCAGAGACCTGGAGCTCTGATTAGATTGGTCCCATCGACAAAATAGAGAGCCGCACGGCATTGCTCCTGTCCAATTTGAGTGACAACCACCTGCACTTCGACCTATCTGGGGAGTCACTGCAGCACCATCAACCCAGAACCAGCGTTTCCCCTTCAGCCTTTGCATCAGACCTAAAGGCGTGGTCCCCTTCCACTTCTGGCGACCTCCTCACCTTTAATCTCCGGGACCATCGTTGTCTTGAGGAAGGTCAATATCATGATCACCGCCGCCGGCACCTGCAAGGTGTTGCAATGGTCTACGGCCGTTGACCCATGTGTAAAGTGTAAAAAAAGCGCCTTGCACAGATCCACGGTCAGATCCAACGCTTCTTCCAGAATTCCTACAGAACTACGCGGGCGGACGCGTACGTCGACCACGCACACCAAACACAAGCGCAGCGCGTAAGTCCCTAAACTAATTAAAAATAAAGCAATACCGTGTCAAAAGGAATGTTTCTCCCTCGACTCCCACATGCTGACGTCAAGCTCCTTCTTATCGCTCCAGACGCAACACGATCAGTCAGAGGAAAACAAACACAACAAGCAACACAAAACCAAGAAAACAAGAACCAAAAGATGTGTTCCCTCTGTCGGTCTGTTGTATGTCAAGTTATGTGACACAGCAGCTTCTGTTCATTAAATGAACTTCTGACACCAGTCCTTCGAGCCGATGTCTCAACTGGTAAACTCGATTTCAGGTTTCCAGTTAACAAATCTCAAGTTCTTCAAATAAAGGTTTGTTGAAACTATTCCAGCTGCTAGGAGTCTACAAAACTCAATTTCACTAGATGAATTCAAAATCATCGAAACACTTCCAAAAGTTCTCAAAACAAACTGGTTCTCATCCAAACGTGAATAACCAGCTCAATAGTCAAGCTTGTGACTAACTTCTCAAGAACGAAGTGATTCACACAAGGTGTCTGTACAACCTTCTTCTGGGTACAAAGTATAATCAGAACACAAAGTTCTTCCTCCAAATCAGTTTTCCACATAGAGATAGCATCTCACAGTTTCCAAACTCAATGGAGAATAGAATGTTCTATTCGACATTGTCAATGTAGGTCAGCCAAATACAGTTGTATCGCTGAAGTCTTTCGACCACTGTAATAGCCAATCCACAATGTAGATCAAAGTCGTGTCAAAACAATGTCGTCCTCACAGAGATAATCAAAGTCATCTCAGGAACGATAAAAGGCAAACCATAAGATCAAGTGCATGATCCATAGGCCACGATGACGATGATGTAGGTATTGTCCTCACAATACCGAAACATCTCATCACAAAACTCTCAGACAAATAAGATGCCCAAATATGGCCATCGTCCTCACAATGCCAATACATCTCAAGTCCAAGTTCAAAGCATAATAGATTCTCTCCATCAGATATTTCCAGCTAGCTTAAACTCTTCTCCAAGAGTTTCTAGCTTTGTTCTCATCACTTGGAGAGAATGACCTTCTCAACGTCGAAGACACAATAAACAATTCCAATGTCAAACCAATGTAGGTATTTTCAGCTCAAGCAATAAGCTGTACCAGACTCAAGTCGAATCCAGAATAAGATGTAGAACTGATCCATATACCACAATCACTGGTCAACACTGATCAATGACATCATCCTGATGTCAGAAATGACAAGTCCGAAGACCAATAGAATATTGTGACACAGGATGGTCACATACAAGATTCTTTCCGCAATAAGTAGAGTGTTCTCTACCAATCTTCCATGACTTCTTGCAGTAACCTTCCACATATCCTCTGTGCATAAACTGTACAACCAATGATGAATGGCATGTCGCTTCACCCTTACCCAAAGGGTGGCTCACACAGGGTGTCAAATTTCCATACCCCCTTTCGACATGACATCTCATCCACTCACTCGCTTCCAGATACGGATACCAATCAAATATCCGCAGAAAAACGTTCACGTTCCAGATCATATCCATGATCAAAAGATGTCCAAGGAAGTACGTGGACTTCCAAAACTCACGGTAGATGATAAAGCATCATCAAAAACTCATCTCGTTCGACTCATGCACAATGTCGTAACTTCCAAATTCAAAATCTTCTCTGTCGCGAAAGCCAGATGTTGGAATACCAGACTCAGTCCAAAGACTCCTAAAGTCTTTCCAGTACTAAGCTCGTCTTCCAAAATCCAGTTCCTCGGATAAACCATGGCGTCGATAACGATATACCTACAGTGCTGTTGTCTTCCTACAACAAACAAAAACAACAACAACAGAACAAAACAAAACAAACACACACACACACACGAGACCCAAGACGAAACCTAACGTCGCACGATCGGAGTCAACGCGAAAACAAAGGCCAACTGTTTCAGCTAATCCGCACCTTCGTGAAGAAGGTAGGCGTATGAAAAGAAAACGCAAGTGAAGTAATATCACTCATGCAACTCATCTCAAATTCAGAGCAAGTGAAGTACAGTTCACAGTCACTGCACAACAAATTCAAAATGTTCTGAATGAGACTCTCTCTCCGTCAGGGTCAGGACTAGCTAAGATTGGCACGGAATGAGGAAGCGGTGAGAGACATCCTATGACAGAATAGCTCTCACAGCTTCATCATCGCATAGATCGCCTTCCCCCTTTCAACGTTTGATCCATCCTGATGATCTCGGAAGTGTGGTATGTCTTGTTTGAGTCTATATCATGACATGACAGTGCAATGTGTCTGCAATCATGGCATCAGATTCCCCGGAAGATTTTCCCATTACTTAGACTCAGATTCCGTCCGAGTTTCTTCCCAGGTTCTCATCATGTGCCATGACAACACAATCAAGAAAACATTTGTGAAAACACTCACAACATCAAGTTCCATGTCTCAAGCAACAAAACTCAAGTCATGTACACAACAACTCAAACGTGAGAAATACCGCAATCAAGCCAATCAAGAACAACCTCAACCTTTCTTCATGATGTCTCCCTCAGATCTGCCAGCAACTCCGAGTTCTGAATGCCTTCAAGAACGTTGCTCTCGCTATCGTCATTGAGAGACATATGACAACAGAACGAACTTCAAACAATCAAAAATATGCAGACAAAACCGTATCTACTGCGTCACTCAGTCGGCGTGTCTCGCCCCCTTTTAAACTCAAATCCGATGCCTGCGCTCAGCCATGCCGTCATTTCTGAAAACAACAAGTGAACCTCGAGCTGACAAAATCAACTATTCTCTTGTCGTTAGACCAGGTGAATTCCAGTGCCTTTGGCACTCTGCTCAGGGATAGATATCAGGGGTATACCCTGCGGTAGTCCCGCGTCCCCTGAATCTGCATATACCCCAGAGGGGAAAACGCTGCGGTCCCCGTCAGAGGATCGTGACGTGGTGTGGGTGAAACAGCTCTGACACGTCCCGTGACCTCCTCGATCACCTGAGTAGGTGGTGACTTCATGTCCTTAACCTCCAAGGCCAGGGGGTAGCTCATTGGCACTTCGCCCATCCTCGCTGGGCTATACCCTGCAAATCGCACCGTCTGCAGTGTCGGTGGTGCTGGAATTGCCGGCCTTGGCGGAATCGCCGGAGGCGGTGGAATACTTGGGCCGGGTCCAGCTGGTGTCATAGGGGCCAATGGCGGATCCATAGGTGCCAATGGCGGGTCATACCCCGGGGGCACTTCTGCCTGTGGCGCTGCTCGTTCGATTCTTTCTGCCACTAGCTTGAGGTTCTCCTGGAGTTTATCCATGGACTCCGGGAGTTGAGACATGATGTCTTGTAACGACTGATCCCTTTCCAGGCGACCCTTCTTGTTGTCACGGAGGGTGTCCTTCATCGACACGTCGAGCGACCACTCAACATGCTTCTTGAGCTTGGTAAGTTCACCTACCATTGCTCCAACCCTGCTGGTGTTGTGATTCACCCCCGCAGCAAGGGATTCGTAAGCACGTGCCATGTTGGTGACGGCTTCTCCAACGGCTTCAAGGGATCTGCAAAGGTCAGACTGCAGAGTATGGGTATTCTTAATCAGGATCTCAAGTTTGTCCGTAGACCCTTTCAGCGCAGCGACCATGGACGTGATTCCCACAGCCAAGCCTGTGGTAGAACTCAACAAGTCGGCTGCCTCATTGGGGTCAAAGGACTCCTGATGCCTTCTCAACCTCGGAGATCTCGATCTATCATCATCTCTTCCAGTATCTCCTTCTTCCTTCTCTTCCTTCTCTTCTCCATCCACATGGATAGTATCCTGATCTTTCTCTTTCTCAGAATCCGTCTCAGTCACTCCTGTCTGCGCCGGTAGCGCTGGCGCCGGTAGCGCTGGATTCTCAGACACAGGAAACTCTACACCCTCTGTCGATGGAGCTGCTGGGGCTGCTGGAGCTGCGGAAGCTGCCACGTTCGCTGCCATGAATTGCTCGAGTCTCCTAGACAAGGCCTGATGCACCCGCTGGGATAAGCCGGGGCCCAAATGCAGCTTGGGCATAATCTGCAATTCAACTTGACAATCCCTCTAATGACCATGTAGACCATATCTCAGCCATTTCATGCCATGCCAAGCACAAACTCTCCCTTGTTCATCCTAAGGTGCGTGACTCACACCTTAACAGATGAATTACACTTCCGACAAAGATCACACTCAATACTACCCCAAGATGCGTGCCGCACATCTTGACAGGTAATATGTGATCGACCAAACTCCAATGTCTCAGACAAAAATAATGCAAACTTGTGGCAAACTGCACACTCAATCCAGATCCAACTGCCAATGCATGCACAACTCTTCACAAAACTGCAAAACAGATCACAGTGGTTTCTGCGCATAAAACCCATAGACATGTCATGCAGCAAAAATGAAAACTCATGCAAAGCTCGTGACAGCTGACACAAAATCACACAAACTGAGTTCCACAAGTCCAAGTTCCGTCCAGTCCGAAATCGTCCAAAACTCTGAAATTCCAAGACATCCCAAAATTGTCATTTCACTCCAATCTCAGCTTGACAGCTCTTTCACCACAGCTTTTGCATTTCTCCTCGCAGCTATCGTCGGCTTCCAAGCCTAGCACTACCACCCGACCTGGAACCATTACAAAAAAACCTATACATAGAGAGGATATTTCCTCTGTGCTCAGATGATCTGGTGAGCCTCCGTGGAAAACTTGTATAACAAGTTTCCGTACTGGTCAAACTCTACGGATTTCATTGTTCCCTGCCAACGGTATTCGTTGGGCTTATATTTCAAGAGAACTCCCGACTCGGCTTTCTGGAGATAGCCGATGGCGGTCACCTCGACCTCGACCAGAACATAGTCTTTGGCACAAAACTCACCCTTTGGACCTTCCGGTGTCCAGTCGTTGAAGTACTGAGCACGCTCGACGGCAGCAACCGGGTCTTTTCGTAGTCCAAATCGTTTGGAATATTCGTCAGGCTGAATCTCCTTCCCATTGTTCAAGTCCTCAAACTGCTTAGGAGTCAACGCCAACCAAAGACGAATGGATTCCATTGGCGCTGATGCCATACTATCTCAAAGCTATTGCGAGGTCAGCTGAAATGCAAGAACACTGAGCCAAAGTTGTCTTATAGTAAAACAGCAACGGTGGAATGAAACCTATACAAACAAGAGAAGTCCAGACAAAATGTCACGTCAAGTCCAGCATAATAGACAGCTCCATACTTCGTCTCTCACTTAGACAGTATGTCGAGCTACAAACTGACAGCACATTTACATTCATTTCAGTCAGTCTCACGTTTCGGAACCTATGCAAGTCGTAATCGCCCCTGCCGTCCAGTTCCCTACGTCTCTTTCTCTTCCACTTAAATCTGTTCTCTGAGCCTATGCACGTCTGCAATCTAGCTCATGTGTGAACCTTGCAACGTCTTGCAATCTGGTCCACGTTTTGACTTTCTACAACTTTTCTTTTCCTTTTGGAACCTATGCAAGTCGTAATCGCCCCTGCCGTCCAGTTCCCTATGGACCTATGCAGCGCCTCTGCCATCCAGCCCATTTCTTTTCTTTTCTGTTGTAAGTCAAAACTCTTCAACTCAAAAGAAAATTGCAAATCTCAAATCCCAGATTCCCTCTCTTGCTTTTCACTCTGAGCAACACGCAAACGCACAAACTACACTACCGCTCTACTTCCCTCTCAGGATCCTCTGCAAAGCTCCAGTGCTGTAGATCTCGCAAAACTCCATGCCAGCCTTCTGGTAGTACAAGATGTCCACTCAACATGACCCAGGTTCGCAAAGGAAACCCTCCGGGGTCGACTAACATCACAAGCATCTTGTTCTCAAACTACATCTCTACCAAAGGAAATGCCACAACCATCGTAGGCAAACCACACTGGCAATCATTGCTATAAAGACCATAGAGCTCGTCTCACAGCCAAACTTGGCTTGCAGAAACCTCCGTACTCGTCCATCCATCTAGAGAGGTACGGTATGATTGCTCTTAGCCAAAAGGGAATACTTGCATTCAAGTTGTCTTCACACAAAGTCCAGTCAGTCTGACAACAACTCAAGAGTACCTACCTGTCTCAGGATTCAATGCACCTTCTCCGCATCTGTACCAGGTTTCACAAATGACTGCACCAATCCAAAGAATGTAAGTCATACCTGACCTGCCTGCGACACTGCACAACTGTTCAGACTCCGGTCAAAAACATGAAAACAAACTCACAACAAAGTTTCCTGTTTCGTTTCAAATACAGTTCAAAACAGTCTCCACTTCCTACACAGTTCAGGTCGTTTCCAATGACTCACTGCA
Organism: Cladocopium goreaui; assembly: GCA_947184155.2. NCBI lineage: Eukaryota > Dinophyceae > Suessiales > Symbiodiniaceae > Cladocopium > Cladocopium goreaui. Next base: position 162,410 of record CAMXCT020003602.1, on the reverse strand, counting down.
TGTCCCAATCAAACGCACTCACAACTGCAGTTCAAACCTAGGATGTTGGTTACCTGATGCATCTGAGAAATCAAATCAACTTTCCCAAACAGGCAAACACAGCTCATTCCGTTGTCAACTCACAATCTCAACACCAAGTTCCACTGTGCCTTCAGTGCCATGACGGTTCCTATCTCTCTCTCTCTCTCAGCACTCTAGTACCTACACTGCCAGGCAAACACCAATGCTTCAGGCTCCAGTCTCAAGGTTACCAGTCAGTGCAAACATCCGTCAAGCTCCACTGCTCCTGCACACTACTGAACCTCAGGTGTTCAATTATTCACGCATTACATTACACATGTGGCAACTAAACCAAGGTCACTGACAAAGCAAACTCGACCCTCCGTGGTTCTCATGCCAACGTTTCTTCAATTTATGGCAACTAAACCAAGTCACCGACCATTCCGGGTTCTCATGCCAACGTTTCTTCAATTTATGGCAACTAAACCAGGTCACCGACCATTCCGGGTTCTCATGCCAACGTTTCTTCAATTTATGGCAACTAAACCAAGGTTACTGACCCTCCGTGGCTCTCATGCCTATCTTTCTCAACTCTGTGGCAACTAAACCAAGGCCAACAACCCTCCGTGGTTCTCATGCCGAACTTTCTCTCCTCAACTGTCATCTCCAGGCATGACGCCAGGCTCAGTAGCACCACGCACTGTGCACTCCGTGCGTCCAGAATCATCTACAACCTGACCAACCTGTCGAGATGTTACTCTTTCTTACTTTCAATATGGACCTATGCAGCACCCTGCCGTACAGCCCACTTTCCTTCTAACTCTTTCCAATGCTCTCTAGTGATTCTCCAGGCACTCTCTCTCACTCTCTGCCAAAATCACCAAGCTTCCTAGTTTCCTAGTGACTCTCCAGGCTCTCTCTCTCTTTCTTGCCAAAGTCACAAAACCTCTTACACAACTAAATCACAAATCTCACATGCAACGCAACTGCAGCATACTCTCACATGCAGCTCCGGCGTTGTCACCTATTTTCCACGCTTACCACTACTGCCAGGAACCCTATTGACCACATATCTGTCAAATCTATCACACAGCAATGGTCACAGGTATTTCAACCTTGCAATGACCTCTGATATCTGCCTAAGATATGCTCACGCAGCTGAAGAATCTGCCTTTGCATCTCAATCTCCAATTCCGAGAGATGATCGCGGAACATTGTCATGATGTCTCGTTGGTTCGCACTCAAACCAATATCCTCAAGCAAAGGTAGAAGCCATTCCATGAGAACAAGCATAGTCTGTACTATCCGAAAGATGCTCGTCACCTTCTCCAATCCAACAATCCACTCAATGTACCGTTCCTCCATTGCTTCACGTAACGGTCGGTTGTCGCGATTGTCCATTCTTGGTATAGGCTGTGTGGCGACACTTTCTTGAGCTTAAACGCTACAGTTCCAACCAAAATCCAGTAATTTCTCAAACCTTACACACTCAAGAACTCCGACAACTTGCCTAGAAACCAGACAAATGGTCGGGGTTCTCGCTTGTCCAAACATCTAACGTGTCTCAAGGACCTACTCCAAACCTCAGCCTGTCATCCAAGTCAACGTACAGACTTCTCTCTACTTAACTCATCTCAAGGCAGGTTGTCGGAGTCTTCACTGTCCAAACACCTCACTTGTGTCTCCGGGACTTACTCCCAACCTCAGCCTATCGCGATACTCTCAATGTTCATCTCCAGGCAGGTTGTCGGAGCCTTCACTGTCCAAACACCTCACTTGTGTCTCCAGGACTTACTCCCAACCTTAGCCTGTCGAGATACTCCAAGCATTTCAAAAACATGTCATCTCCGGCAACTAATTGACAAGTCACTTTCAACCAATGACCTCACAGTCAACATGCCGCAAAGTGAAACAAAACACACGTCATCTGAATCAAGAATACTCAAGCTCTTCGATGCCCTTGACTTTACATCCGCAATGTACCAACCTAGTGATCACTTCAGAACCTTAGTACAAGCTCAACACGGACCTAGCGCTAAAATCCAGGAGCTCAATACAAACGATCTCAGCTTCACCTTAGATGGCATCCTTAGCACACTGCAACAAGGGTCTGCGGAGAATGGTGTGGGTAGCTCCGTAGAGCTCCGCTACCATGTAAAAAAAGCGCCTTGCACAGATCCACGGTCAGATCCAACGCTTCTTCCAAAATTCCTACAGAACTACGCAGGCGGACGCGTACGTCGACCACGCACACCAAACACAAGCGCAGCGCGTAAGTCCCTAAACTAATTAAAAATAAAGCAATACCGTGTCAAAAGGAATGTTTCTCCCTCGACTCCCACATGCTGACGTCAAGCTCCTTCTTTTCGCTCCAGACGCAACACGATCAGTCAGAGGAAAACAAACACAACAAGCAACACAAAACCAAGAAAACAAGAACCAAAAGATGTGTTCCCTCTGTCGGTCTGTTGTATGTCAAGTTATGTGACACAGCAGCTTCTGTTCATTAAATGAACTTCTGACACCAGTCCTTCGAGCCGATGTCTCAACTGGTAAACTCGATTTCAGGTTTCCAGTTAACAAACCTCAAGTTCTTCAAATAAAGGTCTGTTGAAACTATTCCAGCTGCTAGAAGTCTACAAAACTCAATTTCACTAGATGAATTCAAAATCATCGAAACACTTCCAAAAGTTCTCAAAACAAACTGGTTCTCATCCAAACGTGAATAACCAGCTCAATAGTCAAGCTTGTGACTAACTTCTCAAGAACGAAGTGATTCACACAAGGTGTCTGTACAACCTTCTTCTGGATACAAAGTATAATCAGAACACAAAGTTCTTCCTCCAAATCAGTTTTCCACAGAGAGATAGCATCTCACAGTTTCCAAACTCAATGGAGAATAGAATGTTCTATTCGACATTGTCAATGTAGGTCAGCCAAATACAGTTGTATCGCTGAAGTCTTTCGACCACTGTAATAGCCAATCCACAATGTAGATCAAAGTCGTGTCAAAACAATGTCGTCCTCACAGAGATAATCAAAGTCATCTCAGGAACGATAAAAGGCACACCATAAGATCAAGTGCATGATCCTAGGCCACGATGACGATGATGTAGGTATTGTCCTCACAATACCGAAACATCTCATCACAAAACTCTCAGACAAATAAGATGCCCAAATGTGATCATTGTCCTCACAATGCCAATGCATCTCAAGATCCAAGTTCAAAGCATAATAGATTCTCTCCATCAGATATTTCCAGCTAGCTTAAACTCTTCTCCAAGAGTTTCTAGCTTTGTTCTCATCACTTGGAGAGAATGACCTTCTCAACGTCGAAGACACAATAAACAATTCCAATGTCAAACCAATGTAGGTATTTTCAGCTCAAGCAATAAGCCTTACCAGACTCAAGTCGAATCCAGAATACGATGTAGAACTGATCCATATACCACAATCACCGTTCAACACTGATCGATGACATCATCCTGATGTCAGAAACAGTAAGTCCGAAGACCAATAGAACATTGTGACACAGGATGGTCACATACAAGATTCTTTCCGCAATAAGTAGAGTTCTCTACCAATCTTCCATGACTTCTTGCAGTAACCTTCCACATATCCTCTGTGCATAAACTGTACAACCAATGATAAATGGCATGTTGCTTCACCCTTACCCAAAGGGTGCTCACACACAGGGTGTCAAATTTCCATATAAAGCGGACCAAGCAGGTGAAGACAGACATCATAAAAGCCAAACGGCCAGGTGCCGACCTGAAACTCCTCCACACGTGCTAGGCATTTTTTTTCCTCGAGAACGGCCGATGTCGCGCTAAGGCTCGGTCCTTACATGAGAGTAAGCAGCAAAAGCTCTGTACAAGGACATAAGTCCTTGAAACCAGCAGATCGATTAAACAAACCAAACAAAAACCAAAAACCACACACAAAGCGACGACCCGCAAATCCCCCAGCCAGACTTGCGTTTCGCCAGCGGAAACGAGGCAAACAGCAAAACAACACCAACACAACCCAAAAACGGGGCCAGAGCCCAAACAAAAACAACCACTGAATCGATCAGCTGTCGGACGCAGCGGCAACCACTGCGTCACAATCAAAAACATGCAAATCAAAGAAAACGAATTAAGTATCGCAGCTGTTAAGGCATAGAGGAGATTCTAACTAGAGGGTTGCTCTAGCATCAGACAAGCTGTACATGACTGCAGATCTACCACCAAAAACTCTCAGAGTCCGCTCAGGTCAGCTCGTCGTAGGCCTTCATGTACGGAGTAGTCATCCTCTTGACTGTCAGCTGCGATCAGGAATCCATTGGTCAACAGACGTCAACCCCCCACAAGAGGGGGGACAGGGATGACATCGCGGAAGCAAAAAGGCCAGAGAGCGGCTTCCAATCATGTCATCACCGTAAGCGTAGAATTGAAGCGGGGGAGCACGCCTCTAGTTTCATAGGGGAGAGCATCCATCCGTTGTATGGTCTCAGTCAGCGACGTACTTGTAGTATCTGCAAAGCTGAGCAACATGCAAAAAAAATTCCGTCCAAATGTGGTTGCATCTGCCACAGTACCATTGCTGTCGTAGTGTGGCATTCAAAGAACAAGTTCGCACGAGATACAGACTGCAGAACTGTTCGGGACAGTACAGGATGTCATCGTTCCTGAAGGACCCGCAGTGCATTGCAGCATGTGCCAGAAAAATTGTAAAATCGTAGCAGACCTCCGATTGACGTGCCACTCACCCAGAGAGTAGGCAGTCAGCAGAGTGGTCACATCGTTCGATCCCGTGACGAGCCATGTTGGCAGGCTTGTGCTGCTTCGCGGGCGCCCCAGGCTGCCCTACAGGGAGGACCACCGGAATGCACCGGTGGAGCTCGCTGCAGCACAGCCTGGTCCATGGCATCGGCCGGCTAACTACCGCCCCCCTCTAGTTGCATGCAGCACCCGAAAGAGAGGACCTAGCCAGAGGAGAAACCAGGGGTCCCGAAGAGGACAAACAAATTAGGGTGGGTTAGCAAAGCAGCCTCTCAAAATAAAGTTAAGCCAGCACAAAAGACCGAAAGAAAACGGCCAGCACCGGCAGGGACGAAATTGTTGTCCTGAGCCTCCACACGTGCTAGGCAGGGAGCCCAAATTCTATTCACCTCCAACCCAAAAACGGGCATCAAACAAATCGAACAAATTAATGACATCATCTTGTGCATCTTGCGGAGTTGTCTGGAGTCTTTTTTTTTTCCTCCGGTTTGGCCGATTCGCACTAGGCACGGTCCTTACAATTGCGTAAGCAGTGAAAAGCAGTAGTGTACAGGACACGTGTGGTCCAAAAATCTCAGGCAAATCATCATGAGAAACTAATCAAACAACAAGAAACACAGCCAAAAAACGACCCGCAAATCCCCCAGCCAGATTTGCGTTTCGCCACCAAGCAAAACAGCGAAGCAACAAAGAAAGGGGCAGGGCCCAACAAGAACCAACACAAAAATTTCTCAGATTTGCCTTGGATACAGCGACCTGAGCCACTGTATCATCATCAAAAACATGCAAACTAATTAATTGCGGCGGTGCACTGAGTTGTACCTGATTGCCCAGACCGTCTTACCTGAGAGCAGCAAAGAGAGTCCATCATCGGAGGCAGACGTGATGTGTGGAACAAAGGCCGCCAGCATAGACGATTTGTCAATAAATAATCTTCCGCTGCTCTGCTGTTCACACTGTATGGTACAGCATATGCTAGGCAGTCTATTTCTATCAGCATACACCACCGCAAGGGACTGTAATCTATTTCCCCCCCAGAACGGGGAGGAGGACACAGACAGCCTGCAACATTGTAAGCACTTGCAGAAACCGTCACGTGATTGTGCCCAAGACCCTAAGGCCGTGGGTGAAAAGGCAAAGGCCTGACCGGCTCAGTACGGCCATGACAGAAAACTGATGTTTCGACTATACCATGGGCTCGTGAGCACTTCCAGTATGATACTGCAGGTAGGTATACAAAAGTCGCATTTGCATTGCTGTAAGTCTTGTGCACTAAAACGATCAATGATGAGGTGGTTCGGTGCGCCAGCACCAGATACTCAGACAGGAGTCACTAGGCGTCATCGTCCCAGCAAGTTCTGCGGAGAGGACCGGATGCACAGGAAGGCATCTGTATCTTCCAGACAAAGCCACTCTCCCATTGAGTGGGCTATAGGCCAGAGCAATACAAAAAATCCGCACAACGAACCATGTGGGCAGGCTTTGCTGCACTCGGGCGCTCCAGACTGAACTGCAGGAAGCACAACTGGACAGCGCCAGTAGAGCTCACTGCAGTGCAGCCTAGTCCATGGCTCAACCGGGAATCTACCGCCCCTAAAGAAAACACACAGGAAACAAACAACAGAGAGAGAGGGGCCCATCCCAATATAGCCAAAGAGGAAGCCACCAGACAAATAGAACACAAACAAACAAACAAACGAATTCAAAAGGGGATCAACTCAACTAAAAAAGGGGGGGGGACGGCGAGCAAAGGCTGTCCCACCTCGGATAAATCCTTAGTCACTACAGGATGAGATCAATGTGACCATGGTGAAAAAATGGGTTACTGTGCAGAGCTATACCCTCGGTATCCAGGCAACAGAGGAAGCAAAAACACCGTACGCCCAACCAAAACGAAACCTGCCATCAAGGGGGACGCAAAGAGGGGGGAGCGGCCAAAGAACAACCCATGCAATACAACAAGCCAGCAGAGAAAACGAGGAGAGGAGCCAGGAGGCAGCACAGGACAGAGAGAGAGAGGACACACACGCACTAGAAGGGGTACGAACGTGTCTTAGCGGAGTCCAGGAAGGGGACAAGGATCATACCATGATGAATACCTTGAGGGAGCACACAGCACCCCAACAACACATGAAGCATGGTGTAGAGGGAAAGATCCCCACACAGGGCCAAGGCCTTTGTTGCCATGAGACATGATGAGGGGGGGAAACAGTGCGCAACAAACACTCCAAGTGCAGAGGCACGGCAACCAGGCCGTCGCCGGAAGCAACGATACCCAGAGGGAGGGACCAGTATAACCTGGACCAAGGCGCCAACGAGGACCATCCGAGGGGGAGGGAGGGCGACGGCAGGCAGTGACCAAACAATCAACCAGAAAAGAATCACCAACCGAGGCACTACGCCTACTGTAGCTCTGCACATTGCATCAACTATGGATAAAAAGATGAGTTCACGGACCTTAGCTAGTGGGACGGGTAAGAGAAGGGTAGTCTCGTCAGTATTATGTCAGGGGAAAGCGAAACCAGTTACTTCATCACCTATGATTGTCAGGCACCGAGTGCGAGCATGCACTAATGCAGTGGGCTGCATGGTGTGAGGAGGCCTTAGTGTAATCTAAGCTCTCGGCTGGACAACTCATTCTAAGCACTAGTGCAAGGAGAACGCATGCTGCTCGGCTTGTTATGCCTAGGCTATTACTCCCACATGAAAACACATGAGTGTGGATACTGGCTGTTGGAGGTCTGAATCAGTAGGGGGCCAGGCATGTGATAGAACATTTGGATAAGTATAAATGAGGAGAAGCTGTGTCACCTACTGCATACCAGTGCACCTGTCACGTCTTTGGACAGACACACCAGTGTGGAAGTAGCCTCCCAGGCATGGGTCATGAGGAACCTGACAATTATAAATGAGGAAAAGCTGTGTCCCCGACTGCATACCAATGCACCTGCCACGTCTTTGGACAGACACACCAGTATGGACAGTAACCTGAAGTAGAAATGACGAAAAACCCAATAGTGATTTAAATAAACTCCCACTTCCGTTGCTGATGAAACAAAAACCAATGTCGTGTGAAAGACAAAGCGAAGTGAAACAGAAACGAGAAAAAGGGGAAAGAAGAGACAAGGTGGACACAAATAGAGAAAAGATGGGAGATGGTGTTGGGGGGGTCATGTCGTACCTCTCATGAAATGTTCCAAGTGATGCTTCTTGTCCGATGTGATAGTGTCGTTCCATTCATTGGTGAGTGCAAACGAAACTGGGTTAGCTGCTTGCTGAGCAATAGCTCGCTGATGTAGCGCTCGAATCGCTCGTTGATGTTCATCCAGATCTTCCGGAGGAACCCTCTTGCGGACTCTCCTGTCTGGGAAGGTTCGTTCCCGCAAGTTGGCTTGCAAGGCATGTCCAGCTACATAAACTGCAGGTTGCTGGAATAAAACACGCTCCGCAAATCTGTTGATATGCACTGTCCATTCAGCAAACATATGGCTGTGCGACAGTTGATTCCTGAGTCGCGCTACCGTTTGATGCAGGCTCCCATTGGTATGCCACAATAACAACAGACTGAAGTTGGAAGGCCAATCAAGTGGGCACAGTGTGGCTGTTTCTTTCCATTTTTCAGGTGTAAGCCCTTCTTGAGAAGGTACGATCACTTCCAGAGTAGTGCGAGTCGGTCCCAGTGGTTCGAGACCTCGCATCATGGATGGTTCAACGAGCCCTGATGTGTATCCATGGATGAGCTCCTGGAAGCATCCAGCCATTTGAAAGTCTTCATCCAGTCCAAGACGAAAACCAGGCATGGTTTTGGCAGCAAATTTGACTGCTTGGAGCAGCTGTTTTGCTCCTTCCACTGGAGTCTCGTCACAGGAACGTTTCGGGCATGCGATGTTGATTTCTTGTGGTTTCTACGCATTCTCAGGGGCATTCTCAAGAAGTTTGGGAGCAATTTTGCTAGCCCAGCTGGCCGGGAACCATGCCAATAGGGCAGAGGCACCACTCGTAAGGTCCACTAGCCCAGTAGTTCGTCGATGCGGCCGATCAGTGACCAGGACTTTTACTGGGCCACTCGGCGCTCGACTCCGGTTCACCTCAGAGCTCTCAAGGGCCGAGCCGATGAGCTCAGAAAGGATGGGCCGAAACCAGTACGTGGCATACAGCAAGCATTCAGTTTCTGGAGTCACCATGCATTCAGCCAATCTCATCAACGAGCTCATCGCTTGGGCGAGCTTTTCTGCCAAACGAATTGTGAGAGCCCTTGCCGTCTGCAGGAGGACATCCTCTATCATTGTGGCACTTTGTCCACGCAACCACAGTTCACCGGCCACACTCAGCAGGATGCGCGAAAACTTTTCTTGGATGGCAGCCAATGACAACGTCAATCTCGCCTGTAGCCATAACTGTGGGAGAACTCCAAGGTTTTCAGGCATGCAAAAAGGGTTTCCGTTAGGTTGGACATTAGTCTTGCGGAGTGGATGTCCATGGGCCACTATGCGACTTATTTGCAAGGCGCAGCAAACTGAAGAGATCAGACTCCGGATCTTGGCTCGCATCAGGCCAAAGCTGCGCTATAAGTGCTGTCATTCGTGCCGGCGGAAGATAGTCTCCTGACTTATCAAGTGCTCGGAGCCCTAACGGCCGTTGCAACAGTTTGCGACGATTGACAGCAGCTGCTCGGCCTTTTGACAATCCGCCTGGGTTTGCCTATGATCACCAATGAAAACAGTTAGGATTGGTTGTTGAATAGCAGCGAGAGCTGCAATTTTATGGTAGTTGCCATACTGTTGACTTTCATCCATGAAGGCAAGCCAGGTGCGAGAGATCCAATGACCAAAGCTGGAGTAACGCATCGCCATTTCCGCCGTGGCCGAGCCACCTGTTGCAATGAGGACATTCTTGTGAGCGATGATTCTATTGCGATCACTGCATCGAACGTCAATCTTGGAGACATATGCTTCACCTTTGCCTTCCTCCATGCGTCCAATGAGCCTACCAAAGCTCTTGATGGTGGGGGACGCGAGATCACTCAATTGATCCGCAAGTGCTTTGGCAGCTACATTTTCTTTCGTATAGATGATGGCAACAAATTCCTTGAGTTCGCAGCTCAGGCAATGAGCAAGACCGCAAGGGACCGCGTTTTGCCAGCACCAAAAACCCCGGCAATACATAAGTCAGATCTTCCTGTCAGAATGGCCAGTAACAATGCAATAGAAACTGTCAAGACATGTCCATCACCGTGGGCTGCTAAAGGAAGGAGATATTCACAGTAGTAACTGTCATGGGCCCCATCCATTGATATTGTGGCTGGTGTCAAAAACCGTGTCAATATAATGCATCCGTCAGCTGCGTTTTGCGCTCGCTGGCCATGCGGCGAACAGGTATATGCGGTTGCACGATGCCCATTGCCAGTGGTAAGCGCGACTGGTTAGCCTGCGCAACCACTAAGAGTTCATGGCGGCTGCGTGTGTCTCCCAGAAAAGCTAGCTCCTCCCATACAACGGTCATGACGCATAGTCTTCGATGGGTTTCGGCCAGTCCTTTGCAGGATCAAAGTAACCCATTGTTTTGAGATATTGGTCCAAGAGCCGCCCACAAAAGGTCCGAGCAATGGGTAGCGAGACGATAACGACCTCCAGCAACTTCGGGGCAATGCGCTTGATAGCTCGCTGAGCAGGGTTCTTACTGGTTCCGCTAGACATCACCTTTTCATGTACAAGTAATATGACACACCGATGCTGAGTATCTGGCAACTGGAGGACACCCAGTAATGCTCTGCCCGCCATCACATTGGCTTCTAAGTTGCCTAGATTCCCAGCCTCGCAGAGTTCTCGCGGCGAGGTCATTGGAACATCCGACGGTGCACTGAACAGCAGGAGCGGGGCACCATCAGTATGTAGGTGAACAACATGAAACCCAGCATAAGCCTCGTATTGGTAGGTGAGCTGCAAGCGTGTTCCTGTTTGTCCTCGCTTCTTCTGCTGCGCAAGTTCCACACTGACCCAGGGCTGGAGATGCTGGAGCTGCCGTCCCACATGGTAAGCGTCTAGTTGCGGAAGAACCATGTCCAGTAGGAAGATGAGGGTTCGTAATGAGAACCCACGCAGGAATTCCGCCAGTAGGGTGCGAACCAGCAACCCACCCTCATCGTGGGAGCCTCCCGGTGTGGGGATCATCGCAATCAGAGCTGCTTGTGGGTCAGCTTCCGTTTCAGGCTGACCATCCCGTATGTCCCGTCCACCGATGGGTATATACTGTCGCTCCATGTTCCCTTCTCCTGCTGCTACTAACAAATCACTTAGAGTCGTTTTAAGGTGCTCAGGAAGGTCAAAGCTAACCCATGAGAGTACACGCAGCAATCCCTCGCACCGTACCCCATGTGGAATAACTTGCGGGGTGGTGATTTGAGCCTCTGGATTTCGTGGACTCCTTCGTCAAGGTCAATGAAGAGCAAGTGGCCATAGGAATGTTTGGCACGCCCACTCCAGGTGGGGTGCCCCTCTATAAGCACAACCTGATAGTTAAATTCAGTCAGAGAAGCAGGTCTCCACACACATACCCGGTCTTCCAGGCAGTGCACCAGTGTGACTCTGCGTTCGCCTGTGGCAAGTCGCAGCATCTCTGGCGGCGTCGCAATCGCAGCAACTTTAGTGAGGCCAGGGAACGCAGCAAATTCACTCAGGATCTCGTGGACTGCTAAGCCCGTATAGGACCCTGCCGAGAAACCATACACGTTAATGTCCCTGCTCACTCTGTTGTCCCCTGTAGTGACCGAGTGTGGAAAACATGACTTCAGAAAAAGCTGTTTCCCTTGTGGATGGTAACAACGGAAGATCTGCATAATCGCGGTTGACCAGGTCGGATGTGGTGGCCTGGAGTGGGCTGGCCGGATGGTCGCGGCCTCAATGAGGCGGATCGCTCTCGTGAGCAGCAGCTGTGGATCAGAAAACTGTTCAGGGAGGAAATCACGCCAAGCTGTCCATCCATCAGCAGTGGAAAGGAGCTGGTACGCAGCATATTCGTGCACTGTTTTGGTAAGGCCCAATTGGGTGATATGTTCTCCCCAATTGTCTGTCATCGCAAGCGATGGGCCATACACCTTTGTTTGCGCAAGATTTTGCAGGAAAATATCATATTCGTGTTCGCTACTAAGCAGGCCACCTCCTAATCCACTGCAATGCACTTCAAGGGGCCGGTCTTGCATCGGGGCGTCATCTTGCCAGACTTCTGCAAGGGAAAAGACCCAGGATGCCCAGTCAACCGAGTCCTTGAGTGTAGGAGGCATCTCAGCTTCGGGTTGTCTTCCTATGTAACGTTGTTTGGACAGTTCTCCAACATCTATAGTCTGCTTATTGACAGTGATTTCCCATTTAGCCATTTCTCGGAAAGGTAACGGAAGACCAAACTTCAGGAGAGCTGCTTGCTGAAGCGATGTACATGAGGGTTCCGATTGTTCCTTTCGTTGCCACAATCCACACAGCAAGATCAGTTGGGCTTGGGATAGAGGGGGAGGTGGCACTTTGGCATGCAGCCGCAGTCCAACCACTGGAAGGAAATTGTGATGTAGCCATTGGGGCTTCCATTCATTCGTGCCAAATAAAGCAGCAGCCAGCGGCAACCAGCCAAATTGGGCGAGGTCAGCGAGACTGTTCGGCATTCTTTTCTTGGCACTGGTGCCAAATCCATGAAGGATAACAGGCCGCATGTACTGTGGCTCGATTGCCATGGCTTGGTACATCTTGTCTCCTGGTAGCACTCGTACACTGACCTCACCGGGCAGCAGGCTAAGGGTCGGAAGGGCCCCTTGCTCGTAGGCGGGCCTAGCCCATTTATGGAAGTTTGGTTGCCTGCCTTGGTAGCCATCAAGGATCTTCCGTAAATGACCATGGCGCGGCCAGACTCCAGAGGCTGGGACAGGAAACGTAACTAGTCCAGACCACTGGCCTAGCAAGCTCCACGCATGGCACCAATCTGCAGTAACCCGTGTGGACGTGCCAAGCAGAGGAGAGCCAAGTAATCCACTAGCGACTGCTCTCTCAACATCTGCAGGTGGATATGTAGTAGCTAGGTAGGCTTCGACATGTCTGTGGTAAGCAATGGTAATAACGCGGGCAATTTCGTCAGGATCTGTGTCTGGGTCCTCCAAGACAGTAACAGGTACAGGACTCTCATGACCCGAAGCCAATACAATGACCAGACCAGCATTGATTTCAGTGAAAGCCTCACTCACAAGGATGACTCCTTTGGGCCTAGGCGCAGTGGCAGTTTCATCCACGGCTGCTTTGTCCTTCCGAGTGGGTTTAGCTGACCCAGACGGGGAAGAGTCATCGCTGCTGGACGTCACTCGACGAGACATTCGGGGACTCGGGTCTGGCGAATCACCATAGTCTACTTCGTCTGCCAAATTGGCACCGTAGGTGAACGGAGGGGCTCGCAGTGGATCTGCTTTTCGAACAGCAAGATGGTCCGCGCTATGCGATCTAGACAGCTTCGAAGGTGGACCAGGCTGCTGCATGTCCCTTCCCGTGTCCACAGATCGCGCACGTTTGTGCGATGACGCAATGGGGCTTGATAGTTTGCTCTTGACAACTGTGCTTGATGCAGCTGAATGGGTTGGGTCAGTGCTCGCCAGCCAAAGTTCCCGTATCTCGAAGAGAGTCACTGGCACACAATCGCTGTCAATCAATGCAAAGTTGATGGCCGGGAAGAGGAACACACACGCATCAAGGATGTACGTCCCTGCCCATGTCGGGTGTACCTTATGGAGACCAGTGTCAGCTGAAATGTGGACAAAGACAACTGTGGTGAGTTCTCCATATGGGCCGACATAGCGTAACCGTTCTTTCCACCAAGCAGCGACCATTGGCCAATGACTGAGTCCAGGCTCAGACTTGACCTTATCAGATTGCAAATCCCGATTGTCCGTCACCAAATATACCGTGTGGTAAGGCAAGAAAGCAGGGCTTTGACTAACCAACCATCGGTACAACTTATGCCAGTCAGGCCCAGGTAAGGTTTCTCTCCCACCTACCATTGCAATTTCATAGTCATGTCGATCTGGTGCAGCGGTCTTCTTATGGGGGTCTCCAAGCCTCCAGTGCTGCTCAATGGATACATTCAGCCCATACTCAGTCGAAATGCTCTTATGCTGTTCAAGCGCAAAGAGCAAATCAAAGAAACTGACGTTAGGGTTCTTTGCATACCAGGATTTCACAACTTGTTCTCTGGAAAGCAGAGACATCGCACTGTGCAGTTCCTGCGTAGCTGTTCAGGGTGTAGAGGTAAAGTGGGGTGGGGGGGAGGTGTTGAGAATCCTGACACGTCTTTGGTCAGAAGACTCAAGCACTTCAATCAGTATTGAATGGCAAACACAAAGATGAGTAGGAGGACACACAGCAAGACCACCAACACAGAAAAGCAAACAAACGGAAACCAACACACAGAAAAAGAGAACGGACACCGAACCAAACCACACAAAACAACAGAGAAGGGGGGAAGGGTCGAGTGTTGAAAAACCTGGCACGTCTTTGGCCAGGCAGTTCAAGCACCTTGACACGAAGTAGGATAAGCAAGAAAGCCCGAACCCACGAATAAATACACGGCAGTCGAGTCAGGCGGCGCACGCAGCAGTGGGGAAACAGGTGCAATCAGGGGGGGAAGAAAGGGATCAATAAAAGCTGGAAGCCCTGACAGTCTTTAGTCAGAAAATCCAGGCACAAGAGTGAACAAGAAGAAAGGAAGAGAGAAAGGGAGGGAGCAAGGCACTCCGAACCAAAGAGCAGAAAGGGAAGAAACCACACACAAACCAATCAGAGGGGGGAAAAGGGTGGTGGAAGAAGCACTGGTAGCCCTGGCACGTCTTTGGCCAGAGAAACCAGATGCCAAATGGGACGGAGAACGATGAGTCAGGTAAGGGATGTAACGTAGCAAGGGGCACTATCGCGAAATTAGATCCTAACGCACGAAAAATCAGGAAATAAACTGTGGTGTGACAATAAAAGTCTGTAGCAGAACCCTTGTCTGAGAATCGGAAAGGTTAGTGATATGAATCCCTCCCCGAGGTGCTCTATATTTCCTTTTTCTGGAACTATGCTGAGACAGCTGGTCTGTCTGCTGCTTTGCATTTGAGCCAAAGAGACGCCGGAAGCGGTAGCAATGTAGCTGAGCACACAAAACTTGCCTATTGAAGGACATCATGGTTCAACTGAGAGATGCGACTGTGTGTGCGCTGCCCGTTCATTTTCTTCTCGGATCTCAAATAGGCCGGAATACAGCCTTGACCTGGTGCCAGCCTCTCACTGGGAAAAGGTTCATCTAGGGCACACCACTAGTCAATTTGGTGCAGGAGTGCTGCTTCCCGGTCGAGATCCGGGGGTGATTGCAGCTCATTTCGTAATCGTTCTGGTAAGTACAGTCCTTCAAGTATTCTGCGCCAACGAAATGTAGTAAAGTTTGTCGGGACTGTTTCTCAATGATATGTTGGTATTTCCAGACAGTTCGATTCATGATTGCGGTGGCCCTATCTGTCAGAGTTGTGGGTTCCACTCGCGACAGCGAAGACTGCTCACTTCTGCAATCGTCTACGGCGCCACACCCTTGCTGTAGCATATCAATGACCGTGTCTTCAGCACTTTGCGCAGCAGCAGCTTGTACAGCGTTGAAGACTTCTTTTCGGGCAGGGTGACCATACCATTGCAATGAATGGCAAAGCACGGAAGCAATCGGAATCTCCTGCCTCGGGTCCGCTTGTGCGTCTAGGAGCAACTGCACATTCGTCCTGTGCCGATGAAGGACAGCAAGGAAGAGAGGTGGTAGCGCTCCTTGTACGGGTGTCACCGAGGCACCAGCCTCAAGCAAAGTTTGAACAAGCTGTGAGCTGCCCAGCTCAACTGCTGATTCTAACATGGTGGTAGGTTGCCTTGTGGGCGGGATAATATTGGGGTCAGCTTGGGCTTGTAGCAGTAGATACGTTAAACTGGCTCCATATCGAGGGAAGCAGTGGCCAGCTGTAGGCTGGCAAGCATACGGATCAGCAGAATGGTCTCGAAGAATAGCAGAAGCTACTAAAGTGCTGGTATGCCCTCCCTCCGTCGCCACGTCCATAAGGCACAAGCCTTTGCTAAGAAGATAGCTTACATCCATCACGTCTTTGTGATGAATGGCTGTCATAAGGTCTTGATATTGCTGTGCTGATGGGACTTGCATTGATTGAACTACATAGCATAGGGTTGCCTCATTTGTAACAGTGTCAAGTTGAACAGCCCTGAGTGGCGACTGGATTATTGACGAGCTGTCTGCGTAGAGGACCACTTGGAAGGGTGAATCCAACCTAAGCTTCATCGCCGTCTGTTTCATGATATCCCATCCCAGAGTTGTCGGTTCTGAGACCTCAATCGTCAGGGCAATTTCACCAAGGATCCCATGGCGGACACGGAGTCGCATACTTACCCCGTAAAAAGGGGGTGGAGGCAACCCTGACAGTCTTTAGCCAGAGAGGCCTCGCACTTATGACTGAAACACAAAACTCGTATAAGCAGGGGCTAAGAAGGATGATGAGGGGCATACTAAAAGTATAACTGTCAACAGAAGGTCTGACCCTCGATAGTTGAGCCAGAATTGCTGCGCAGGTCACAGATGGAATAAGTACTGCATGGTCTCATGGACATGCAAGACAGCACAGATTATGCATAACAGCCATGCAGATGCTGCAGACGAGTGCTGTAGAGCCTGTCTGTGACAACATAGGCCTAACAGGTCCGGTAATCTAGCTAGTATGGGACTTGTCTTGCATATGGAAGCGTTGATGAAGATCAGAAATCCGGTGTTTTGATTTGAGCACACAACCAATTGCAGGCCCTCTATCGGTCATCGTGGCAAAAGTTGCGGAGTTGTCTGGAGTCACAAAGCTGGAACTCTTTCAACTCTTTCAATGAGGTTTGAGCAGGTGTACCGAATCTGTCCGACTCCGGCAATAACCGGATGACACTAAACTCCGGGCAAAATGCACAATCCGACCCGCAAAGCTGCCTTGGGAGCCTGAAGAAGGGGCAGTAAAGTGTTCAATACAATCATTCAAATGGAAGCCGGCCACCTTCGCGAAAATTCACAAACTCCTCAACAGCAAGAAACATTTCAAGCAATCACCTAAGGCTGCAAAAGGCTGATACGCCTTTTTTACCAGCAAACAATCAAGCCACCAGACGAAACGAAATAAAAAAAGGTGCCTTCAAATGGGTTCAAGCAGCAACCGATATGCCTCCTTTTCCAAATAAACGCCTTCATTTTTATTACACCTACAAGTCCTACAAAATCTTTTTCTTTTCCAATAGGTATTTGTAAGACCAAAGGAACAGCATTTAGTCTTTCTTTTATCATGTTTACGCACTTTTCAGGATCAGCTCCAGTTCTATCTATTTACTAATGAGACATATTCTTGGAACATTATATTTGTTAGCCTGTCTCCATACAGTTTCAGATTGAGGTTCAACTCCAGCTACTCCATCGAATACTGCAACAGCTCCATCTAATACTCTAAAAGATCTTTCTACTTCTATTGTAAAATCTACGTGAGCTGGTGTATCTATGATATTTATTCTTTTATTTTTCCAATAACATACTGTTGCGACCGATGTAATTTCTTTTCCGTCCAACGCCGTATGGCTTTCGCCAGGTCGTTCAACATGTTCCAATCATTAATTAATTCACGCAGAGGCCAAGCTGTAGGGCCGAACCAGTCAACTGGTAGAGGACCGATGCATGGTCCTATTCCCTTGTCACGTTCAAGAGAACAAAACCGAAACACAAAGAACCAAAAGCAAAAACAACACAAAAAACACACAAGCTGTGAAAAATCATCCTATGTACAGCTAGCGTAGCGATCTTGTGCTTGTACTTAGGTAGTTGTTAGTTGCTTTGTAGTTGTAGTTTGTGGACTTGCGTAGTTTGGACTTTGTTTTGTAGTTAGCAGGTGATTGTGATGTAGTTAATCGATCTCATCTCATTCCGTCACAAAGAGTTGTGACGGAGTTGCCATTTTTCGTTTGTAGTTAGCCGTTTTTAGGTTTTTTGCACGTTGTAGGTTATTCCACACGAGAACCAAACTGCACGAAACCAATCTTAGGTTTTTGCCACGTAGAAGTTTGTTTTTTGCACGTGTCTAGATTTGTAGAATCGTTTCTGGAACTGCTATGACCCAACGTAAACGTTGGCTCAAGACCCGCGAGTTCGAAAAGGGTGAGTGTGTCGCCGTGAGACGGCCTGGGAAAGTTGACACAGACAGAAACGCGAAACGACCACCGTTTGTTTGTGTTTTGGTTTGGGTTTACTTTGTGCACGAGAGGTTTGAAAGCGGTTTTCGCGATCTAACTTTGTGTGTCAAAGTTTTACGTGGTAGCGGAGCTTGTGTGCTCCCTCCACAAGAGATCCTGTGAGGATCTGGCACGCCTGTGTGCGTCTTGTGTGTGCCTGGTTCCAGGGAAGTTGGTGTGAGTTGCGTTTGACTGTCGTGTGTTTGACTTCGAGGTGTCAGAAATGTCTCAATCAGGACAACCACAGCATTTTCGAATGGACGGCCAAGGTACCCAGAGCGGAGAGAAAGGATATGGTAAGGGTTTTCAGGCAGGTGGACCGACTGGACCGTACCCTGTTGGAGAAGTTGGACCGGGGAGTCCGCAACCTGCGTCACCGACGCACCAAGAGCAGCCTAGTATGCCAGGAAGTCCAGGTCCGCAAGGTCCTTTGTTCACGCCAGATCAGTTGACCCAGATCGCACAGATCTTCCGCATGGGAATTGAGCCTGTCGTAAGGGAGATGAGTACGAGACTTGACAGTTTGCAAGCTCAGGTGACTCGCGTTCCAGAGGGAACTGCAGCCTTGCACGGTGCGAGACCGGCTGATGCATCCTTGTCTTCAGGTTTAAGCAGTGGACCTTCACGGTTTGGTGAACAGCCACCCACGAGTCCAGGACCTGCGTTCCGACCTGTGGGGTCGCCGCCAGGTATAGCACAAGTGACACCCCAGAGGGGGGAGAGAAATCCGAATCAAGATGACGACAGAGATGGTCGTGACATCTTTAGTAAATCTGAGAAATGGTTACCTCCTATGCCCACTGTGGATTTCAGGAATTGGAAAACCCGTGCAGATGAAGTCCTTGGATTTTCGGACTGGGTTCAGGCGCTACGTGCTTGGGTTTCCTTAGGAAGTGACATCTTTGCCTGGGAGATTGCCTAGTGCATTGGTTGGGAACAAGAGATCCATATGTCTGTGCTGAAGCCCGCTCAACAGACCCGCAGCGCGCGTCTTCTTGCAATCCTCATCCAGACGTTTAAGGATTTCCCAAGGGGGAACACCATGCTGCAAGCTTATGTTGAAGGAGTTGGTGTTGATGGAGCGTTCTTGGCAACTAGAGGTACGAGTGGTTTTGAAGGTTTGCGTTTGTTGGCAAGAGAGTTTTCTTTGCGTTCAAGGGCAGAAGCGTCTTTCTTTCGCACTGAGTTTTTGGCAAAGACGTTCAAAGCGTCTGCTGGTGTTACTCAGGTCAGTGACATCATTCGCCAGATTGACGTCGGACTGTCAAGGTTTCGCAAGATGATTGAAACTCTACCTGCAACTGTGTCCAGAGTTGGACTTGAGGTGCAAACAAGTGATCTGACCATCATGCTTTTACGTTCGCTGCCACATGATGTTCGTTCGTACACCACGTTACATGCAGCAGGTGATGCATACACCGACCTTCGCACTGCTGCGTTGCGTTTTGAGACGCAGCAACGCATGTTTGCTGAGTTGAGTGGCCCATCTTCATCAGGTGCACGAGGTGTGCATGCACTTGAAAGTGCTGAGACCGCTGAAGAGTGGTGGGGATACGATCAGGAAGGTTATGACAACTCTGAGTATGCCCAGGAAGAAGATCCTGATGATCAATGGGAATGGGACGAAGATGCACAGGTTTGGATCAGTGCTACTGTTGCCAAAGGAAAGGGAAGTCCCAAGAGCACGATGAAGTGTCATCTGTGTGGGAGGCGAGGCCACATGGCCAAGCAATGCAAGGCCGATCTGAGCAAGGTGAAGTGTTTTCATTGCTCGAAGTTTGGTCACATTGGGGCACAATGCCCTGACAAGCCCAAAGGTGACAAGGGAAAGCAGCAAAAGAAGCCCCAGCCGAAAGCTGGAAAGAGCAAAGGTAAGGGAAAGATGCACGAGTTGGCAGAGGAGAATGGGCAGGAAGCTGCTCCAGCACAAGGTGAGGTGCTGATGCCATTGATTTCTTCAGTTGAACATTCGGGTGATGAGTGGCGATGGTGGTTGATTGACAGTGGAGCAGCTGTCTCAGTGTTGTCTGAGCAGTTCAAGGCCTACTACAAGTGCAGCGCAGAAGAGCAGGTGATGGACACCTACTATGCAGCCAATGGGTCTGCAGTCACCATGAGAGGTGAAGTTCAGGTGACAGTTGTGTTTGAGACGGGATCAGGTTCCAAGAAGTCTCAGAACTTTCGTTTGAAGTGCTGCGTAGGCTCCACCAGCCACAACATTGTGAGCACAACCCAGCTTGTGAAGCGTGGATGGACAGTTGTTCAGTCGCCAGGTGAAACCTATCTTTGGCATGAAGAGTCGAATACCGTGATTACTGATGTGGTGTTGTGGGGAGGATGTCCCTGGCTGAGAGCCAAGAAGACAACATCTCAGGTTCCTGCTTTGAAGGATACCTACATGCCGATGGAAGTTGATGTGCCAATGGAGTCAGTGAGGACCGGGCAAGGCTTGACTGTTGGTATGGTAGGTGCGGTTGAGTTGTCAACCCAGGAGAGACTGCGTCAACACATCTTGAGAGGCCATTATCCGTATGACCCTCATTGTTTGGAATGTCAACAGGGCCGTGGTGTTTCCAGAGCACCCAGGCGAGATTTGAAAGAGCGCTTGCTTGAGGTACAGGTTGACTTCATGTTCTTGGGAACAGTTGGATCGCAGTACAAGTTCTTGTTGTTTCGTCACTGTTTCAGTGGTTTGTTGGGTGTCTGCGCTGTGAGCGAGAGTCTTGACACCACCGGCCAACATGTCCGCCAGATCTTGGCAGAGTTTGGACTGTTGTCTGGAGATCCAAAGCCGATTGACTTCAGGTCAGATGCGTCCGATGAACTCGGGACGACGTTGAGAAGAGCTGGTATTCCAAGAGAATTTACCGTCAGCAAAGCAGGTCCCCAGAACCATGATACTGTTGGTTCAGTGGAGCGTGGAGTCCGTGAGCTGAAAGAAGGTCTTGCGGTACTGAGACTCGAATTGGGGAAAGCAGGTGTTGACGTGGTCAACAGTTTGGTTGGCTGGGAAGCCAGTTCAAGGTATGTGATTGCGATGCGCAACTTGCATTCGAAGTTGGATGGCACAGGATTGAGTGGACGAGAGGTCCTGAGAAACCAGGTTGATCAGAAGAATGCTGTCACAGCGATGTTCTGTTCTAGGGTTCTTGCGGAGACACCTGACAGTGTGAACAGCATCGGGAGGTTTGTGACTGCTGGATACCTGTATCCTGTGAGGAACTCGTTTGCACACTTTGTAGTTGCGTTGATTGAAGGTGAACTGAAATTTTTCCAAGCGAAGAGCCTGAAGCTCGTTTTTCCAATTGTGTATTCTCTGGAATTGGTTGGAAGGTTCTTGCGTGCAGTGGACTCTGCTGGACCTGCACCCGCCATCTTGGACCAGGAACCGATTGAGATCGTTCCAGAGGACTTTGCACGTCTGCCCGACAAGGTGCAACCTCCACGGCATTGGATTGATGCCCATGGACGGACCGAAGGTTGTAGTTCTTGTGCTACTCGTCAAGGTCGACACTCCAAGAAGTGCTGTGAGCGCTATTGGACATGGCTTCGGAACCAGAGATCCAAAGAAGCCGTTGTGCCTGAGAAACAACTCCCACTTGCCGAGCCCAATGACCAAGAAGTGGCGGTACCAGTACCATCACAGCCACTACCAAAGATTCCAGGTTTGCCATCTGGAATGTTGCCTACAAGGCACTGTCCGAGTTGTGAATCAGGTATGAATGCTCCTGGCACCCGCCATTCGGCTGAGTGCCGCAAGAGGCAAGGTGAGTTCTTGTCTACTCCTATCAAGCCGTCGCTTGAGGATGTGGAGCAAGCTTTGGAGCAAGCAGGTGAAGGTGGAGACGCCCCCTACTCACCATCTCTGGGTCCCGAACATGCTGATCTTGCCGATGTGGACATGGACTTACCACTTGAGGCGAGTTCTGCACCAGCTGAGGCTGCATCCTTTTCGGAGCGAGACGCTCCAGAATTTCAATCCGAAGATGTTGAGATGGAAGTTGAACAGCCACAGACGATCCCGATGATCGATGTGGGTCTTTGCTCTGAGAGAGTCAGGATTGGATGTTTGACTTCTCCCGATCTGCTCTCCGAGGAGCGGTTCTCTGTTGAGTCTATCAGTTTTTCAGGTGGAGCTCATGACTCTGAAGTTGTTGAGCTATGTGGATCCAAGGTTCGATTGTGGAAGCCAACAGGAGCTGTTTCGGATACCACTCTTGAAGAACTGGACCCCCAAGGAACTTTCCTTGCGATGGTCAAAGAGCTCAAGGGATTGACTCATGTGAAGGCAGGTCGTATCATGAAGGAGAAGGAAGCCTTGCAGTTCTGCAAGAAGCACAACATCAAAGTTATCTCCTGCAGGTGGGTTACGAACAGTAAGCCTGAAGCCGACGAAGGAGTTCGTGCTCGGATAGTCGTGAAAGATTTCGCTAAAGGTCAGAAGACCGCCAGGCAGGAAGGTATTTCTTCCCCCACACCCTCGATTGAGTCGCTACGACTTCTGTTGGGAGCGGCAACGGGTATGGGGACTGGTGGAAAAGGTTTCAACCTTTATGCGATTGACGTCAGTCAGGCGTTCATGAATTCACCGCTCACTGTGAAGGTTTGTGTCCGGCTTCCATCATCAATCAGCACACTTGACAATGAACCGGTTTTTCTTGAGGCTTACAAGGGGTTGAATGGACTTCGTATCGCAAGTTTGACTTGGGTTCTGTTCTTTGATGGGATTGTCAAAAGCGTTGGCATCCGATCTGGACTTGTGGAGCCATGCTTGTACGGTGGGATGGTACGGGGTGCCCCCATCC
The DNA here is from genome assembly GCA_947184155.2 of Cladocopium goreaui. Classification (NCBI taxonomy): domain Eukaryota; class Dinophyceae; order Suessiales; family Symbiodiniaceae; genus Cladocopium; species Cladocopium goreaui. Next base: position 139,541 of record CAMXCT020003602.1, on the reverse strand, counting down.
TTGTCATCTGTTATGTGGATGACCTGTTGGTTGCCACGCCCAGCGAGGCTGCGTATCGTGTTCTGTTTGAAGCTCTTGAGAAGCAGGTCAAGATCCGAGAGACTGGCCGAGTGACCATGTCTGGTGGTTCATTGAAGTTTCTAGGCCGTACCATCCTCCGAGAGAAGGGAAGCTCAGGTTTGCAGTTGTTTGTCGACCAGGATTACCTGAACAGTGCGTTCGAGGAGTATGGAATCTCCAAAGGTTCCACTGCATTTCCTGATCTTCGTCCATTTTTGGAGCAGTCACTGCAAGAAGAGCCTATCAGCGCTGAGGCGCACTCCAAGTTCAGGAGAGTTCTTGGACGTCTGTCATGGCTGGCACAGACCCGACAGGATATCTTGATCCTGATTGCAATGCTGTCAACTGGACAATCCTGTCCAAAGCCAGGCCATGAGAAAGCTCTGCGAGCCGTGCTTCGATTTATGTTGTTGCACATGAAGATGTCCCAGAAATTTCCTCACCTGGACTTGAGGACCTTTCTGAGAAAGACATCGGTCTGGAAGTTTATAGTGATGCTGGATTTGCCCCTATGCAAGCTACTCAGAGGAGAAGCATCACTGGGTGCGTTATTGTTTTCCGATGTGTTGTTTTGAAGTGTTTCTCTCGACATCAGGCATCTGTGACGTTGAGTTCATGCGAGGCAGAGCTCGTTGCCGTTCAGGCAGCTGTCCAAGAAGCCATTGGTTTGCTGAGAAGTTTGAGTTTTGTCCTGCGTCGCATTCAGGTATATCCACCGTCTTTGTCAGAGGACGACAGCTTGGATTTTGTCTGTCCGATCCTCTTGTGGACTGACTCCCTGAGTGGGAAGATGCTTTTGGAAGGTTCCGGCCTCCAGCGTAGGTCAAGACATATCGACATCAAAGTGAACTGGTTGAGAGAACTTTTGGGAAAAGAAATCCTGCAAATTGGACATGTCAGAGGAACTGGAAACGTCGCTGACCATTTTACCAAATGTTTGCCGACGATCAAAGCGTTGCAGTACATGGAAATAATTGGTTTTTCGTCGTTTGAAGGTATTCTTTTGGACTGTTTGCTTGATTTTGAAATCCGCGACAACAGTTTTTCAGGTCTTTTGTGTGCGTTTTCAACCAGAAATTGCATGTTTTGTGGAGAGTTGATTTGTGAAGAACCTGCAAATTCAACAACTTGTGAATTGTCGCCATTTCCACGTTCATGCACTCATATGATCAATGCACTTGTAGCTGTTTGCGAAAGGTTTCAAGGCGAGGGAATCGGTTCCGCTACGAAGACTGTACGCTTAAAGTTATAAGACTTTACAGACTTAGCCTAGATATACAGAAGTTAAAGGATTTATGTTGGAAGTTAGCATGACTTATCAAAAAGATAAAAGGAAGTTATGTTAACTTTAATAACTTATTTGTAAGTTTTGTCTTAACTTTTCGTAACTTCTGCTAACTTTTTATAACTTCTGCTAACTTTTTATAACTTTTCATAACTTTTTGTATCTTTTTTGTATATTTTTATACTTTTGAAAGTCTTTGCCTTGGTTTCCGACCACGTGGATTTTATAACTGTCTTGTTTCTGAAAGAACTTTCAGATATGATATCCTTTTTTTGAATCGACGAAGTGATGTGAAAGCGTTTCAGTTATGTATGTTTCAGGAATCATGACACCTGAGGCGATATGTTTTTTTTTGTGATATCTCTGTCTGTATTTTTGGATCTGGAAACAAGTTTAGTTGCAACTGTTCCCGTTCGGGATCCGTCATTTTGTTAAAACGATCCCGTTCGGGACTTGGTTGTTTCAACCTCTCCCTTTCGGGATCTAGTCCGTTCCAACGTTCCCTTTCGGGATTTAGTTTCTTCAACCCATCCCTTTCGGGATCCGTTTTTTTCAAACTGTCCCTTTCGGGATTTGGTTGCTTCAACCCATCCCTTTCGGGATCTGTTTTTGTCAAACTTTCCGTTTCGGGATTTGGTTTCTTCAACTCATCCCTTTCGGGATCTGTGTGTTTCAAACTGTCTCTTTCGGGATCTGGCTGTTTTCAACTCATCCCTTTCGGGATCATTTATATTCAAACCATGCCAGCGACGCAAAAACTTTTTTTTCTAGCCGGGGCATGAAACGCAGCTTCAATTTGGATCATTTCCTCTTCTTCAAAACCGAATGTGAAGCAACATGTGCGTTTTTACCATAGGGTGAGTAAACTGTTACCTGATAGTATCCAATGGGCGGGTCGATATACTTGCATCTCATTCCACATCATCCGAAGCAATTCAGTGTCTGCTCTGCACCATTCGAAAAGGCCAAATCCAATGACCCGAGTGGATTCAAATTTTTCCAGGACGACTGTGATGGTATCACCATGTTGTTCAAAGCATTTGATTCTTCCAGCCCAAAGCAAATCATGCTGGATCACAACATTGTCCACCTTCCACGTGACAAGGTTTTGTTTCAAAGTGTAACTTTGCCAGTGATTGGGTTTCACGAAGGTGCTTTCGCACAAGAAGGCCTTGCCAATGCTTTCGCTTGCCTTGTTCAATTCATTCACCTGTGTTAACAAGATGAGTCGAAGCATGCGTTCTTCGAAGCCTGCCAGATTCTGTCCGGAAGATTCGATCTCTCGTTTCAACATTTGATGCTTGCGTTCTTGCGTTTTTGTGTCCAAGCAGCAACCGAACTCAGTCCACGCGTCAGCTGCATGCAAAGAATAATGATGCTTCGGTCTAGCATGCTCACGCCCATAGGCTCGCAAAAACTGAGCATAATGGGCTTGCTGTTTGGATCGCAGGAGATCTCGGAAAGTGCTTCTTTGGCTCCAAGCTAAGACACATAGGGTATACAACCGTTCACAGAGAAGTTGGAAGGAATAGCATTTGTCCTGCAAGCGCTCCCAACGCTGTGTACCATGAATGTGTAGCATCAGCCACAAGTGAAGTAGCGGCATCATCATCATGTGCTCCGATCCAGACGCTTTCCATCCAACATTGGAACCAAAATAAGGATCCGACAGCAAGCGTTTCCGGGATTGCAGACTGACAGGATGGGTGGAGGAAATGTCCACTGCCGCACAATCTTGGATCTGGTTCCAGCTCATCCCATCTGACAATAATGCCTGGACAAACAGCCCAACCTCCACAGGCGCGATGCCACCTGAATTCCAAAAAAAATGCAATAAATCAAACGTCGCAGTGGATGGACGTACAAAATTTCTCAAGTCATGTTGGGCCAAGAGTCCGTCTGGAGAATGAGTGAAGCCGATGTTTCTTTCTAATTCTGCGAACTGTTTTTTCGATATAGTTCGCTGCTGTTCTTCCAAATGGTCCATCGATTGCCACACATCTTCATCGGTCATCCGATGAAATTCGGTGATGTTGGGACAGCAAATATCCCGAAAATAGCTTCCATCGTCCAAACCTAGAGTCGCGCCTGCCAGTTTGGCAACACAGTTCTTGCATTTCATGCACGGTCGTCGACCAGAGGCGCCTTTGCAACACCACATTGCATGCATTGCAGACTCATCCATGATGCATCCTGCTAGTCTCACTGGAAAGATGCGAATGGTGCCATCTCTCAATGTCACTGGCCTGCCATGGAAATTGTCTGTCCAGGACTGAAATAATTTTGCCAGGCAGTGACTCAAACCTCCAGTGATCCCCTTGATGATCTGCGTGCGCAAGAGTGCGATTGGCAACCAGACAAATTCCGAATGCAGCAGTGATCGCCATTCTAAGAAACTTATGTAAAAACAAACGCTGCGTCGAGTATTGTCCGGATGAAGCACATTTCCGGGCACAATTTCATCATGATAGAATAGAAGCTGGAGAAACTTTCCGTCAACATGCTGTCGTAGCAATGTGTCAAACTTGTCGACATTGTCGACAAAAAATTGTAAAGCCGCATGTGGCGTCATCGTATGCCAAGTCACAGAAGATCCATCATCGCATGGCAATGAGATGCAATTGCAGTATTGCTGCCGCCAATCAACACGTCTTCTCTTGTTCAACTGTCTCACGGACCCAGTGGTCACAGAACTAGACAGCAGGTTTTCTTCATGCAATATGTCGATCACATCAATCACCGTTCCGACATTCGCACCTCTGCGAGCACAGGCGCTAGCTGCAGCATTGCGCAAGCGTCGCGCTTCATCTCGTTTGAGATGTTGCTGGCTCATCTACTATAGGCTTGATTTGTGCTGTGGAAACTGACTATCCTTGAAGTGGTTAACAGGTCAAGCAATGTGGCATATGCGTCCTTGAGGTCGCTATGAGTGCCACTCGTACTTGCAATTGGCATGGCAAATCACAGGCTGCAACACGCAAAGGCTTGAAAAACAATTTAACCATGTGCCTTTTGTTGACGGATGCCGTTCTCTATATCGGACATTCTGTATGTTTCAAATTGTCCTTGATCAAGCTGGATCTCTTCGATACCAAGTATACCTTTGTTTGCCTATCACGTCTATCCCTTTCGGGATCTTGTTGTTTCATTGTAACCCTTTCGGGATTTGTTTTTTTCAACCTATCCCTTTCGGGATCTGGTGATTTGAACCCATCCCTTTCGGGATCTCGTTGTTTCAACCCATCCCTTTCGGGATCTGATTATTTCAACCCATCCCTTTCGGGATCTGGTTGTTTCAACCCATCCCTTTCGGGATCTGATTACTTGAACCCATCCCGTTCGGGATCTGGTTGTTTCAACCCATCCCTTTCGGGATCTGATTATTTCAACCCATCCCTTTCGGGATCTGGTTGTTTCGACCCATCCCTTTCGGGATCTGGTTATTTGACCTCATCCCTTTCGGGAATTATTGCTTGCAGCAATATGTCGTGAGACAGTAACGTGATACATCTGGAAAACGTTCCTTTTTTTCCTCTCCGCTTCAAGCAACACAGCTGTCGCTTCGATCTACTTGTCCTCTTTCGGAGTTGGCTTGGCCTTTGGCGCCACATGATACAACAAATCTCTGAAGGCCATAGTTGTCTTCAGCAAAGCCTGCAGAGACTCCTTCAGGCGCAAGTGATCAATCTCCGTATCAAGAGTTGCCTCCACGATGTCCTCCGTTGCCTCGATGCTTTCCTGCAAGATCTTTTGGCCATCTTTGAGAGCTACCTTGTCACTCGAAGTCTCGATGGAGGACCGGAACTTCTGGGAGACACTCATCGCCTGCATGGCGTCTTTCAAGCCAGCACTGATGTTCTTTTTGATGCCTTTGTTGGCTGTGTTCCAATTAACGACAAGGCCAGCTCCCGAAGCCTTGCCTCCTCCTTTGCCACCAACTGAGAGAGCGGAAGACGGCTGGCTCCCGGGCTTCCTGACTCTCTCCATTCCCATTGCTGTGTTCCGAAACACAGTAGCTTCTTTGTGTTGATTTGACACATGATCCTTGAATTTCTCCACGCGGTACTGTTTCACATTCTCAGCGGCAAGAGCTGGATTTTCATGGTCCCTCTCAGGTAAATCCTTGATCACCAGAGGCAGGTGAGGATCGTCCAGCTGCATACCCTCTTGCTGAGCGATTTGCTTCAGTGTCATCCACCGGCCGCTTGTAGTCGAGCCTTCCATTCTTGCTAGCTCAGTCTCTTGAGCGATCTCAAATCGGAAACTCAAGGTGCGGTCAGCAATGTATTTGTTCAAAATGGCTCTCTTGTCCTCAGTGCTGCCTGCACTATATCGCTGTGCCAGTTCGTCTATTCCAGCCTCTCCCGATCGAGCTTTCAAGACATGTTTGAGTTTTTTGATCTCTGCCACAGGCAACGGATTGGCTGACTTGGGCGGCATTGCTTTTTTTGTTATATCTGAAGCTGTGCCAAAGGTGCTGCAGATTTTTTTCTTCGTGTATATTTGTTTTGTATGAACTATAGCGATTTTTGTCTCCAGTGTAACTATTTTTATCTGAACTATAGCCATTTTTATCTGAACTATAGCCATTTTTTATCTGAACTATAGCCATTTTTTATCTGAACTATAACTGAATAGCTATTTTTGTCTGAACTCTAGCTATTTTTGTCTGAACTATAGCTAGTTTTGTCTGAACTATAGCGACTTTTATTCTGAACTATAGCTAGTTTTGTCTGAACTATAGCCATTTTTTTCTGAAAGACTAATATTTTTGTCTGAACTATAGTCATTTTTTTCTCAACTATAGCCTTTTTTTTTGAACTATAGCTATTTTTGTTTGAACTATAGCCATTTTTTTTCTGAACTATAGCCATTTTTATCTGAACTATAGCTATTTTTGTCTGAACTATAGCTATTTTTCTTTGAACTATAGCTATTTTTGTCTTATAGCTGAACTATAGCTGAACTATAGCTGAACTATAGCGGAACTATAGCGGAACTATAGTGGAACTATAGCGGAACTATAGCGGAACTATAGTGGAACTATAGCGGAACTATAGCGGAACTATAGCTGAACTATAGCGGAACTATAGCGGAACTATAGTGGAACTATAGCGGAACTATAGCGGAACTATAGTGGAACTATAGCGGAACTATAGCGGAACTATAGCGGAACTATAGCGGAACTATAGCGGAACTATAGCGGAACTATAGCGGAACTATAGCGGAACTATAGTGGAACTATAGCGGAACTATAGCGGAACTATAGTGGAACTATAGCGGAACTATAGCGGAACTATAGCGGAACTATAGCGGAACTATAGCGGAACTATAGCGGAACTATAGCGGAACTATACTATAGAACTATAGGAACTATAGCGGAACTATAGAACTATAGCTGAACTATAGCTGAACTATAGCTGAACTATAGCTGAACTATAGCTGAACTATAGCTGAACTATAGCTGAACTATAGCTGAACTATAGCTGAACTATAGCTGAACTATAGCTGAACTATAGCTGAACTATAGCTGAACTATAGCTGAACTATAGCTGAACTATAGCTGAACTATAGCTGAACTATAGCTGAACTGTAGAACTATAGCTGAAATAGCTGAACTATAGCTATAGCTGAACTATAGAACTATGAACTATAGCTGAACTATAGAACTATAGTGAACTATAGCTGAACTATAGCTGAAATAGCTGAACTATAGCTGAACTATAGCTGAACTATAGCTGAACTGTAGCTGAACTATAGCTGAACTATAGCCGAACTATAGCTATCTAGGTACATTTATAGGGGAAAGGTATCAAATCGACAAATTAATCCTTTTCAGAAACTGTCTTCTCAGACCGAATCCTTCTCAGGAATTGTCATTTCAAACTCTTTCTTTGCAGGAACTGTCTTCTCAGACCGGATCCTTCTCAGGAACTGTCTTCTCAGACCGGATCCTTCTCAGGAACTGTCTTCTCAGACCGGATCCTTCTCAGGAACTGTCTTCTCAGACCGGATCCTTCTCAGGAACTGTCATTCCAGACTATTTCCCTTTCAGGAACTATCACTTCAGACTCTTTCCTTTTCAGGAAGTATCTTTGCAGACCATATCCCTTGCAAGAAGTACTTGTATATGATACTTGGTTTAATCTAAAATGATCAAACCAAAGAAGTGGGGCAGCACACGCAATATGCCTTTTTTTCATCATCCAGGCTCCATGTTCAGAGTTATTTGGCGCCGTGCGATGTGCCAAAGGTTCCTAGCATTGGAGGCACAGGAGCCTTGGAGCCACCTTCGCCATGAGCAGGTACAGCGGCACCACCAACCACAGGCGTTGGTGTGGCTGGTGTTGTAGAAGCATTCGCAGCAGCATGAGGAAACATCTGCGATCCTCCTGCGACTGTGACTGCGGGAGCTGCGGCACCATGCGAAGCAATATTCCATGGCGCAGTGGCTCTTTCTTGCTCTTTGGCATGCCATTCCTGATATTCCCAAGCATGCCACGGGCCATACTCCTTTCTGTACGCCTCCGCATCAGCGTCTCGAACAGCCGCAAGGTCATCCATCATCCTGGCGTGCCATTTGCCGTAAGTTTCTCCCTGTAGGGGCACTGGAATCGTCGATGAAGTCAATCGACGATGTAGGTGTCGCAGGAGTTCGCGGTCCTGCCGCGCTTGCGGCTTGTGGTATGGAGCAGACATGGTTTCCTTGATCCCAAAAAATCACGGACAAGAAATATGTTGTTACATGTCATGTCAGATTATGTCGATGACACTCCCTAACGGGAGCTGCTGTTGCCAACCAGATCCCTTTCGGGAATTGTCTTTCCAGACAACATGACAAAGTCTGACGTTCGAAATCGTTCGTTTGCGGAAACCTACATGTAGACAGCTGGTCCATTTTGCCCGAAATACCGCTGCAAAGGCTTGAAGAAATTCTATACATTTGGTATGGAATCATTGTGATTCCAACAGATTTGTCAAAAGCTGGGAGCAGACATGATGCCCTGACAAACGAGGATATCTGTCACTGTGGAACGCGCGGAGGACGTCACGGAGCCAGCGCCGTCTGTCTTCCAGCGATAAGTCGGGCAAGCACACTTCCAAGAGAGCTTTCAGATATTGCACCTGTAAGTCCTCCGGTGATGGCGTGGGTTCAGCTTGCGGTTCTGTAGGTGGTTCCTGCCGATCACCGCAGCGATGACCATGCGCAATGGCACTGCTATGTTTGCATTCTTTACAACAAAAGCGGTGCATTCCAAAGGCAAGGCGCTGACAACCATGGCTAGCACATGTGGTTGGCGCATCAGTGCGGAAATACCTCGGCATCTTCTCTGCAGCTGAAAGAAAACCCTGGCAGCGAGTGAAGATACGACCTCTCTAATCAACTCCGGCATTAATATTGACTAAAACAAACACATGTTTAGACGCAATTCCGTTCGGGAAATGTTTTTCCAAACTATTTCCTTTTCAGAAATTGTTTTTCCAAACTATGTCCTTTTCAGGAATTGGTTTTTCAGACTGGATCCTTTTCAGGAACTGTCTTTTCAGACTTCATCCTTTTCAGGGAATGTCTGTTGAGAGTGGATCCTTTTCAGGAACTGTCTTTTCAGACTTGATCCTTTTCAGGAACTGTCTTTTCAGACTTGATCCTTTTCAGGAACTGTCTTTTCAGACTTGATCCTTTCCAGGAACCGTCTTGTCAGACTTGATCCTTTCCAGGAACTGTCTTTTCAGGCCCAATCCTTGTCAGGAAATGATCCTGTTCAGGACGTGTCTTGTTCGAGTTTCATCTTCTAAGCAACTCCAGATTGGGACATGCAGACATGTCGATGCTAACGGGCAAAGAGAACGGATCACTTTTCACCTACGTGAAAGATGCAAAGAAAAGTGCAGGCAACGGAAGGTAAATTTTGAATTTATGCCATTTGATTGCAGTCAATCAATGGCCGTGCCTCATTGCAGGAAACTAAGCACATTCAAAAGTCGAACCCTTTCAGTGCCCAGCAGGAACGGGTGCACCAAGGACGATTTCTGCATCGACCACAGCCACCCTGATGAGCGCGAAGCAATTTCAATGGAATGCCTCCAGCACGACGAAGTTCAAAGTCTGCCTTCAACCGATCGGCTCGACTTCTCGTCACCTTGGTCTTTGCTACCTGAGACTTCTTTCCGGTGCTTTTCTCGTTCCCTTTCGTGACCTTTGTAGATTTCTGTGGCTTGGATTCCTTCTTGGCCTTCGGAGTAGGCTTCTTCGCCTCCTTCTTGGTCGTTTTCACCGGAACGGATTCCTCTTCGGCTGGTTCCTGCTGCTCTTTGGCCTCCATCTTCTCCACCTCCTTGGCTTCTTTCCATTGCTCTTCCAGTAGCGCAGCTGCAGACACAGCACCAACCGAAGTTGCCTCGGGGGGTGTCACAGCAGGAGCCGACGACCCCGACATGCCCGGAGTTTCCGGGGACGTCAGCGGCATGGGGAGGGCTGGTGGCGCGGAATGCTGCGGCGGCGCTTCCAAAGCTAAAGTAGGATGTTCCACCTGCTGGGTCTTGCCATGCCGAGCACACCATCGAAAACCTGGTATTTCAAGCTCTCCTTCATCCACATCCTGCAAACCAGGCAGCAGGTTCAGCAATGCAGGGCTAGAAGAAGCTAGGCTTCGTAGTTTCTGCATCTGTTGCCGTCCTTTGCCTTTCGTGACATCATGCAATTGCCGGTTGGTGTTCCTCATGGGAATGGTCACTGCCCGAGCGGCCACCTGAGACAAGTTCAAAGGACATTGTCCAACCGGTTCTGCTCCCAGAGCACGTTGAAGCCAACGAGGATCCATCTGTGCTGGATTTGTCGGCAATTTCTCGACATGCGGCAATGCATCTGAAGTCCCTGCGGCAGCAACGCTCGATCGAAGCTCCTTCTTCACCAAGAGAAACAACTCGTGCAACTGCACGGGTGACAGGGAGCACTTCAATTCTAACTCTCTTCCACCTGGACATGCCAACAGCAAAGCAGTCATCATCTGACTTGTCGCCTCGGACGGAGTCCTCATGCCCAAAGTCGTCGCGAAGACGCCAAGCAGATTCGCTTTGGCTTGGAAAGTGAGATCAGCATTCATCAGCTGCTCCCAAATGCTCTTTGGAAGGTACAAAATGACATTGGTGTAGTCTTGCATAGTTTGCCTGGAAGTTGCTGCAGCACGTGCAGAAAGACCATTCTGGATGGCTAATGCCAAAGAGCTTCGTTCCGTCTCATTCCAAATGGCCTGGCGCTGCAAGAGCTCCAATGCTTCAGAGCCTTCAGAAAGCGACCAACTATGCCGACCAAATTGACACGTCAAAGAAGACAGTTGGCTCTCCTTAGCTTGCATAAAGCTAGGAAACGTCTTCATGGTCTCCAAGTAGCGGCCACAGGCTTCCAGCGAAGCAACAATTTGGCTCATGGCTCTTTCTATAGACCTTTGTCCTTCGGTGCTAGTGAGCTCTTGTTGCAGAAAAAAACTAGATCCAAAATGCAAGCGGATATCTGCTGCCCATTCAATGTTTCTGAACGATATCATGCGACAAAGAATTTTTTCTCAGGAATAGGTTTGTCGAACTTCTTCCCGTGCACGACATGTCTCTTCGCGCTTGATCCTTTTCAGGAACTGTCTTTTCAGACTTCATCCTTTTCAGGGAATATCTGTTCAGAATGGATCCTTTTCAGGAACTGTCTTTTCAGACTAAATCCTATTCAGGAACTGTCTTTTCAGACTTGATCCTTTTCAGGAACTGTCTTTTCAGACTCGATCCTTTCCAGGAACCGTCTTTTCAGAAGTGACCCTACACCTCCGGCACGCATTCCTTTTCCTGCCCGCGCTGATTGCCATCTACTTCTGCTTCTTGCTCGGAGCAGACGCTTCAGAAGACTTACCGGTCACCCTTTTTCGGTCTGGCTTCTTGATGGCCTCTTCTACCTTCTCGGTCTCTGTCTCCGTCATCTTCTCTTCCGTCGCCTGCTCCTTCTCGCGGGCCGCATGCTCGCCATCTCCAGCCTCTGCGGGCGGCTGATCCACCGTCTCCTCTCCGGGAGCCTCGAGGCTCTCCGGCAAAGATTTGGCTAGCTCCAAAAGTGGCGACGCTGCCGCAGCAAGGGCCAACATGTAGCTGTCCGTAGACATCGTATTTAATCGAACGGACGCGCTGGTGCTTTTACTTTGAGAGGCAATGCAGCTAACACAAACACACACTGTTTGCATATTGATAGAAAAAACCAGACCTTCTCTGCAAGAAATATCTTCCAAGACCAGGTCCTTTACAAGCATTAGATATTACAAGTTCAAACATTCGATCCTTTACAGGAAATGTCTTTACAGACCACATCCTTCACAGGAACAGTCTTTGCAAACCATGTCCTTTACAGGAACAATTTCTTCAAACAGAATCCTTTACAGGAACCATTTTTTCAAACCATGTCCGTTCCAGGACCTCATTTTTTTCACACCGATTCCTTTACAGGACCTGTCTTCACAAAAAATTTGCCTGCGAACAACATCGTTTCCACATACAGAAAGATTGTTTCACCCTGTATAAATGTTGACAAGCTTTGTCACAAACTTAATGAAACTCTCGAAAAATGTAAAATAAATAAACATTTTCATTGCCCTCTTGTAAACATATTTTTAACTTTATGTACCTTTATACTAACTTTTTGTAACTTTTTATAACTTTTTCTAACTTTTGTTAACTTTCAGATAACTTATGATAACTTTTCCTACATACTTATGTTAAGTCTGTTAACATAGTTATAAAAAGAAAACATGCAGTTAAGATACTTACGATAAGTTCATTAACCATTTATATTTTACCTAAACATTTACAACTTCTCGTAGCCGGCTAGCTAAACTTACAAATTACTTATCAAATGTTATGACACTTTACATACTTGCAAGCAGGTTATAGACATGTTATAGAAGGTTTATATACATGTTGTAACTCGTCTAAATCTGTAAACTCATATAACTTCCAGCGTACAGTCTTCGTACCACTGGATGTTTCTTAGTCCTAATAGGCCCCAATACTTATTTCCCACTCACTGCATTCTCTAAGAAGCAAACATCAGTGTCAGTTTCTAGCACTGAAGCCGAAGTAGTTGCTGCAAACATTTCCCTCCGCGCTGTAGGACTGCCTTCATCCGGTTTATGGGCCTACCTCCAGAACGCGGGGGGGGGATCAAGCACTCCGGGAGGTTTGCCAAGAGAAAGTATCAAGACCCAACCTGAGGGTAACGGTGAGTACTGGGAGTTCTTACGGGATAGAAGATTGCTCGTCCGTGTCCACACCAAGAACAGGGCCCACCTTTTCAATCCGACCGAGTCCAAAACCATTCCAATCCCCATCAAACGAATTGGCAACTCCAGAACAACTATCTTTATTTCATCAGGAATGATGGACTTCATTCAGGACAATTGGAAAAGACGGGGCACTAGACCTGTTGACAAACAATGGACGGGAAAGACATTCTTCCGTGTTTATGGGCCTTACGAAAGTGACTATGAAGTTGAATCATCGGAAGTTCGGGAAGCACTTACTGATTATGAATTTGTAGGACAAGAGAAAATGGGTGATTACATGGTGTCACTCTTCCCTCCCAAGAGCATCCGTGGAGTCTTCGTCGAGGACAACCAAGCCACCATCAGAATCTTGGAAAACGGTAAGTCACCATCGTTTCGTCATACAGACAAAACCCAACGGATCAACTTGTCATGGTTATCAGAGCAGTACAAGAGGGGATGGTATGATTTGACATATGGACCATCTAAAATGCAGGTTGCAGACATCTTGACTAAGCCTTTCACTAATGCAGAGAAATGGCGATTTGCACTGGCCCTCATGTCCCACGTAGCACCCAAGAGTAGTAAGGCCAGCTCATCCGGTTCTAATCGTGCAACGACTGGTACCCCACGGCCCAAGGCTATGGCATCCAGTCGAAGCTCCGGGGAACCGAGAGCCAGCCTGAACCCCAATCGTTTGCTAGTGGAAATTTGCTGCAGTCCCATGTCCAAGTTGAGTGATGTTTCCAGAGAAGCCGCCGTTGGATGTAGAGTGATTCAGTTTACCGAGAAGCATAGTCTGTTGGACGAAGATTATCAACTGTATGTTGCAAGCATTGTGAACGATTTTCCAGTGTCCAGAGATGTCCTTTTGTGGCTGAGCCTCCCTTGCACGGGGGGCACATCGTGGTCTCATGTGAACTTGAAAATCCCAAGTGCCGCTAAGAAGGTCATGAAACATGTCAAGACTATGAAAAAGTTATGGAAAGCTTTTGAAAGATTTGTTCATCGGCTAACCAGAGACTTTGAAGTTGCAATTGAATGGCCTCAAAATTGTCGGTACTGGAAGTTCCCGAGAGTACTCAAGTTTATCCATGAATTCTCCTTGAAGAGATATGATTTCCATGGATGTATGCTCGGCACAAAAGACCACGAAGGGATTCCTATCAAAAAGCCCTGGACTGTCGCTACTACAGTTGATGAAATTGGTTTGGAATTGTCACAATATCAATGTGACGAGTCACATGACCACGTGCAAGGGAGAGGCAAGCCACTCAAAGAAACTGAAAGTTACTCATACCTTTTCACTGATTGTGTGCACAAAGCTTTTGACCGGGCAGCTCAATCTGCTCGAACATTCGCGTGTGCTTTGATCGCCGTCTCCGACCTGCCTGTCTTTGCCGTGATGTTGGACGCTTCTTCCGCTTCGGTGTCTCTTCCTCCTCATGTGACGGAAGCAGCTCAAGCTGGGGTACGTCTTCCGGAAGGTCGGCCAGGTTCGGAACATGCCAATTGGCGCCAGGATGCGAACTTCCAGGTGGAGCAGATCGCTCCGGAGTATCGCTTGACGATCTATGAGAGGATTCTCCAATGGGAAAAGAAACTGGCTACAATTCGAGGCTCATGTGTGGCATGCATCTTTCCTGATGGCTATGAAGGTGCAAACAAGATTGGAAGTGGGCAAATCCCGATTGGTGACGTGATTGATGGTCTCGTCGGGAAGGACACCAACGAAACGCAGAGGACCTACTGTGACATTGTCGACTTGGTTAAGGACATCCCTGCTGCTTTGTTTGGTGCCGTTGAATGCCCACCGGAAGGTGAGGCCGACTTGATCATTGTTGGTGACTCATCTTTCGCACTTGTGGCCAACCACGACAACCCTGTGCTCTGCTCCAGGCTTTCCTTTGGTGAACTGCTACAGAGCAAGGAGTATGCCATTGGCCAGATCAGGTCCGTTTACCCAGGACTGAAATGGGGTAAGGGCCTCAGCGCCATCAATCACCAGATCTGGGAGTTGATTGAGAAGGTCGAACGAGAAAATCGCCTTCTTGACAGAGCAACACTCCCGATCATGGTCGTCGTCGGATGGGCGGGGAACGATGTGCACGGGGACTTTGGGTACCAAGGGTGTACATGGATTCACCAATCCAATCTCACGAAGTCAGAAGCCGACCGGAAGGTCGCTGCCGAGTACGTCGACAAGCAGTACAAGAAGGTGCAGCGATCACTGGAAGGACTGGTTGAGATTTCCAAGGACCCCCGTGTCATGTCTGTGCAAGTCATCGGGAACGGTGACCATTCCGGATACTCATTGCCGCCATCTTACAACCGTGAGATGGGCAAGCACATCAATTGGCTGGCAGAGCGTGGCATCCAATGTGTGAACTCCACTATGCTCGCTCAGGGTGGGAAATACGACAACTACCACCTGCACGACCACCAATTTAACCGGAAACTGGTTTATCGTTTCTTGAGAGGAGCCATCACCTTCCACCTCAAATATGTTGAGCTCATGTCGAAGCAGGACGATCTCAGGTACTTTGTGCAGGAGTTCATCAGCAACGAGCAAGACCGTGTGGCCGCGGTCCATCTCTTCCCCACGATGGTTCAGTTTCGTTTGGCTTTGCTCGGCACTCAAGAAGTCATGGAAGCCGTCTCCACCGAGAAGAAAACGGCAACCCCTGCCCAGGTCTTCGACGAGGCAGATGAGGAGATCCTCATGTGGGTCCATGCAGGAATTCTTGAGGCCAACGAGGAAGCCACCCGGGAGGGAAGGCCGATGCCCACTGCTTTCACTGATGAAGAGATCAGCTCCATCGTCCCAATTGACCCTTCGATCGAGGACTACGAAACCGAAGAAGTCAGGGCCCGACAATACCTTCAAGAAGATTTGAATCAGGCCGTTGCTGATGGTTTCTCAACTACAACCATTGAGTCGATCGAGATCAATCCGGAGAACACCGATGTCGATGACGATGTTGAAGTCGTTCCCGAGTTTGATGAGTGGGACGTGATCCTTGATGAGAAGATCATTGTCAATCCCCATGACGAGAAGGTCAAGGAAGATGAAATCTCGGAGGAAAGAGCCAAGGAGGTTGAAGATCTCAACAAGATCATCGAGATCACATCCGCTGAGGCAAAGCCTTCGGGAACGTCGGCCGATGACCCTGCTGCTGCAAAAGATGCACTCGCAAAGGCTGACCAAGGAGGGGAAGACATGACTTCATCGAGGGTTTCAACTTGGAGTGTGGTTGGTGGTGATGAATCCAAGCCCAGCGACATGACTTCTTCCAGGATCTCAACTTGGACCGAGGTTGGTGGATCTGAAGCCACTGCCATGGACGTTGACTCTGAGAAGAAGGAAGGTGCTGATGCTGCCCGGGAGGGTGTGCCGACTGATGCTGCAGTTCCTGAGGCTCCTGCTTCTTCCGAACAGCCTGCTGACAAGACTGCCATTGTCGACCTGACCAAGACCGAGAAGAAGGTGGAGGTTGACAAGCCAGTTGGAAAGCCGGCCGAAAAGAAAATGCCGAAGAGTGAAAAGCAAAAGGCACCAGAGTCAAAAGCGCAGCCCAGACAGAAAGCGCCGCGACTCAGTGTCGAAGCTGATGCAGCCCTTCGCAAATTGGAAGAAGCGACGGAACGCCAAGAGGGATCAGTATGGTTGGACCCCAATGACATGATCAACAGGATTCCCAAGGAGTATTGCAGCCAAGGGCGACTGAGATTTCTTTCCACAAAGTTATCTTATGTTCTCCGAGGGCACGCATTGAGCTATGGTGCTCGCAGCCCAGACATCGATCCCATGGATCTTTCGATGGATTTCGAGGCGGTGATGAAGACGATGGCCCACTACGTCTCCTACCCGAAGATCAGTGAGGTCCTGTCCATCGTGCGCAACAGTGACACCAGGCGCTTTCAGGTGAAAGTGGCTCAGCCCGATTTGCCTGATGCAACCTGGAAGGGTTTGCCATGGAAGGTTGTCGCCATCAGAGCTGTCCAAGGACACAACCGTGCAGTGGTGGAAAATGCCAAAATTTCATCGCTGGTGAAGGAAGTGTTTACTTTGGATCCAACCTTTACCAAGGCCGACCTCGACACGCCCAAGTTGCCAAGGACAAATCTTCGTCCAGACCTTGTGCCGGAGATGCTGGCTGCACTTCCAAGGGTTATCTACCATAGCTGCGACAGGCTCGCTATGGACAAGATAGTTGAACATGGTCTCATCCCAGGTGGCTGGCCCCAAAGGACAGGACGGGCGCATAATTTCTTTATTGCGTCACATCCATGGGATGATTCAGTCGGTGGCAGAAAGCTCGCGGGAACGCGAGCCGGGAAGCAATACTACATTGCCTTTGACACCGAGCTCATCGTCCAAAGCGGCTGCCGATTGTTTCGTACAGACGAAGCAATCATAAGCCCTGACTGGATCTCCAACGAGAACATCATTTGCACATATGATGCTGTCAACAGGGAGTTTGCCTGGGTGAATCGCCCCTATGAGATCACGCGTGTGGGGTACAACAACAAAATGAAGACCCACAAGGACCAGGACACTCCGAAGAGAGAAGCACTGTCAAAGAGCCCGTATGCCAACGCCAGGGACAGTTTGAAGGCCTACCTCATGAGCGGCAAGTCCATTCGACCCGGCCAGATGCAGGTGACCGACTCTCCAGAAGAGCTTCCCCCACTTCTTCGTCGACGTGAAGGAACTTCAGGACCCTTTGAGGACAGAGTGACGTTGAAGATGGCCTCCTTTGGCGCCTTGTCCAATGCCGAAACCATTCGCAAAGGCAAGGGCCGGGGAAAAGGCAAGGGAAAAGGAAGCCGCCCGGGAGGGCAGGCCCAGCGCTCAACAAATGCTGAGGATTACTAAGACCACAAAATGAAGATATTTTCACTTTAGGCACTTAATGAAGATATTAGTAGTTATATGAACTTATCATAGAAGTGTTTTTTCTTTATTTTTACTTATTTTCACTTATTTTTCAATGTTTTTTGATGATCAGAATTGATTATAGACGATGCATTTTTCTGTTATATATTTTTTGAAAATAGTTGTCGACCTTTTTGTTTCCTTTGGAATATTTTTTTCTTGCCTTTTTTCATTGTTTTTTTTCATTCTTTTCAGGCATCATCCTTTTAGAAATCACCCTTTTCAGGATTTATCCTTTTCAGGAATTATCCTTTTCAGGACTTATCCTTTCAGGATTTTTTTATTCAGAATGAATCCTTTTCAGGAACTATCCTTAACAGGAATCTTTCTATTCAGATTGATTTCATTTTCAGGAACAATGCTTTTCAGGAGTTATCTTCTACAGGAAATGGTTCTTCTACAGGAATATGCGCGGCTGCGAGTGACACAAAGAATCTTGAAGTACATCTGTGGAGAAATCATTCAGAGGCAAAAGGAAAAAAAAACATATAAAGGATGCTTCTTGGAAAGAACAATTGCTCTTTTGATGTGTCTTCTTCAATTGTATACGACTGCCCAGAATGAGATCTTTCACAACATGAGGCTTCGGTTACTACTTCCAAACTACATAATTCAGGGATGAAGATGGATACCTAATTTGGAAAATATTCTATTATATTTTTTTGTTGGTAAAAGATTTAAAGCTAGCTGGCTTGCTTTTTGTTTTGAAAATGTATTTTCTATAATTGCTATTTATGTTTTATTGTTCATATTGTTCTACAATTTACTTTCTTTTGATTTCGCATACTTTGTTCATACGGTTTTTTTGCTGAGATTTTGGTGGTTGATTAATCGCAGGGAATTATTAATCCTAACTTGACATTATTATAAATACTTACTTATCCTTTTTTTTCTCTATAAATATTTCCTGAATTTTCTGAAATTTCTGAATTTTCTGAAATTTCTGAATTTTCTGAATTTTCTGAATTTTCTGAATTTTCTGAATTTTCTGAAATTTCTGAATTTCTGATTTCTGAATTTTCTGAATTTTCTGAATTTTCTGAATTTTCTGAATTTTCTGAAATTTCTGAATTTTCTGAATTTTCTGAATTTTCTGAATTTCCTGAATTTTCTGAATTTTCTGAATTTTCTGAATTTTCTGGGTTTCTGAATTTTCTGAATTTTCTGAATTGTTTTCCTTTTAATTTAAATTGTAAATTCTGAATTTTCTGAATTTTCTGGGTTTCTGAATTTTCTGAATTTTCTGACTTTTCTGAATTTTCTGAATTTTCTGAATTTTCTGAATTTTGTGAATTTTCTGAGTTTTCTGAATTTTCTGAAATTTTTGAATTTTCTGAATTTTCTGAATTTTCTGAAATTTCTGAATTTTCTGAATTTTCGGAATTTTCTGAATTTTCGGAAATGTCTGAAATTTCTGAGTTTTCTGAATTTTCTGATTTTTTCTGAATTTTCTGAATTTTCTAAATTTTCCTTTCCAGGAAGTATCCTGCAGAGAACTATTCCCTACAATTTTTTTCCTTTCCAGGAAGTATCCTGCAGAGAACTATTTTTCCTTTCCAGGAAGTATCCTGCAGAGAACTATTCCCTTTTTCCTTTCCAGGAAGTATCCTGCAGAGAACTATTCCCTACAAAAGTTTTCCTTTCCAGGAAGTATCCTGCAGAGAACTATTCCCTACAAATTTTTCCTTTCCAGGAAGTATCCTGCAGAGAACTATTCCCTACAATTTTTTTCCTTTCCAGGAAGTATCCTGCAGAGAACTATTCCCTACAAATTTTTCCTTTCCAGGAAGTATCCTGCAGAGAACTATTCCCTACATTTTTTTCCTTTCCAGGAAGTATCCTGCAGAGAACTATTCCCTACAAATTCCTTTCCAGGAAGTATCCTGCAGAGAACTATTCCCTTTTTTTCCTTTCCAGGAAGTATCCTGCAGAGAACTATTCCCTACATTTTTTTTCCTTTCCAGGAAGTATCCTGCAGAGAACTATTCCCTACATTTTTTTTCCTTTCCAGGAAGTATCCTGCAGAGAACTATTCCCCACACAATTTTTCCTTTTCAGGAAGTATCCTGCAGAGAAATTGTCCCTACATTTTTTTTCCTACCATTTTTTTTCCAAATAGGCGCCTTCAGAGAATTGTTCTTTAGCAGCATGTTCCTGTTCAGGAAGTTTTCGTCAGAAAAGTAGTGCTCTGAGACAATATTGTTTCGTCGAAAATCAACATTCCTGCGAATCTATCAAACACACATAAAAATCAAATTTCACTTCTTATCACTTCTTTTCGCTTATTTTGGCTTATTTTTGACTAATATTCTACTATATTTGCTTATATTTTCCTTATTATGTTATAAGTTCACCTAAAAATTTAGTGGAACTTATAACAAAATATTTTTGAATAAACAATTTGAACAAGATATTAGAAGGATAATAGTAACTTATAGTATACTTATAAATTCATTAAGTGCCTAAAGTGCAAATATTTGCATTTTGTGGTCTCAGTACATCTACAGCTCAAAGATTGAGATGCAACAGGTCCGATGCCACTTCTGCGGCGAACAGAACATTGAGGGCACCCACAAATGTCAGTCGTGCTTCAAATGGCTGATTGCTTGGTCGGATGGAAGAATTGCGACAGAGGTATGCCGGATGGAAATCTCGGCCAAGAAAACCAACAAGGTATTTTCTCTGGACAAAATCGATTTTGAGAAGCAGCCTCGAGCTCAGCGAGTCTCCGACCGCACCCGAGCAGATCAACGTCGAGCTGGACGAAGCAATTTCGGAAATCTCAAGGACGCTGCTCAGACGCATGCGGGAAGATACACGAAGCTCGGCTTCAAGTCGATCCAGGACCGCATGGAGAAGGACCCATTTTATTTGTTCAACAATGCGGTCGGCCAGATCACTCCCGACTGTTGCCAATTTTTGGAGGACTTAGCAAAATGCATTGCCCCTGATGTCGGCCGTACCCGAGAGAAGCGAGAAAAGCAGCTGGGAACAGGTGTCAGCACTCGTTTGATTTTCATGCCAGACTTCAACAGAGACATCCGACTCCCGTTGGACGTTACAAAGGAAGCCATGGTTGCACATCATGCACGAGTTTTTACACTCCCACAATTTGCTGTTCTTGCTGCGGACTTGCTGAAAGCGAGGGGGGAACCCACGCCGATGTTATTTGGTTGGTCTGGCTCAATGATGCCTGTGGATCAAGGGTCAGCCCAAGATTGTTTCTTCGACCTCGTCGATTTCGCGAAGAGGCAGTGGAAGGAACAATACAACAACATCAAAGGTGAAGAACACTCCTTCGTGGATGAAGCCACTGCATCAGATGTGGCTGATTTTCCATTGGCAAGGTCCTCCAAGACGGGTACTGGCGAAGGGCGAGAAGGATACCGGCGTCATTTTGACCCGATTCACAAGCCGGCCAAGGGCAAAGGCAAGGGCTATGGTCAACAACAGCGACCAATCTTTCAGCAGGCTATTGAGTGCTGGAAGTGCGGTCAGTATGGCCACAAATCCTTTGAGTGCCGCAGTGGATGGAACCGAGGGCAACAGTGGGGTTCGTATGGATCTTACTCAAGCCGCTCGGGAGGGCAGGCCCAATGGCAAAGCTGGAATTGGAATCAGGGCTACTCTGGCAGAGGATGGACTGCTGATCCTTGGGGAAGATCTACAGCATCAAGCTCCTCAGCAGCTCCTCCGGAACCAGTGCGGCCACCTTCAACAGCGACGCCTGTGCCTGACACAATTCCTGCTGCTGGCGACCCTGCCCAAGCAGCCTCTGGATCAGCTCCTGCAGCAGAGCCTCCACAGCAAGTGCCGAGGATGCCGCTCGTGATTGCTGAGGAGTACTGCGAGATCAACGGCCAGCCGCACTTCAAGCGCACCTACAATGACGGGACGGTATACTATAGAGTTTGAGTCTTGGTAGATGTTTCACATCTTATGCCATGATTTTATGCCTACCGGAAGGTTTGGCCGATTGGATGAAAGCTGACCCATGGTCATTCAGTTCAATCGAAATGCACACATCTTCAAAACTTGAAATTCCAACTTGATTAACTTGAAAGGTTTCCCAATTGCTTCAAAAGAAAACGACACCAGCATCCGATCCTTAGTGGTAGTTTTGCGTGTATATAGCCGTGTACATAGGCCTGATACAGTAGCTTTCAAGTTTCCGAGGCAATGAAAGGAGTGGTAATGCTCCTATGCCTTGGCGGAAGCCAGGCCGATGTCGCTTTTGCTATTTCCAAGCACGCGCCATGCCCAGGATCGCCAAAAACATCCGATTACCTTTTTGCCTCATGCATCCGTTGAGCATAGACCAAAGCAACACCAGTAGAGTAATTAAGTTGCCAGTGATGATCTTCCGCCTGCTCTCAGGTCACTTCTGGCAGGCGTGCACACTCCGCTCTCCGTGAAACTGCGGGGCGGCGGGGGGTGTTGTTTAGGGGTCTCACTGTACATACATTGTATATTACTCTTATACCTGTGTTGTTATGGCTCAAGCAAAACAAGCGTGTTTGCTGATGCATTCAGGTTGTTTAACCTGTCAAACAACTTAACATGCTTTAAAACTTGTACTGAACGTCTTCATTTCCCCAACCATGATATCACCGGTGGGTGGAGCCTCTTAAATAGCCAAGTGTTTTGTTAAACTCCAATACTGTTTGGGTTTATGTTGGGTTTATGGCCATTTATTAGTTATAAATGGTTGTAAATGGTGTTATACATTTCATCACTGGGGTTCAAAAATGACTTATAACATCTTATAACATCTTATAACATCTTATAACATCTTATAACTGGTATTTTGGGCCACAACTGTAGCGGACTTGATCTGGAACATTATGGTCATCGTTGGATTTTGTCCAGTAACATTTAGGGGCTTCGTTTTGTAAGCCACAATTTTGTAAGCCACATAAGGTCTGGAACATGATGGATCACATTCTCAGATGCAAACCATGGTGCTGGAATATGTACCTACATTTAGCCCCAAAATAGCTGAAATGTAGGTAAATATTCCAGCACCATGGTTCGCATATGGGATTTGCGTAGTTTTCGGAACCGTAGTTTTCGGCTGAGCTTTCCAACATCGCAGGGCGCGATCCTGGGAGATCCCGGAAAATCTTATGGACGATCACTTAAGTGAACATGGGTGAGTAAATCTGCGGCCCAGAGGCATACCCATGAAAATTCTTATGTACGCAACTATTCATAAAGACATGTAAAAAAAACGGGTGTTTTACTTGGCGTTGATGGGATCACTTTGGTGGTTTACCTAGAATAACCGCATGTAATTCGGCCACAACTTACCATCAGCTTTTGGAACCTTGACTCAACCTTGACTCTGTATTTTTGTAGATGTAGGTGTCTACTTGGTGGCTCATCCCACTTAGTAAGTGAGTTATAACCCCAGTTATAAATGGGATAAGTAGGGTTAATGCACTTGTAACTGGGGTTATAACTCACTTACTAAATGGGATGAGCCACCAAGTGGATTTTCAAGCAAGTGACTCTATTTGGCTTTGGCCAGAAGGGTGTCCTTCCCATCAGGCCCATGGAGCCTGATAGGGATGTTCCAGGATGGTTTTTCGCTAAAAAAAACTGCAGTGATGGCCATGACTATTAGGTATAACTGGTTATTTCACTGGGATTATAGGTTCTATAAATGGGGTGGTGTTAGTAGTCATAACTGGTAAATGACCATAACTGTAGATGATTATTGGAAATTCCAGTATATGATGTTACAAACCATAATTGTCCCACAATTTTCCCATAATTTCCGCATTTTCTTTCCCTTTTTCTCCAAGTTCTTGTTCCAATAGTTTTGGCCCATGGAGCCAAAAGATCCTGAAGCCCACATGGAAACATCCATGTTGAAGGAGCGCCCGTTAGCCATCCCGATACCATGGTGGGAAGAAACAAATGGTGGATTTGCCAAAGTTAGTGTTATTGAATGTTACCAGCTATCATTGGACTAACATCTTAGACTAAACATTGGACTTAATTTATTTATGGCAATCTGAATGGGGAAAATTATGATATATGATAAAACCAACAGATTATACTTGGTTTTGCTGACGATGTGGCGAATTTTGCGGGAAGTCCACAGTTGGACTGTGGGAATCTATCGTTGTGGTGGGATTTTTGATGGCCATTTGGCCAAATCATCCCCAAGTTTCGGCCCACGAACTGTCAATGATCCAAGTTTGGATGAACTGTTATCTGGTTGGTGGTTTGGAACATGGCTTTTAATGATGGTTAATGATGGTTAATAATGGTTAATAATGGTTAATAATCACTGGTTATAGTGGTTTGGAGCATGAATTTTATGACTTTCCATTCAGTTGGGAATGTCATCATCCCAGCTGACGAACTCATATTTTTCAGAGGGGATGAAACCACCAACCAGTTATGTAGGGACATATACTCATAGCGTCATAGTGCTTTGAGGGATGTCGCTATAAAACATACCCTTTGGATCCCTCTGGTAATCTATAAAGTGCGAATCCTGTATACCCATCTCAGATTGCCGGAGGAACTCGTTGTTATTTTACTGACATTTTTCATGTTGATTTTTGTTGATGTTCAAGGTTCAAGACATATTTATGAACCAACATGGATGTAGGAGCAGTCACATAGAATCACATGCTTGGTATACTAGTATATAACTTAAACTAGTCCCTGCGCCTAGAACTACCAACACACTTCTGGACCCAACGAGTCACCACCTACTTGTATGTAGTTTTGACTGTACTTGTACGATGAAATATGTTGCTACACCTTTAGTAAGGTACATGTCACAAAGTCTATCAGCGATGATATAATCAGATGTTGGTGTACGTATATCTAAAACATGTCGTGTATGTAAATAAATATATATGTATATTTATACTTATGTACACAGTATACACATAGTAAAATAGCAAGTGTTCCATTTCCTTTTACATATGAAGATTACACGATGTTGTTTATTGTAGTTTGTCTTGTTTTGAAACCTGCGTGTGAATGTGTGTTTGGATGTAATGAATACTTTGGTCTATGTCATGATGCACTTACATGTATGCATGAAACGATACAAGCACATAAGCATACATACATACATACATACATATATATATGCATGTATGTATGTATATGTATAGTATGATACTAGGCAAGTGTGCTTGGCGTACCTATGCATATGTGTATATATTCATGTATATATATATATATATATATATGTGATTGGATACGTGCATTTACATGCATAAATGCCTAATGCAAATGCACTATTTGTATCAACAAGTATCAATAGTGCATGTGTCAATTTCAACATCTATCAATTTCAGCACTCAACCGCAAAGCCTTTCAATCCACAATCATGTTGATATACAATGTTTAGCTTATCCAGCTGTTTATATATATATCATATATATATATAATTATATATATACACACTCATTTCTGTTTTACATATCTTGTAGCTGCCACCCCCAAAAAGATGCCGAACAGTATTTATATACTTCATATTTCTTCATATCGACCCACCTTTTTGAGTTGGCATCTGTGGGGTTACCAGACATGTTACCCAACCTGGTTGTTTCACATAGCGGTGACCAGAAAATCACCACTCTTATCATCTATGGAATCTATGGGCCATGGCTTCGCTATGCAGCAATGGTTATTCATTATTCGTCCCATTGTAGATCCATGATACTCTATAGTTATGTCCCTTTATTAACTATAAATGGTTATGTCATATGGGATTTTACAGTGGTATACATTTCACAAATTGGCTTGTTTCAGTGACTTATTAACCCCATTTATGTATAATCCCATAGAAATAATCATTTATTATTGGTGCAGTCATGGCCCTTTACCAGTTTTAAATACTTACAATCCCATTAAAAAGGAAAAACAACATTTTATATAATCCGATTTATAACCAGTTGTAACTAATAAATGGCCAGAACTGTAGATATCCAGTTGTAACCATTTATCTGGCCTAACCCTTATTAACCCCTATTCATCACCCTTAAGAATTGGTATTTCGGGCCCTTTCGGGCCGTCTTTCCCAGAACGCAGAACGGCAGTCTCGCCCCGAGGAGAGCGACCCTCGCAACGGCAGCATCGGGAGCGACGCCGAGTCAAAGGTGGATGCCGGGATTTCATGGCAATTTCATGGGGATTTTATGGGGATTAATGGTGATTAATGGGGATTAATGGGGATTAATGGGGATTTCATGTGATTTTATTGGAATTCAGTGGAACTATTCTGAAAATTCATGGTGATTTCACGGGTTTTAATGGGGATTTCATGAAGGTGGTGCCCCAGTGAAGCAAATCGCAAAGTTGGGGGCCACATAAGTCCAATTTCACGTTTGGGTTTATGCTAACCATATCTATGATTTTACTATGGTTTAAAAGCGGACAAGCATAATTGGGCGGGCACCACCTTGTATTGTCGTCGGAAAGTCCCTACATAGATCGGCATTTTTTTTGTGCTTAGCTAGCTAGCAAGTGGGTGAACATACACATTACATCTTCCGCGCTAGTTGCTAAAATAAATCAACATAAATTATGATTACAATATTACAATCACAAAAAATCACCAGTCTTATCAGCTTTTTGTCCGTAATGTTCCGTATTTTGTGTCTCAGTATTAGCCCAACAAAGGTCCCTCTTCTTACAGCACGAAGACGCCACCGGCGTCTGCAGGTCAACCGGTGGCCCCGAGGCTTCGGCTTGGCGTTGCTTGACAGAGGACCTGATAATCCGAAGATGGAACTTGGTAAAATCCTAAAATATTAATTGTTTGAGGCTGTTCTATCTTTTGTGGGGTAACATATGTGTATAATATTGTATAATATTATATATATATATATACATATTATATATGATTACAGTATATATATATTATATTATATATTATATATATATTATATTATATACGTGCTGTTTATATCTTTATACTGTATCATAAGTGATCATTTGGCATATGGGTTTGTATAAGAACGTGTGGCAGACGTCACCCGAGTTAATACTGGAGTGAACCGCCAAGTATACACACATGCCCATATAATGGTGAATGAAGTAAGTATATCTTTATAATACAACTGTATATACATATGATAACGTGTATGTACATATACAAATATGTATATATATATATATAATTATAGTTATTTACGTGTTTTCAAAAATAATCATGTTTCACATGTGTCTGTTGTGTATATCACTATGAGTTGGGGTTGGTCCACCTTGTACTATGCTCTAGGGTCGGGTTCGTTCACTTTGGTCCCACAGAAACTGGCGTTCTATGGAGGTTTCCTAAAATAGGTATACCCCCAAATCATCCAAAATTGAAGATAGTAGGATTTTCCATTATAAGCCATCCATTTTGGGGTACCTCCATTTTTGGAAACCTCCATTTTGAAGCCACCCCCATTTTATGAAGCCACCCGTATGACTTGTGATGGCCAGCTCGCTGACAGAAGGTTTGTCAAAGAATTGTGGTCACTTTTTTCTGTGCCCCAAAAATGTCATGTTGGGCTTGATTTTTGTGATTTTGGATTGGAAATTCAAAAGATGAATAAAATCAAAATAACAAAATTGGAAATTCATATTCCAAAAGTATTCATATTCCAAAAGTAGAATTCAGGACAATTTAACACTTGGGAGTATGTGTCACCAATTCTACTAAAGAGGTATGAATTCACAGCTGATTTTAAGCACCAACGAGTTGGTTTACAATGTATGGTTCAGATAACATGCAGTGATAAATTTCCTTACTGACAGCCATCCAGCTTCCAGCAGGGTCAAAGGAGCTTTGCGTTTGGGAACCATCTGCAAGACTTGTCCAAGCACCGACCTTTGGGGATTTCAGGGAACTGCGGCTCCCAAAGTCAAGTCCCACTCCAATGCTAATCTTACAATACAGGCGAGCCAAGATGGTACACTCTGGTAAATTAACATAGCTATTGAAAATGGCCATTTATAGTGAGTTTTCCCATGAAAAATGGTGATTTTCCATAGTTACGTTAATTTACCAGAGGGTATGGGTCTTGGCCATGTGGAACAATGACTGGGAAAGTTTGAATGTCCAGATCCGGGAGACCAAGCTGTGCAGGAACCCATCAGCCAAACACTGGGACCGCCTGGACCAACTCCACACCTGGTGGACACCCCATTTGTAACGATATTCAAAATAGCTGGTAGTTCGGGTTTTACCTGTTTATAACCTGGTAGTATGCAAAACAATGTTGACGCATGTTTGTTGGCTCCGTTCTACATGTTTTTGTTTTTTTATGTTTTTTCTTTTTTTTTTGAATATGCTCTTCTTTCCCATCTGCGTGTAGCTAGACCCTCAATCAACCATAATCAACCCCCACTAAAACCGGTTTAAGATACACGTTTACAATCTTTGTTTACGCACTTTCCTGGGCCAATTCATGACACTGCAAGGTTGTGTTTAGTGAGACTTTTCGTGGCTGGCACCGCTTATCGCAACCTGGCAGCAGTTTGGTGACCTTGAACATTGGTTGTCTATACCCACTTAGTTCCACTTATAGGGACCCATTTGTTAAAATTGGTAACCCTGATTGACAAAGCAGGGATTGATTAAGCCTGGACAAACACTAGAACGCTTCTTTGGCACCGCTTGATGCCCAGCCCATTCGGGCTGGTTCCATCCATTTCCTAGAAATCATTCAGCCAAGTGTTTGTTTTTTCTTCTATCATGTTTTTCTTGATCAATATTTAGTTTACATTGTTGATCATCAACATCATTTGACACCGTTTGGATTCCATTTACCTACAAGTCAACGACTTCAAGGTGGTTCCCTCCAGTTACAAATTGGTTTTGGTTTTGGTTTATATTCCCAATTAACTCTAGATATGTTTATCATAAACCCTAGTTACTAGTTATTGAAGTTATATAAACCAACTTAGCTAACTGGGGCACCAGCTTGCATATGGTTTCCAATTTCCATTTTTTCAATCATTGAATCCCCTTAAAACAATCCTTATGATCCCTTTAGTCGTCCGACTAAATCGCCATGGACTCACCATTTCCCCATGTCGACTCCAGGTCAGAGGTGGCGGCCAGCTGCGACGTCGGAAACATCGACCTGGCGGAAAACGGCGAAAGTTCTGGAGCAAATGGTGCTCTACCAGACGCTGAGATTTTGAAAAACAAGCCCTGTTCCAAACTGTTGCAAAGATGTGGTTTTAAACCCGTATACTTAGTATTAGCCCTACTTGTACATTGAAATCCCATCTAGATTCCATTAAAATCCCATATAAACCATTCAATAAATCAGCATACAAATGATTCACCGTATAAATCACCAATAGATCCCATACAAATCCTACATAAATCACTCAATGGCATTTCTATTTGTTCCCGCCCCCTTCGTTCGTGGACGTCGCAGTTGCCACAGGAAGGTGCGACAGCTGAAGACTCTGAGCGACGAGGAGATGAAAAAACATCAGATTGATGTGGCCGCTGGTATTGCGTGGGGAGTGGGTCAACTGATTGGGGAAGCAACAATACTGGTTGGTGGTTTGGAACTAGATATATACCCTCTACCCCAGATGACCCTCGATTTAGATACCCTTTTCAGAATACATCCCTGGGGCCAAAAGAGGCTCTTTTTAACCAAAGGCCGTATTTTGCAAAAGGCCGTATTTTGAATATGGATATATAGCAACATCTCCCCACATGATGTTATCTAAGGTTTATTTGATATTTCATCATCCCAACAAATTAGAATGCGATGAGTTTAATCTTTCCATCCCTTAATATCCCCATCATCACCCCTGCCGCTTCTTCTCAAGCGGAATTTTGACCATGCCATCGAAGTGGTGATGGATCTACGCTGGCATTTTGCCAACTGAAGGCCAGGACCTGGGCACCGGTGGTCAACTAATATTTCTGGGATAACCCATTGGGTTCCACACCCTAAACTCGGAGTAGCTAGATCATCATATTGATCATCCCAAAATAGGATGGCACCATTATAGAGCAAACCAATTAAAGAGATAGTAAAAGGATGTGTGAACTATGGGTAGGCAACATCTTTAATCTATATATCAGATTGATTCATAACCCCAACAAGTCATACCACCACAGGATGAATATTTAGAAATAAGGTTATTTGAGGATGTCAAACCCAATGCATGTTTTCTAAAAAGGCCGCCAAACTAAAAAATCTTTGGGGCATATGGTTCCAAGCCAGTTATCGGAAAAAAAGAACTATGTGGGCAGCTCAATGTAAACAATTTTGTTTGTGGTGTGCTATATCCATTGGCTACTCAACTTATTTTTTGACCTCGTTGTTGTTTATTTTCTATATCCGCCTGAAAACCTGCATGGCCATATCTTTCAGCCCAAGCCGGTAGCCAGAACACGTGGGTCTCATCTTAGTTTGGGCATGGCGGATGCGCCAAATCTAGATGGCATTGCCGCTGAATGGGACGCATGTGACATGGTCAGGGAGCACATGAGGGTCAAGGGTTGTTTGTTTGCCCCTGCACTGCGCTGTGCGGTGCCAGAGCTCACAGTGAGCTGTGGGGAGCGCAACTACGAGGTTTTGGTTCCTTTAGTTAAGCGACTTCGTTTACCCAACGATGAGGTTAGCCAGGTCACAGTTCCTGCAGTTGCGAAACAGAGTTTTCTCTCAAATTTGGTACTTTGTCGTTCTTTCTTGGTTTGGTTTTTGAGTTGTTAACTTCGTTGTTGCTTTTCACATGGTTCTTTCCATGATAAGTTCAATTGTCATTGGTTCCCCAAACATCCCCGCCACCATTCATTCCTTGCCAAATTTAAGGATCAAACAGCTCTACATCAGGATGAAGCTTCCATGTCCTGTCAAGAGGGATATCCAGAAGGAGGCAAAGCTCGCCAAAGGTTTCATGGTTTTGGTCAAGAAAAAGTTGAACCGCGATGTACTTTGCAGAAGCAAACTTTTTCAAAAGTTGATGACTCTGGTTTTTCACCCTGAGACTAGCTTTGAGGACAGGGTTGTAAGAATCAAGCAAACACAGGAGTTTCAATTTGTTTCAACTGTGCTTATTTAGATTCTATTAGGGATCAGGTTTTGTGAGACTTAGTTTCAAAACCCTAGGACACTGACATAACCATGACTGACGAACCTGCTGCCGACAGTGGACCTGACTGTGACGATGGTATGGACATGGATGACATCGGCTCTGATGTTGACCCTGACAGTGATGAAGGTGAAGACATCCTTCAACCCCATGAGATGTTCCAATGCATGCTTGAGGATGAACCCAAGTCTCCCATGACGCCTGCCCACGCAAGCTTTGACATCTTTGACTCCCAGAACCTCTCGCCCAGCCATGAAGATGATGAGAAAGTGCCCCTTTCCCAACCAGAGTCACCCATGCATTCCCCAAAGGTTGATTCCAAGAACCTTGAGATGGTGAAGGAGGACAAATGTGTTGTGATCGACGACACCCCCGAAAAAGCGACAACCATGACGGCTGATGAGCTTAACATGGAAATCCTCCGCATTCAAAAGGCTTTGGCCAGTGCCAAAAGGGAACAAATGGCCCAGACATTCAGCTTTGAGTTATATAAAGCAATACTTTACCTTCAGCTTTGACCCTTTCAAAGGTAGATGCGTCCTCCCAAGCCAACTCCTCTCTCCCTCTCTCTCTCTCTCTCCCTATTTGTTTTCCCATTCGTTTGTAATTAACACAAAGAAGCTAAGGAAAGCCAAGCAGAATTTGGAGGCCACCAAGAACCCGGTTGTTGTCATGGACAGTTTGCCCTATGGAGCGGACACTGGTGACACCTTACCTCTCGCCCCCCATGAACTGGACAGTTTGGCAGAGAGCTTCGATGCCGAGGAGCCTGAATTCCCATCTCCACCCCCTCTTGTTTCTAGATGAAATTATTTTTAAGGGCGACTGTGGGATTGGTATTCCTTTTGCTGTTCCAGACCGTTTGGTAGTCCCAACTTGTTTGAGATAGATTGTTCCTTCCCGAGGTGACCTTTTATCACTTTCTTATATACCCTTTCCCATATACTTAGTGGCCTGCCAGCTGAGGTCCTACGCCGGGCGCAATTTGCGTTGAGGGAAGTTGAGACTGCCGAGTCTGGGGATGGGACAGCAGCCGCACCTGGGGATGGAGCAAACCCTAAACCAAAAGCCAGGGGGCGACCTCGAGGAAAGGCGAAAGGAAAGGCAAAGGCAAAGGCGAAAGCAAAAACAAGTGCCAAGAGAAAGAATCACGACACAAAGGAAAACTCAGATGAACGCAAAAAGGATGAGATCCCTGATGAAATGGAATCCAGTGCCTTGGATGCTCCCCATCTCACGGATACAGCTTTGGAGCCTGAAACAAAGCCTGCTGAGCCTACTGACTCAAAGGATGAAACTGACCCAGACAAGAATCACAAGGGGTTGGGTATGGATGCCAACAAGCCTGATGAAACACCAGGTGATCACCAGGCGAAACCAAAGGTAACTCGAAAGCGAAAGGTCGCACAGGCAGACCCAAAGCAAGGTGATTCAGTAGGCAATGAGCTTGCCAAGAATGAAAACAAAAAGAAGAAGAAGGATCAGACCAAAGTGGCACCTGCACATGAGGCAACATCAGCAAACCCCAGCACTGCAGCCCCTGCCCCTGACACTGGGAATGGTGATGGTCACAAGGGTGAAGCAGTGACACCTTCTGCTGAACCCAAGATGAAAGCCAAGAAAAGAGCAGCCCCCGGAGAAGCCCAGACCTTCGCTCGCAGGGTTCAGCCAAGCAGCACGGTTGGCAAGGCAAAGTGGCTAGCTTTGAGGAAAGCTTTCAACCAGCACATCAAGCCCAGGGTGAATTTTTTCTCGGCTCATGAGGAGCTGTGTTTTAAATCTGTTTGCAAGTCATTTTAGAGATATTTTGGTTCAGCACCCAAGGAGTCCAAGGTCAATTATCACCGGCTCTGAAATGTTTATCTTGTTTGTTTGCCTTTTCCTTCTGCATCCCGGACCTTTCCAAGTTTTGTGGTTTTTGTTTTGTCTGTGCGTTTGGAGGTAAAATGGTTTCAACATCAAATATATGTTACATTTGTTTTGCTGGGCATCATGTACATAGATCGATCAATGTAATGCTAAAATATGCTAAACGGTTGGTTCTTGGGCCCCTTCCAATATCTTAAGAACCAGATTGGGATCAAGGTTGGGTGGAAAATACCAAGGTTGGATTGAACTAAGATCCCAACCCACTAGCTCCCAATGTCAATCCTACAGTAAAATATTATATAATATATATAGCCAACATCTTATTATATATATAATCCATATTCGTACCTTACACTAGCTTATATACAGTAAACTAATATATCTCATTGGCTATGTCCATGTTCCCCCATTGAATATGTATCTCTCCAATTATTGGGCCCTGCCAGGACAAGTTCTGGAAGTACTCTACCAACCTTTGGAAGGAGACGGATGTCACCGAGGACAATGTGGATGACCTCTCCCAGCATGCAGCTGCTGGGTATCTGGCAGAAATCGAGTGAGGGCTTTCCAGTCGGCTGAGCCTGCCACAGGGGAAAAAACACAAGTGTTTGGACATGTTTTCATTTCAAGCCAGGGGATTGCCACATGTGTTTTAATATAGGAAAGGTGGCTGAGATCTCAGAACTGGTGCGCTAGCATCTTAAAAAAGAATGCTCGGAACATTTATCCAAATCGTGGGGGAACTCATTGCGCTTAGCTTCCCCAAGCTCTTGCAACAGTGCCATGGTTCACCAGGGAAGGAACCAGCAGTGATGATTACAGTAAATATATTTGTGCAATTATGCTTCCAAAACTGTATTACTTACTTTGTTCTGAATAGCGATGTCGATTACATGTCGAGGATTGGTGGATGCTAGCCACTTAGATTTCACATGTTCTATCCAGCAGGTTCCAGTGAATGGCCACATCTTGCCTTGTCCCTGCAACAAGATTCAACACTGTTGCCGCTAGCATTGAGGAAGATGCGCTTGGAGAAAAAATGTGGCAAAACACCCGGGTTCAGATTAGGATATGCATTTCTTTAGCCATATTGATCCACTGACACAGGGCCCCCCCGATCATTGTGAATCTAGCACTATTCATTCCCAAACTGTTGGATATCAGAAATCAAAGGTAAATACGTATTTGAAACCTTATCACTGTTGGCTAAGTATTGACGAGGTTAGCTTCATAATATGTGCTGGAGCGGTGAAATTCCTGAAGGTGAATTATATTCTCACCATTATTCCAAATTTTCCTTCAAGGTCAACATATTTGATCACCAGGAACCATTGGGAGAAGTATAACCTCGCAGATCTAGCAGTGCCCCCACTTCTCATTTCCCAGCTGGTCTCTTTCCCATCGCCAGGCTGCCTCTCAAATGAGCAAGCGGCGCAGAGAAGAGGAGATCCGCTGGCCTGGCATCGCTTGGGTGGTGCATATGGGGCATGTTTCATTTCCTGCCCCTTGCAGATTGATTCAAGCTTCTTAAGTGTGTTGCCAGTGCTTTGCATCCCAGAGCCTTTTTGATCCAACCAAACCAGTCCTAGAGGGTCCATTTCCAGCCATGAAGCAAGACCGTAAAGCCAAACTGGACACTGTCTTACATCGGCTCCATCATTTGAAAGCACCTAAGGCAGGGGTTTGTTTTTGCAATTTTGGGGCTCTTACCATTATAGTTATAGAAAGCAACATGTTGGTTCGTAAAGTGTTGGTATGTGCACATGTTGGTATAGTTGGATTTGTTAAAGCTGCCCCTGCAGGTGTTGATGGCATGTGTGGTACTTCTTTGTTGCAACCCAGCACATTTTTAATGGTACAGTAGATTGGTATTTTTGGGGGGGCGAAAACATGAACAGTTTTGAGTAGATAGCTGGTTCAACAGGGTGCCCATCCTTTGGGTTCAATGGAAAAATCGATTGGGAAAAATCACCATACGAGCATGTTCCCCTGCCCAGAAGTACTCCTACGTGGAGCTGTTTGCAGGGCAAGCATGGGTGGCTAGATGCATGAAACATCAAGGTCATCCCACTGCAGCTCTGGATGTGATTTATGGGAACCCACTTCCGGGAAAACAAGATGCCATGGACTTGTTGTCGGATCCTGGCTTCTCGCTGCTTGTATGTGCAAGAGTACAGTTACTATAAACATTAGCAAACATCTTCCCATATTCATTGTCAAAAATTATTGTTGCTTAGTTCTTCCAAATGAGAATTGTTAATGTTAATGCATGTGTTTCCCCCATGTTGCTGATCCCTTGCTTTACTGTAAGGTTAGCGTTGCTCACGATTTTGAATGGAAAGATGGGAGCCTTCCTATGTGTTGCTGGTCTTCTTTGTTCTAGCTTCGTAAGCATTTCAGCTGGAACGCACATGCGCACCCCTAGCAATCCACTTGGGCGGATTGGTGTTCCAATGGTGGATCTTGGAAACGCTCTCGCTAGCCGGACTCTGGGATTGAAATCATATTTGCAGTATCCCCCATATCTGTTTATAAATTGTCCCATACTTACAATGCAATGGGAACCTCTCAGGAAATCTTGAGATCAAAAGGTTTTAAGTGAAAAGAATCGTTTACAAACCCTGTGGCCTCCGTGCCAACCCAGGGTTGTAAAATGGAAAAAAATGTAGGTGTATGGTTGTCGACAATCAATTCCCATTTGGATTCCGTCAAAAAGTTTTCAAATGCCTTGGATCAATTCAAACAAATTATGAAATATGGTTTCATGGTGACAAGACATCATTAGTTTGTTTGTTTTTCCATTGTTACACCATTGAAATTAATTGTTGGCCATCCTTGAAGATAAAGTGTTGGGCTCACCGGCCCGGCCCAGGACTATGCTTCTTCTATTTGCCGTTTCTGCCATGGACGGCGCCTGGCTCTTGGAGCAGCCACGGTCGTCAGTCTTGCCTTGGCACCCCAGGGTGCTGCAACTCTTTCGGTTGGTCCCAAAGGTGGGATAGCTGGGTAAGAGCTGTGATGTTCTGTTATGGTGTTTTTTTACTTCAGAATAAAAGGTCTCAAAGCAAAACAATATGCCATATGCCGCAATTATGATGCTCGAAATTTCTAGAACACGCCTAAAATCAAAAGGTTTCGAGCATCATAATTGCGGCCCCGCAAATTTGGGATTAGGCACTTTGGGGTATACTAATGGAACTTTCACCCTCCATGTTACCCAGTAAGCTTCCCCATTGCACCCCATTCTTTATTTCTTTGTGGTCTGAAACTATATTGTCGGCAATGTTTGGCCATTAGAACCCTTGTTTTATATAGCTGGATATGGATCGAGTTTTAAACCCTAGGTGTCCCATCCAATCGATTTCCAACAATGACGTTCAAACATTCCCTATGCATGCCCCCCAGGTATTCCAAGCAGTGTGGTGGATGGGGCACTATGGAAGCCTGACCATGAAACGCCACATAGCATGGTCGAATTGCTGTACTGTAAATTGCTTAGACCTTGGAGTCATGGCAAAAGAGTACCAAGAGAAGCATTTCCGCCATGGAGCCAAATCAGCTCGTACCTATAGAAGCAAATCTGGCCGAAAGGCCTACCATGGCACAAAGTTTCTGAAACGTACGGGGATTCCCTGTCAATTATTAATTATGGTTTTCCTATGTTTTTTTTTTAAATTGTATGTTATTAGGGAAGTTTTGGAAATCAATGTGTTCTGGGGGCCCAGCGCCATCTAAGGACCTACCCTCCAAAATTTGGAAAACGAATGGTCCAGCTGTTTCCCCGTTTCATTGCCAAGAAGGAGGCTCTACCAGAGATCGCTTTCACCGAACCAATCCAAGATGGGTTCTTTGTGTTCAGCCAAGTGGAATGGGATGACTGGTGGGATTGTGCAAACATGAAAACCGTGTTTGCATATTTACGTGGTTCCACCGATTTAGAACTTGGGGAATGGAGAAATTATCTCCCTACCCATATCTAATTTATGGAAACTGTTTTGTGGTGCTTGCAACCTGCCACATGGCGTGGGTTTTCCCATTTAGGTAAAAATTCAGGGATCCCAAACTGAAGGACCGAGCCTGCAAAAATGTTGATAGCTGGGGAGGTGATAGCGGATGTTGATGACACTGGGGCCACCCATCTGCCTGGGAAATCAAAACCCTCAAATGGTTGATAAGGTTGTGTCAGATTCATCCAAGAATACCCATGGGACATATGGTGATAGGGCAAATGGTTTCCAAATTATCCACATAACATATGAGGGCTAGCGGGTGCTATTGGGGTATGCTGTCCCAAGTATTCTTTTCAAAGGGTTCCTTCCACAAGCGGTTGCTAGTGTTCCCCGCTCTACCCAAACTATATAATGGCCCATATTGTTCTAGCATTTGGATTTGAAAGGTTTCATCCCAACATTTGGTTAACTTCAGGATTTTGGAATTTACACTAACTTGGTTTGACAATCCTCAATGGGTATTCTTCTTGATCCAATAATTTTCTGGTCTATATCATGATTTATCAAAATGCATTGTATTTTATCATGATTTATTATAATTTATGATAAGTTATCATGATTTATCATAATTTATATAATGATTTATCATAATCTATCTTGTTTTTGTTTGTTTTTGGGGAAACCCTTGGAATACGTACCAAGTAGGGACAAAGTACGAACCGGGTACGTACCCAGGATCTGACCCGTACAAAGGCCGTATTTTGCCCGTATAAGGCCGTATTTTTGCGTACAAAAATACGTACTTTTTCCGAACCCGGGTTTATTCCCTCTTTTGGTGAAATAGGCAATTTTCAGGTGATTTGCCAAATTTTTGGACAAAATGAGTGGTTTTTGGGAATATCCTGAGGGTGTTGCCATCTTTTCAGCCCAGTCCGCCCTCTGAGGGTCTCGGCTCAACATTCCTCGGGCGTGAACCTGCACAAAGCTGGCCATGCCAGTCAGCAAAAGGGGTGCGGTACCCTCAAAGCAATGGTCATGCAGTGAGCTTAAAGATGGCGAGCAGAAGTTAACTGCTGTTAAGCGGGAGCCCGAGGATGACCTTGAATCGAAGATCAAGGAACCCATTTATGTCATATGGCATGTGGTGGTGTATGTAGGATGTTTAAAGGTAAAGGTCTTCCCCATATGCCTTCTTGAACCCCATTGCCACTACCAAGTTTACTGGTGGTCGCCCAGTTTGATGCCTTCTTGATAGGAGTATGAGAAAGAATTGGCCAAGATGAAGTCTGCGGCGCTTCAAGTTTCTTGGATTAAGTGACATGGGTTTCTCTGTGAAAAATGTCTGTGCTACTTCAAGATGCTTATTAATGATTCATTAGGGTACTCATCAAGATGATATCATATGAACTGATAACGGATATCCCTGTGAATATCATGATGTTTGGAATTGTTTCAAGTATACCAGCTCGGGGAAGCTCCTGGACTGAGGCTTCTAGTCAAGGCGATGCTGCTGCTGGAGGACATGCCTCTCCCGAAGATGAGACGCAACCAGATACTTGTTTTTGCCTTTAAACTTGGGGGGTTGATACCATGTAGAATCATGTGAACCAATACAAATAAATCAGTCTACAGTTCCAGCAGCCTTCATTCATCTTGTGTTGTTATACATTCAATGGCATTTTCAAATGAGGCTACTGCGGATGAGCTAGAAGCTTCTAAGCGACCCAAAAGGAAACCACCAGTGAAAGCGGCAGCCAAGTCGGTGACTGCACCTCCGGTGAAGCCATCATCACCGAAGCCGTCACCTGGCCAGCCGTCTCCCAACCCAGCACCTACTAAGCGACTGAAAGGGAAGCAGCCCAACTCAGATGATCCGTTGAAGATTATCCAGCAGTTGCAGGAGGCTCTTCATTATGTGGTGATTTTCCCATCATTGTTCCCAATATGCTCAAAAAAAACAAAAGTTCCACATGTATACGATGACCCTTTTATCTATGTAGTTTTCTCATTCCTTAACTTGCGTTTTGGGGGAGGCCAACAAAAAGATGGAAGAGGAGATGATGAAGCTACGAGCCCAAACTTCTAAGCCAACCAAGTCCAAAGGATCTGCCTACACGACTCCGCCCCCAAAGGTGGCTGCCCCTTCGCCAGGAAAGAATCCCAGTTCAGGGTCGGGCAAAACCTCTGTGAACCCACCCCCGGAGCGACCTGCTCCGGCAACTGAAGGTGCAAAGTTGAATCGGCTTCGCCGATTGTGTGAGAAAAAGCCTTCAGGCCGTTGCAATGTCCCAGCCGCAGTTCACGAAAAATGGCTTAAGTCAAACAAGCAGGAAAAGGAAGCAATGATTGACGAGCTAGAGTCAGTGAACTGGAGTAAGGACAGGGACGAGTAAAACACATATTTGTCAAACCATTCTTGCATCAATTTTTCAAATCCAAGTTTCTTCAACCTTGGGGGAGACCTCTACCTTTCCTACCTTGTTGCAGGGTTTGTTTGTCAGCCGAATCACCAAGACCATTTCCCAGAAGAAAACTTTGCAGCGAAAACAGAAGAGAGGTTGGTTCACCAAAGAGCAGATGCAGCACTCCTTGGGATGGAGTTTGTCGTTTTCTTAGATCCTAGATTGTAATACCACACCCCAGCGTTCATCCAATTTGTCTTGCCTTGTCCATTCTGCAACGCAAGGTCGTACATCAAGTGCGCCATCGAGTACTGTGAGAAGCCTGGCAATGAGCGACTGTGGAAGATGCTTCCTTGCAACTATCAAGGGAACCTGGGACATGGGGTGCCATATATCCTTGTATCTCTCCGACATTGATTCTCATAATTGTAGGGAATCCAGTGCATACCACAACCACACATATATAATATAATATATAGTATATAGTATATAGTACATAGTATTTAGTATACAATTTATAGTATATAGTATATAGTATATAATATTACCAAACACCATATTCAGAACATGTTTGCTTTGTTTGGTTTTTCCTTCTCCTGAGGAAGGATCGGTACAATAAGAAGTTGAGAAAGTACTATGTTGTATATGGTGAAGAAGATGATGACATCTCCGAGAATGAGGAGATGCATCAGCAACATGAAACTGGTGAGGTGACCTGGCCCAATTAGGTACACAACACTGGCCCCCTACTGGCCCGGCCTCTGCCATCACAATCCTTCACTCCATTCCAACCTCAGGCGAAGGAGGCCGTGCAATTCCAGAGAGTTGGTGAAGAGGCGGGCTTCATGGAACCCGATTCGGATGAGGATGACGAACAGGAGAAAAAGGCAGAAGCGGTGAACACTGCAGCCAAGGATTGGGGCAGAGTACATTTGTCCCCTTACACTTGTTACACACACACATGGGTTCCCCAAAATGGATGGTTTTAAATGATAATCTGAATAAAATGGATGATTTAGGTGTACCCCCATTTTAGGAAACCCACACATATTAGGAGATCTCCTTCACTTTCTGAAAGTATCCACAATAAATGGTAACTATGTGTGTATAATTTGTCGGCATACTTAGGACCCAGGATTGCTTAGGTAACTCTGATTCTGAAAAATCAATATTGGGAGATCAGCGCATTTGTTTGGAGGAGTACCAGAAGTTTGTGACCTTTACTTCATCCCTGCTGTCTCGGTCCTCTAAATTGTCTGATTTGATTGGGCAATTGGAATCAGAGCTTGGTGACAAAGCTGCTGACAGCACTGATGGAAAACGTGTGGCTAAGTTCTCATCCCAGTTTGTCTTAGCATGTTGGGTGTGTACTCATGTGTGCACATAGGTTTGAACATCATCCCAAATTCTCCACCGCCCCCTGGTTTCTACCAATGCCCTACTTGCTCAGGTGCGTGCACAACTTGGAGAGCGCCATCGAGCTTCTCAACAAAGAGTTTGCAACCTGCGAGATCTTGAAGTTGGATGCAGCCCCTCTGCGGGATGAGAAGACCCCCATGGCGGAGTCAGACTCGTATCTTGCCTTCACGTTTCTTACCTTCATTACATTTAGATGCCACTAAAGCCAAGATAATTTCCTACCAAAAAAGTTGGAAGACCATTGGCTTCTAAATGGACCCTCATTGTTGAGGGTATATATCATGAGAAAAAAATATGCATGCAATACTAGACACGGATTTCCAAGGGGGTCCATGGTGTCCCACAACTTTGACAGCTCTTGAGGTTGCAGAACAAGATGTCCAAACAGATCCGGGAGTCTACCGTTGCGTGCCTTTACTGCATTAATCTCGCTGCGCTTCTGGCCTCATTGCTGTGACTGCTGGTTCCCATTCCAATTTCACAAGGTTGGCCACAGTGACAACTGCGGAGGTTGGGGCAAAGAAACTCGACTGCATTACTGCTATAGCCCAGGGTGCAGCAAGAAACTGAGCTGTATTAATATTTGTTATATACATGACAATCTTCTTTCAGATTTATGTTCAATTCATTTCCCTATTGGCCCTATTTATACTTCTGGGTTGGACTGGGAAAGCCCATGCATATCCTATGATTGTTGGACATGCATGCTGATAAATAATGATCATCTCCCCAAACGGCCCCAGGAACATCTTGCGGGCTTTGAAGAAAGCCAATGAGTCATGAGATCTGTGAGCCTTGGCCGGCCCATGTGAATCATGGGCGTGTGTTCTTGGGACTCCTATGAGTCTAATTTTGTGGGCAGCCATGTGCAGAACATGTGGCCTGGTGAAGTTGTGATTTGGGGTTACCTGCAGCAGCTGGTAAAGTCTTGCAATATGTTTTTCAACCCAAGATATGGATATTTTTTGAATGTCAATAAATTTCAAAAGAACAACAAAACAGCTCCTATGTTTTCCAAACTTGCTTGCTGCAGCAAAGCTGAAATGGTGGTTTTGACCGCCCCTGTCTATGGACAATCGGACCGGATGCATCCGTGCCTGCAACATAGCGGCATGTGACAATGGAAACTTTGGGGATACCAATGGCGCTTGATGGAACAAAAAACTATTACATGCATGTGCAGAGTATTCCCCATTCAGCTCCTGGGCCCAAAGCCCAAAGTCTCCCAAGGGCAACATCGCCAACATGCCAGGCCCAAATGACTTGGATCCCGTGCTACAAGGCTTTGCAAAGCTCATCGCTGATGGAGCCAGGGCCTTGTATCTTTAGTCCTGCAAGAAGGGCCAATCCAAAATCGAGATTAAACTTTGACGGGTTCTCAACATTTCTTTCTTGTGCAACTCATTGGCCCAGTAAGGAAGCTCATACATGTACAACACATGTGTCATTATTTGGAAGGTCCTAGGTAGCAGGTAAGTTGAAATCTGGATCTGTTGTTTACCCCTTATGTATTACGGGCTTAACACCCAAGACTTTAGATATGGCAGAACAACAATCCATTTTACAAAAAAAACAATACCCCTCAACATTTTGTTTCCCTTCATCGTGGATTGAGCCATGGATGAACTCATGGATCTTCTCTCCTACCAGTGCCCTTTTACTGGACGGAAACGAATAGCTGGCTGTGAGGATGGCCAACTATACACAGTGTGTCTTGGCAAACCTGCCAAAATCTTTCAAATCTATGGCAGGGATATGTTTTTGTTGGGGTTCACAATGATTAATTAATCTGTTTGTGTTTCTTCACAGCTTAGGAAAAAACAAAGTGAGATTCCTTCTGATGGTCAGAGCCGATCTTCAACATCTCCGGAAAATGTGGGTGATGCTATGTTCATGGAGTATTTCACAAGGGACGCCCCAACAAGGTCATGTGAAAAACCACCTGCTCGATCAATCACTGAAAACAGTCCTGGTGAGAAGTTGCCACCCATCAGCGCTGCTTCTCAGCTCATGGGATGTTGTAACTAAAAGAAAACAGTTTTGTTTGGTTGATGATGGCCACTCAGAATTTTTTATATTTTATCTACATTAGTTTGGGGATGTATGTGCATGGATTCCCTCATAACCATTGTTCTTTTTAAATTGCCTTATGCTCCCAAAGTACCAACACTGCCAGCCAAGGATGACTACAACAAGTTGAAGTTACTTGGTGACAGTTTTGACGCTGCCACATTTGATTGGAACTTGACAAAGCCATTTGGCCTGTTGAACCGCTGTGCTCCGGAGCCACGAACCGGCCAACCCACATGTGGCAAAATTTTAGCCTGGGCCAAGGACAAAGTTACTTCCTTCCGTGAACGTATGGGAATCAGAGTTTGTGTTTTCAAAGTGGGTGTGACGGCAAATCCCATTACAAGGTACCATGCCTATCTTGACCAAGGCTTTACTTCGATGTGGGTTATTTCTGTTTCACCCAGCTTGGATTTAATTCACATGCTTGAAGCTGCCCTAGTCAGTGAGTTCAACAAGCATGTGGGCTGCAGGAACAAAGAAGGTTCAGGGGGTGAGGGTGCCTTAAACAAAAAACAAAAGACCCCACCCCCATACTTTCTGTATGTCACGGGGGGTCGCGCTGACCAATCTCGCAGGGTAGGATGACAACATGGTCAACCGCGAAGGTCTGAAAAAATGTGCTGACCACCATGGTTCGATCAGCTCTTTGCAGGGCATGCATGGCAAAGTGCACAGATAGTACTTGCTGTAGTATCCTTTCAAAACACCACCATCAAGTTTCATCGATGCATTTTGACTTCACAACAGTTTCTGCATGGCTTTGCGCTACTTAGGCCTGCTGCAAGCACGTTGTGCAGATTGCCCAGAGAGAGGTTGAGTCGAACCCGCGCGCTAGCCAAGCGATGAGAGAGTTTTCTGCCATCAGAGAAGCTGATGCTGAGATTGGAGCTCGGCGTGTTTTGGTGAAACATGGGCTGTCGGCCCCTGTTGAACTTTCTACCCTTGATTTGGGTGATTCTAGAGATATGAAAAAATTTCCATGGTTAAAACCAGCCAGTTGGTTTCAACACCTCCTCGACATCGGTGCTTTGCAGCGACAACTGGTTGGAGTTTCAACACTGCAGAAAATGAGAGGTGTGCTTCAAGAGTTTTGGGATAGATACCGGTGCTTAGATGATGGGCATCCTGTGTACAGCTTGCAAAATGCAGGCGTCCTTTCTTTAGATCGGCTGATTCCATTCTACAGTCATTCGGATGAGGGCCGGACATTTCGAGATGCTCCTTTGTTCGTTTTGAACATTCATGGCGTCATTGGCCGTGGCACAGTTGCATACCTGAAGGGTAACAAGCATCGTGCTCCAGTGGCTGAAAATTCCCAGGGCCTCAATTATGTTGGGAACACATGGTCAACACATTTTCTGATTGCGACAATGATGAAAAATGTGACTACTCCAGAAACTTTGTCAGCACTGATGTCTGGCTTTGCGGCGGATTGTAGGTCTTTGCTGCATGAGGGACTCGGCAGTGGCATGGACAGATTTTGGTTCATCCATTTGGGGAGCAAGGGTGACCTCCCGGCACTTGCCAAAATTGCCCGTTTCACTCGTACTTTTGGTCATGCCCCCAGAGCTTCGAAATCAAAAAAGCCATCCCGAGGAATTTGCTGGAAATGCCTTGCAGGTCAAGAAAAGGATGACCGCAACCATCGCCCAGTGTTTCCTTTCGAGGATGTGTCGTCCAACCCCATTTGGGAAGGTACAATCTGTCAGGAAGTTGCTTGGGAAGAAAGACCTTCAATCCTAGAAGGTTTGGATTTGGATGATTCAAGGGCAACCAAATTCTTTCAGAGCGATTTTTTCCACAACGTCCACTTGGGAGTACTCAAGAGTTTCTGCTCCAGCGCCTTAGTGAGCTTGGTTGAGGCCAACCCTCCTTTGCCATGTTTTGAAGGTTTGGGGTCGGTAGACAAGAAGTTTGACCGACTTTCAACCATGTACCAGCAATACTTTAGGGACCGAGGCAAGAAACCATGGGTTTCAGAGCTGTCCAGAGATTTGGTCTGTTGGCCGATGTCTTCGACATGCCCAGCTGCCAAGTGGAACAAGGGCATGGCATCGACGGAAATCCTGCGATTCATTGATTGGTTTGCAGTCCAGTTTCTGCCCAATTCTGATGACCCCATCATGAAATCCATCGTTCTTTGGCAGACTTGCTTTGGCACTAGGTTCCTTGTTTCATCTTGTTCCATATAACTTGCATACCCTTTGGGTTCCTCATGCGAATTGTTTTTTTCCACCCCCTGTGGCTTGCTGAGGCTGCCTGCGCAAAGGCAATGAACGTTGCAGTGACCTTCTTGTACCGGAATGGGCTTTGGCTGAGAGATGTTCAGGCAAGAAGGCTATCGGCATGGCTTTTTGGGTTTTTGGCACACTATGCCATGTTGGCGAGCCTGACGTTGGCTGCTGGGAAAGCACGGTATCCTGTTTACCCAAAGTCTCACATGGTTTGTCACACCGCTGTGCTG
This sequence comes from Cladocopium goreaui, assembly GCA_947184155.2. Taxonomy (NCBI): domain Eukaryota; class Dinophyceae; order Suessiales; family Symbiodiniaceae; genus Cladocopium; species Cladocopium goreaui. The sequence goes on along the minus strand of CAMXCT020003602.1, from coordinate 94,694 downwards.
TCGCCATTGGCAACAGCATGCCAACAGGCGGAAGACTTCATAGGGAAGCCTTCCAAAGTTTCACGTTCCACCAATATAAGGCAAGCCCATAGATCTGTAATTTGGAGAAGTTTGATTAAAATTCAGTTCTGTTTGCAGGAAGCTGCGCTTGATGAACGCGGCATGGATTCATACCCAGATTTGTGACAGATTTCCTTGGCTACCTCAAACCATGGACCAAATATGGACTGATTAAACAATTGTCTGGTGAAATCAGTCGCAATCACTGGATTCTTGGGTTGGTCTGCGCTCCGCTTTGGTGGAAAGATGGGAATGTGGTGTGAAGAGGGGGGGAACACTGTATGTGGAATTTCCTCTAAAAATCAAAAGGCCGTACTTTTGACGAAAGGCCGTACTTTGATATTCAGCGTTTTGACAACGCCCGAAACACAGCATTTCGATCAAACGAGGCATATGTCAGGTTCAAGGTATATATACTGGTTGGTGTTTTTTTCCATATATTGGGAATAATCATCCCAACTGACGAACTCATATTTTTCAGAGGGGTAGGTCAACCACCAACCAGAATAGCATGGGGTTTATTATAAACCAACCATCACTACGGGATGGGAAAAAATATATGGAAAACAATATCCATGTTGGGATTTAGATGAGGCCACTATGGAAATGAAGTCACACAGTTATGGCCATGGCTATGAGTGATAACATGTTATAACTGGTTATTTCAATGGGATTATACAATTCTATAAATGGGGTTATAAGTACTTATAACTGGTAAAGAGTCACAACTGTGGATCAACTGATTGGCCGGGGAAGCAACAATATCTATATTTAATCTTGAAATTCACCAACAAAGTGTTGGATATTATGGTATATTCACTGATGATTAATGATGTGTATATATATATATATATATCGAGTAGTATACAAGTTAGATCAAGTTAGATAATATCTAAAAACGGGGTATCTTGAGGATTTAACCAGCTTAAATCTGCTATTTCTTGGTATATATCCAAATTTTCTGTAAATGTACATCTACCCAAAACAAAGCTAGTAACATCACCTCGTAGTTTTGTGTTTGTTGATGTTGAACCCATCATAACCATGAGTATTGATACTATATGGGTTAGGTACCACCTAGCAGCGCTGATTATAGCACTCACTACAGTGATGGCCATGGCTATTAGTTATAACTGGTTATTTCACTGGGATTAAACATTCTATAAATAGGGTTAGTTCAGTGACTTATAACTGTTTTTTTCCGCCATAACTGTACAGTCCGGAGTCTGAACGCTGCCACCATTTTATAAGATGTTATAAGTAGTTATAACTGGTAAATGGCCAGAACTGTACGCTTCAATTCATGTTTTTCACTCCAGGGCCATGACTCATCGGCCCAGGTCGCATTGCCAGCATTTGGTCCTGAATTTTGGCAACATGAGGAGCAGCCGAAGAACTTGGGACATGACAAAATTGGGGGATTTCATATCAATCCTAGAAAGTATATATATATATGAGTATATGATATAAAAATGGGAGTATCAATTCGGATATTTATATTTATATGTACTCCAATGTTTGGGAGTATCATTTGAGTATATACATATTAGACAGACTGGTGCTAAGACTGGTGTCAAGACTGGTACTGTAGTTCTGCAGATTATACCATTTGCCGATTCCAGCATAGGTGTATCTGAAAATAGGGTAGCTTATATCCTGTGGTTTATCTTCATTGCCCCGATGAAAAAAAATATTTATTTTAAATGTTGTGATGCCCGACTCCAATTAAAGTTGACAGACCAATTTCTTGAAATTGGACATCAACCATTTTTTGAGGTGATTTCCCGTATACAAAACACTGTTTCAAATGAATCGTGTTCAAAACCCAGTGTCATTCTATTTAATCATGGTTGGTTCAGAATTGGATTCCCAGTTCATGATCCTCAATATAAAGGGTAGGTTACAGTTATGGCCATAGTTATTTGTTATAACTGGTTATAAATGGTATTAGACATTCCATAAATGGGGCTATAAATTGCCATAACTGTAAAAATAGATACACTAGCTTGATGACATTCAAGAAAGCCACCAAATGTGCACTGAACACTGCTCTTCAGTGGATTCCTACTTGGTTGGTCGGTGGGTCACCAAGATAGCTAGGTGTATAACGCCAAAAACTATGGCATTTGTATGCTTTATAAACTAACTAACATCAGGGAGCCCACTTTGTAGAGTGTATCAAGCCTACTGGGTTGTTTGGTTAATAGAAGGGTTACCTCTCTTATAAACAAACAATAGGCACAGCCAATGAAATTACATGGTATGTCAAACCAATAGCTGTCATTGATATATAGTATTATTTATATATATAGATATTGATTGATTAATGTATATTCCTGGGATATCTACTCATGGGATAAAGATGGGATATCTCAATGGATTGCCTTATACAGTTGGTAAACTGTAAACACGAAGGTTACTAAGCCAAAAGCCAGCCATATGGATTGATGGTTTATACTTATACAACCGCATTTAAACCATAGTTTTTCATGAGTTTTCATGGTATCAAGCCAGCCATATGGCTTGATGGTTATAGTTCTACCGTTCTACCAGTTTTGGCCATTTATTAGTTTTAAATGGTTATTTCTATGGGATTAAACATGTCATGTTGGTTTTCATAAACACATGACAAACATAACTTATAACTGGTATGACTGGGGCCATTTTCTGTAAATTTGGAGATGAGTCCCAGGAGCTACACCTTTTGGAGCGCCAGTTGGGTTACAAAACGAAGCTGTCGGATGGCTCCCTTGAGATCACCCGGGAGTCCAGTCGCTCGATGTTTGTGTTTTTTTGTTGGGGTGGAGGTCATGGGAAAATGGATGGGTTAATTATATGTTATATGAATAAGTATATATATAATATGGAATATATGGTCATATAAGTCATATAGTAAGATTATTAATTATCATATATATATAGTGTATGTATATATATATATATATAGTTGGATGATTTATGAAGCCTTAGTTAGTTGTAATTTATGGTAAATGTGAGATGTATAAAAGCCAGAAGCCATAAGCCATGAGCCATACATTTGGTCTATAGAATATGTTGGTTCATTACCTTTATAGTGTTCGTAAGAAAAGTTATGGGAATATTTGGTCTATAGGAAGGATTATCATATACTCGGATTATGTATCAGCAATGACTCATAACCTATATATTAGATGTGTAATGATCCGTATGTCTGTACATATATATATATATATTATATATATATATATAATATGTCTATAGTAAATATAGTGCGGATTTGTCAACGATCAATAGTATCAACGATCAAGAAAGATGGGCCACTTTAAAAAAGGGGACTCTTCTACTATTGATGGATATTAATTTGCTACATGTGGGGATGATATGATCATAAATGGGGATTCTGGGTATTTTTTTTACCATTTCGCAGGGTACTCCTACTGAATCTTGGCCATGTTTTGGTGATGTGCCCAGCCGCCATGTTTGGGACTTCCTTATGCAGCTGCCTTGTCTCCGTGTTCCAAGATTTACCGCACTTGAAAATGCTGATTTTCAGGGTTAAAACTAGATATCGATGCAACAAAAAACAAACTGTAAATCATCAGGGGCTGCATTGATAGATGACTCTCTGTTTGCAAACTGTAAGAAATTACTAGAAACTATACCGATTTGAGCAAGATCGCCCCTTGATTTTTTGTGTTTGTATCCAGTTCTGGCTTAGGATGCCAGGGCAGGGCCTGGAACACAATCCCCAAAAAGTGCACAATCCAAAGCATGGACTGATTGATTGTTGTCCAAACTTTGGGCTGATTTCTCCGTCAACGGATATGAAGTTGAACATGATATAGAAATGAACTCTCAAAATTCTAATATTTTTTTTTACGTTTTTTTACTCACACGATACTCTCCCTCCGGCAATTCAATGTAGGTGGAAAGTGTCACATTGCCATGTTCTCTGAGGGTGGAACGGTCCTGTTGCCAGCTGTGAAGTCTATGTTCGAACTCAAAAATAATCATGTTGGAAAAGTTGTTCGATCAATTCATTTAGTATTCAATGTTGTGGTTCGAAATGATTGAGCCCCCATTCTTGGGTGGAAAAAAGAAAACACCAAGTGTGCACAGGTTCTTGAAGCCTTTACAATATTGATAGTTTTCCCATTAATACCTCCATTTTTTGATGATTGTCCTATTAAAACCACAATTCATAGAGGATGTTCCTATACTAAAACCTTCATTTATATAGAGGATTGTCCAATTATAGATCCTGGAGCACCCGAATTGGAAGCGACATCCCAATGGAGCCGTGGATGCCCAGGTAGAGACGTCTTTGTGCGAGTCAGCAAATGTTGGTGTGCCTTGCCTGCCGGTGATTTCTGTTAGCGCTTAAAAACAGCTGACAAGATCTGAGGTTTACGATTGGATTTTGAGGGATCGACCTTTGGCTAAATTGCTTCGTCTTAAGAAGTGTTTGAATCATTAGGTTCGACTGAGTCGGATAGCTGGTTGTAACCAACATGTATGTGTGTGATATGTGTTTTCAGCCGCATGCAACCTAGAGATACACGGGATGACTTGGCGCCGCCTGGCGTGGGATGCCCACCTTGTCAAAGGTGGCTGGGAAATCCGATTTCAATGTTTTTTTTTACTGGGAAACTCATCCATAAATCTGGGTAAATTATAACGACCTCACTGTTCTCCCTCACTGGAATCATGGTTAATAAGGGAAATCATCCCCAAGTGGCCTTAATTCAGGTTAGTGAAATATTATAATTTACCCAGATAAATGAATGCGGAATTGTCCATTGCCATCTTTAACTACCAGTACACCTCCCAGGAGTCTGAATTGTGGGTAATAACTTTTGTAATCACCGTCTGAAACAACCTAGTTAGATCATTAAGATCTATAGAGTCGAGCTAGATTCAAGGCTTATTGTGTAAGCACTTACTAGCTGGGATGCACCCCCCAAGTAGGTTGTACATGGCTGTACTGTAAATGATGAGTTGTGCTTTTTGGTCATGGGGTCTTTTTTGTTTCAAGACCTTCGAGGGTTCTATACCAAGAACTGTCGGGAGATGATATTTTTTTGTACCAAGAAATATTGGGATTTGTGGAATCTGTAATCATCAACATATGTTTGATATGTTTGATCTCGTTTGATGGTACCCCACATTGACATGACATGTGATGACTCAGTTTGGAGACGGGTGGCTCGTCCAGCTACTTCATGATTTATCTTTCATTGAGGTTTGGTATTCAAGAAACCCACTTTGTCCTTCTCGGAAGTCCGCCACTTGCATAGCAAAACACATGCTGTGTTGTGCGACCAGTCAAATCCTTCACTGGTGACGGGTGCCTATCTAGGGAGGAGTTTGGTTGCAAGCTCGCAAGCCTCACGGCTGACGGGGCTGAATGGAGTTCGCCGGGGATACCGGCCGATCGGCGAGCCATTCCAAGGACCCGTGGGGAACTTGGCCCATTCTCTCCAGGAGTTTAAGGGAGTGTTCTCAGATGAGAGCCTCATGTGCATGTGGTGCTCAGCCCTCATGTGGTGCTCAGCCAAGCAATTCGAGACTGACAGAGACCGTTCGGATGTTTTGAGACTTCTGTGAGGAATTTGCAATCACGTCTCTGCATCGACCCATGCGCAGGGGCAATTAGCAGCCCTCTCACAAGTCATCCAGACAGACGAGAACACAGGGCCGGGGCTGAGGCGTCCGAGGTGCTTGTGAAATCATTTCCAGAGCTTGCCTCATATATTTCTTAAAGAATGGCCAGGGAGAGCAAAGCCAATGGGTACCCCCCATGTTTGGTCACCGTACCGGCCCTGTGCAACCGCCAAATTCTGAACGGAATCATTCGCAGCACCCAATTGGCATAGTTATTGGCATTGTCTTTTTCCATGTTGTCTCTGCGGGTTGGCAACACAACCTGGTCACAGCTTCTCAATGCTTCTCAGGTGATGTTTCTTTGATTTGTCTGAAGATGATGGCTGCACTGCTGTCGCTGGAGGCGCCTACAAAAATAGTCAGGACCTGGATGTTCTGTTTGGTATGTTTTTTATATTTTTTTTTGAACCTCATCCATGAATTTTCATGGAGGATGTCACATGCTACACACAATCGCAAGTATGATTCAAGTATGTGTTGGTAGAAAAAGCTGAACATGTTTGAACATGTTGTTTTATGTCTTACAGTGACTGTTCGCCTGCGACCTTTTTTTTGTGTGGGCTGGGTTTCCTCAAAGGCATTGAAGGGTGTCGTGTGTTAATGTTTACAGTTATGGACGTTTATTGCTGATAACTTATAATATTTTTAACTGGTTTAAAATGGGATTATGCATTCCAGAAATTAGGTTGTAAGTACGTACGTATATCTGATAAATGACCATAACTGACTGTAGTTTTTTTCATGTTGTTCTTAAACCTGCAAGACACGCGCATTCCCAATGTTAAATCAAGTTTTGGGACGAACCTATGTCTGCATTCCTGTACAACTGTCATATAATCATATACAAGTACAGCCACCGATACATGAATGATATTGAATGATATTAAATCAGCCAATGGTATTCAATCCGGTATATTAAATGATTATTAAATCACCATTCAGTTGTCATATAATCATAATATTGAATGATATTAAATCACCATTTTGGCTGATTGAATACCCTCTGGTAATTTAACATAGCTATGGAAAATCACAATTTTTTATGGGAAAACTCACTATAAATGGCCATTTTCAATAGCTATGTTAGTCATTACCAGAGGGTATCTCCAATGATTGGAAGCAAATGCATTGGAATGATCACCTTTGGACTTGTAAATGAAACTGTGATAGCCGCGAATGCGACGTGGGGTTAGTGGTGTCAGTCCAGTTATTGAGGTGATAACTTACGGATGTCACCATAGTTGTGGGATGTTGTGGGCATTATATCCCAACTTATGGTAGAATCCCACAATATCCCATAATATCCCATAATATCCCATAGTCATATCCAGTAAATTCCATAATATCCCATAATATCCCATAGTCATATCCAGTAAATTCCATTCATAACCCTTAGGCTGCACCCCCCAAGCTACAACCCACGATTCCTGGGGTACCATTCCAGGCCTCGATTCACGTGTGCAACCTCCCCTTTCCGGAAATGGCAAGTACACCTTCGGTCAAGGACCAGCAGCGGATGCTTCAGGGTACTTTACCTGGGATCCACAACTACAATGTGGGCCCCCGTTTACGATAGCGTGCAGTTGGTTTATAACTCCAATAGGGACTATGATACGTATAACTGTATAACTATTATAGTTAATGGGGTTTATAAACCAACTTATAACTGGGGGGCCCGGCACATTGTAGAAAAAAATGGGAATTGCCGGAGCCTTTATTTTCGAGGTACTGTGGGGGTACATCGCCTTGCATAGCCCTTACATAGACCTTACAATGTGTGTATAGATAGTTTAATCTACTGCCTGGTTGGTGGTTCAATCATTTTTTATTTTCCATAATATATGGGATAATCCTGGCCATTGACTTTCATATTTTTCAAGATGGTTGAAACCACCAACCAGCTCCATTTAGGTCCCTGAAATGGCCATTTAACTCAACCTATGATTTATCACCAACAACTGTGATTTTACCACCATGGGATATTCCCCACGGGACACTTGGATTTAGCCAAGACCGGAATTTAAGCACCAAACGTTGCTGTGATTTTATCAACAAAAAAAATGGCGCGACCTCACAACGGTCCGGTCACCCAAAATGATGAGAATCGTATCAGGCCGAGGGAAATCATCCAAGAACATGATATACAGAAAGCAATTTGCCGTCTATATTGAATATGTTTGCCATATAAATACAAGGTGGGTTCCCCTCTAGTTATAATAAACCATGATAAACCATACTTGGTGGCTCATCCCACGAATCGTTTTTGTGGCTGAAACAAAACAGTTATAAGTGGGATAAGTAGGCTTAATCCACTTATAACTGGGAACCCTAACCCAAGTAGTTTTTGGATTATCAGTCAACGAACGGGGGCCAAGGATTCCCAAGGTACCCGTTTGATTCGCCGAACCTGGCGGCTCGCCATGTGGCTTGGTACGACTGTCGGAGGACGAATTCATGACGCGCAGTACAGCGGATCAATCCTTGAAGCGCCGCCGTGAGGAGCAGGCCGAGCAGCTATCATCGTGCCCAATGAACTTCCTCGATCGGATCATCCAGCTGCGGGGCACCGGTGGCACAGAGAAGCAAAAGCGTCTCGATGCGTTCCTTGAATGCAATGAAGACATGTCATGATGTCAGGATTTTGTTGAAGTGCAATCTATGTACTCGTCACTCAAAGTAGATGGCTCAGAATCTTGAGTTGCGCCACCTATGTCAATGCGGGGGATAGATGGCTCAACTCCCATTCAAAACAGGTCAGTTGAGCCATCTATGTCCCTAAAAATGACACATTTTTTGCAATCTTCTGCGCTGTTTTCCCGCCAGATTTTTTTTTCAACATTGAGCTTGCGTCGACGAGCTACTTGAGCTTGTGCTGGAGACGACACATCAAGTGATGCTGCCGGAGTCAAGGAGTCAAGGCACTTCGCGGAGTCAAGGCACTTCGCGGAGTCAAACCCATCACTTTCGATTTGTCCTTAAACATCATTTAACCGTATTTAACCCACATTTTTTTCGAGTCAGAAGTAGATGATTGCCATCTACAAGATGGCCCGCCCGGCGAGTTGATTTCCCCTATAGTCTATGATGTTTATGCTTAAGTACCGTTTATTGTTTGGTTAGATCCCAATGTTTGTTCACTATCCTATATCAATCCATATTATCCTTTGAACATATATCCAATATCTCATTATTATCGGATTTACCGCATGTTTACAGGAGATGTTAACCAACCATATATATATATATATACCTAGGTCTTCAAACGCACAAAAAAAAGTGCTCAAATGGAGTTTCGATACACTTTCTCATACTTCGAGCACTTTTATGCAAATCGAGCGTTGTGCTGCCATGTGTGGGTTGTAATGGTCTATATCTAAATTTAAACCAGGTGCCATTGCCTAAGACCTCCCATCCGCAGCTTCACAGCTGATAGTGCCCAAAACTGTGGGAATTGCCCACAAATGCTTGATCCCTTGAGGCTGGGCCTGGGGATCTTGTGACGTGTGATGTTTGTGCGCGCATTGAGATATTCGCAGCCACAATGTTGTTGACTTTGTTGATGGCACCTGCACAGAGAAAAATGAGGTTTTCGGTTGGTAGATCTCTGGCCCAAACGACCTAAAGTGCTAGCTAGTGGCTGCAGTGTCATGCAAGCAGCTAGTCACCCTGCAGTTGGGGAAATCTTTAGTGAATGGCGGGCTGATGATGTACTTTGTGGCCGTGCGTCACGTGGATTCATGGCCAACATTGGGAAAAGGAAGAAGTTGAACCGCCTAGAGGGGGCACACAATGCTCACATCCTAGCGCCTGTGATTCGCCACTTGGGTGCCTTGATTGGATATTACTCTCGCTCCTTCTCTCACTCTCTCTCTCTTGTGGCTTAGCTCCTGATTCAACTAGAAACATGATCATACAGGATATTAATTACATGAATTATTTCAACAAATAGGGCCAACAGACAGTCTTGGATTGGAATAAAAACATATCCCAGTACTGGGGAGTGTCCTGCTTGTAAGGTCTTCGGCCGTCCTTGGGGAACATCATGGAGGCTGTTGAGATGTTCCTTCACTACGCCCGGAGCCGTGGAAGAGCCCTTCCTTCTCGTGGGGTACCCAGTCGATCTGATCTCGGTATCACTTATTGATGAATATCACTGGAGTTGATAAGGGCTAGGACATACTAGGACATACTAGGACCAGTCATGAGAAAACACCCAAATGGGATGTCTCAAAATAAGGTGCCCTTTTTCCTTTAAATCATACATGTTTGAAGCCAAAAAAGGGGCACCACATATTCTGACATCCCGTCTCAGGTCATGTGATCAAGGTCGAAAGCTGGATCCTGAAAAGGCTCATCTTTCTTTTTGCCCGTTTGGCAAAGAGGGGTCACCGGCCCCGGGAAGAGGCACTTAGAAGCTTGATGGGTGCTGCCAATCTACCCATTCCAGAGCCCAGAGGACGTAGTAGCTTCCCCTGATTTGTTTTGATTTTTGTTTAAACCAAAAGTTATGGTAAAATGAGTGGAGGGGTACATGATGGATTTAAATCTATTTAAATCTAATCTTCACCTTTTCAGCCAATAGGTTTCCCATTAGTTTCACCATGTGTGACCCAGGCACAAGTGGAAGCCATGATGACCCACAAGGGGATGAGAGTGATGATGAGGAAGCTGGTGACTCGGAGGGTGAGGAGAGTGAGGCTGGGGATGATGATCCGGTCGTTGAGGACAATGGTGGGGAAGGTGACCCAGTCCGTCCGGATGGACTTGCTGAGCCCAATTTCGATGCGGGAGAGGATGAACCAATTACCCCCACAGAGCCTGAGGATTCCCCTGATGATGATGAGGAGTGGAGTTATCTTTTCATGTTCTTTTCAAATGTTCAAAGTGGTTCACCCAAAAAGACACTAAAAGGTTTTCCCCATCTAGTGCCATCCGCACATCCTCTGCCAGGAGTCACACCCCGCAGCTGATCCGGCACCTGCAGCTGCGGAAGGCTCCACCAATGGCTCTGTGTAACCTGTGGTCGGTCAAACTGTTGAAGTGGAAAGCACGGCAATTTGGTTCTTTTTCCATCTTTATGATATCCAACCACGTTTCAAAAGATGTATACTATAATGGGGGCACCATTTGAATTGACATTACAACAAGTTGATATGCTCACAATGTACAGCCAATGGCTTTGGAAGATTTCACCCAGTGTGTCCTATGGGACTCTTCAAAAATTAACGCCATTGACTTTGGAAGATCCGACCCAACAGGTCTTATGGGAGTCCTATCAGTCATCCATGCGTAGGTGAGAGTGGTCCAGAACATCCTCACCAATTGGCTAAGTCCAAGAAGTATGGGTTGGGTTTCAATGCCTCTGCTGCCGCAAGTCTGGGGAGAGCCGGGAGAGCTTGGAGAAAGAAGATTGCCCCAAGTATGGTAGCCACCCCAACTTTGACGATGATGATGAAGATGAGAAACCAATTCGCAAACCAGTGATTGAAAGCAAAGATACCACCAAGCAAGCTTTGGAGGATGAGCTTCTAGCTGCACGTGAACAAGCTTTGGAAGATGAATTGATGGCTTTGAAACTCATGGAAGAAGAAATGGAGTTGTTGTCAGCCATTGAAGCGGAAGAAGCACTCCTAGCGGAATTGACGCAGCAAGAAGCAACCATGAAGGCCGATGAAACCAACAAGAACATGGAAAAAATGGTTTCTCATTTGACTACCAAGGGGTACAGTGAAAAGGTTGCCACATGGGCAGTTCATGCGTCAAAGGGTGATTGCGAGAAAGCATTGGGTTTAGCCAGCAAAAGAACCCAGCAAGAGGAACACCAGGCAAAGCAGGAAGAGCAAACCCGAGAGCATGCCGCCAAGTCCACATGCACCAAAAAGCGCATGCCTGCCACTCCATGTCAATCTAGCATGCCTCCGCCACCGTTGCCAAAGAAGAAGCTAAAGAAACCAGCTCCAACCACTGTGGCCCCAGAGTGCAACTTGACTCAGATTAGGTCTTTACCTTGAAAATCTTCCCTTAGTTCATTGGATGTAGTTTGAGCCTCCACTCTCTAGGCACTGATATAATACCCAAGTTTGTACCCTACAACCTGCAATAATCGGGGAACTTGGGCTCAACAAGACAAGTTCTATGATGCACCCAGCCCTTTCGCCCAGGTACTGACCAGACTGACACACTTCCCACTGACACACTGGAGATGGACGAGATCGCAAAGTCACTGTCTTCGGAAGACAGCCCTACTACTAGCGTGGGGGGAGATGAGTTCAAGGGGTGGTTGGGAAAGAAAGGGGTAGAGAACACCCTTGATCCAGAGGCTGTGGAGTTGTGTCGCAAAAGAACTCTTATTCTTGGTGAGTCTGACCCAGAGGCATCTGACCCAGAAGAATCTCGTTCACCGAAGGTTTCAAGGAAGGACACCGTGGACTACCAAGAGCTTGTAAAGAAGGTCAAACTATTTCGGAAACATGTATGACACCCTTTTTCAATACCTAGCAAGTAGTACATACATGCTTTTATTCTTCCATGTATCTAAGTTGATTCACTGCATCCCCAGGTGGATGATGCCATGGAGAAGTCCAACCCTCGCCCAAATGATGTGCTTTCTGGGTGTGGCCATCCCATCTCACCAGCCGAGCAGCGTTCCAGGTTTAATGATGCCGGAGCTGATGCCGATGATGATGACCAGGACCTGTCTGAGAACAAGAAGGGCAGAGGTCGGGGTCGAGGGAGGGGCCGAGGTCGCAAAGGTAAGGGCAGGGGCAAAGGTAAGGGCAGGGGCAAAGGCAAAGGTCGAGGGAAGGCAGCTTCCAAGCCTAGCACAAAAAGCACTTCAGATGAAGATGAAGAGTCTGATTACCATGATCCAGATGCCCGTGGATCAAGCTGCCCACCCCCAAAGAAAAGGAAGTCGAACCGGTCTACTGGGTCAGTGGCTGATGTTGGGGGTGACAAACCGAAAGCAAAGGCAAAGGCCAAGGCAAAGAGCAAGAAGGTTGATTCAGCAAAGAATGACAAAGCACCAAGTTGCAAGGCCACCAGGGTCCCAAAGTCCAGGCAGGCACCAAAGGCATCCAAACGCAAGTCAGGCAAGTCCAAGGACAAGTCCAAGGATGTTGCAAGCACAGTGGCAGCAGAGTCTGGAGGCAGCACTGTGGACGCCACTTCCACGATCACTACCTCTTCAGCACGCAGGAGCAAAGCCAAGCGCACTACTGCAGCAGCAAGCAGCATGACAGCCAGGCCCACAGGGGCTACACGACGAACCAGGTCTTCAAGGTCTTCGGGATTGGGGCGTGTCTCCAGGTCCTCGGGCCCGTCAGGGGAAGAGAGGGGTTCCAGGGCTCCACAGGATCCCAACATGTCGGCAGAGATCAAAGCCAAGAAAGCACTTGCTTCCAGGAAATCAAGTGCATACCATGTAGCTAAAAAGAAGGCAATGAAGGAAGGCATGTCAGAGGAGGAGGCATGCGCAGTCGGGAAGAAGGCAGGGCACCCTATTAAAAAAAAAGCACCTTATATGATTTAGTGCATGCATGCTGCTATATTGATGGCACAAATCATTTATCATATGCGAATCGGGATATTCATCAGCCTGCAGGCCTATGCAGCTACGCGGTGACAATCTTGGTTTGGAGCCAAGTCTTTTGAAGGGGGGTCGCTTGCAAAGCAAGCCTGAACACTTCAGCAGTGAAGTGATTACCATATGAGTTCCCAAGTCTATTATCTTTGGTAGACATGGGCAGTGGGCAAGCGCTTTTGCCACAATCCCAACTTGTGTGAATGCGGTCAAGAGGTCCAAAAGGATTGCATGCATGCGACTGGATGGCGTCATGCTTTTTCTAGATCCTATAGACATCCAGGGATGCATTAACTTTTATCAACTCTTTAGCAGAACAGTGTGAACAACAATGCCAATACATATCAATACATCGAGATCTGTTTCTTGGTATTTACTTCTTTCGCACCATGAGCTTGAAACATTCCTACTTCAGCCCATGATTGAAACCTGGGAGGCCCCACTTGAGCGATGGTCTCCGATTCAGATGGCTGGGCACGGAGGGCGATGATGTTTGGCCAACCTGGCTAAATTCTGTTGCGCACCGGGAGGATGGATCACCTGGTGGTTCATGTGGGGTCCAACATATTTCGCATGCATGATTATCAAACAAAATGTCCAAATATTTTCAGTGATGCATGCATGCCATGGACTGATCAACCTGCAGGTTTTTGCAAATCAAAACGTATCCCTGTGGCTTAGCCATGCCTCTGACGAATCCTGTGGCGAAGCTTCAACATGTACAGGCTCCGAAGGTCTGGCTTTTAAGTTACATGTGTGACATGTGTCCCGTTGTCATGTGCCCTGACCCGCAGGTGCTGATAGCATGTGTCCGTGCCTAACTTCTGAAACTTTCAAAAAGGGAATGATAGGCATGTTCTTAGTATTTTGATTTGATTTGCCGGGGGCCCCAACCGAGTGAGGTCCTACTCATTGGGTGGATGGACATCCCCGAGCATCTTCACCAAACCGACTTTGATCTTTTGGATCTTTTCTGTGGTCAAAAGGCCTTTTCCAAAGTGTGGTTTTGACCTCAAAAGCGTTAGTGCAAACTTGTGCAATGCAGTATCTTATTGCATTTCAAGTTAAAGATTCATGTTGTGTTGAACTGGATCCTGATAGCTATAGGTCAGAAAACGGCTACAAAGTTGCCAGTTATGATCGGGATTTGGATGGCAGAACAATGAACTTCAATTCAGCACCAGGCTTTGCGCTGCTTGGTTGATATGTCAAACTATCCCTTGGACATCCTTGGCCCCATGCATTCCCCAACAACCAAACCTGGCCTTGCTGGATCCCAGGCTTGCCATATGGATCGCCATGAACATGACCACCAACGCCTTGGGAATGCTTGGACCCGACTGCGGAAGCTGGGGGTTGCCGGCAAGAGGATCAAGTCTACGAAGTGAGATCAAGATATGGGGCAATCTATTTTCTCCTTGGGTACGTGGAGGTACTCAAATGATATCTAGGAGTTTTGTTTGCATCCAGGATTCTTTTGCAAGATTTTTCCAACACATGACTGACAATTATCCGGGGCTATTGAAACATGATTTGGAAACCAAGGTTGGTCCTTGTGATCTTGATCTTGTTGGCGAACCATTGCATTTGGGTTCTTGAACAACCACGCCAATCACTTTTGGCCCACCACAAACGATTCAATTGGCTGGTGAACCATGTGTGCTTTGTAGCTTGGTGTCGCTGTACAGTTTCCAATTCTTGAAGAAATCGTCATGTCTGGCCTTTAGATCATGTAGCCAAGGTATTCAGTGCATCCTTTTGGATGATGTTACTGGGACACCCCAGCTCAAAGCCAACAACTTGCTGGTCAAATATCCCGGAAATTTCCATGCTAGATTTGGGCAAGCTTTCCCGCAAAGAGAAAGAGTCTCGCACCACACTCCAGACAACCAGACCCTTAACTGCATTCAATTGATTCAACATCAGATTTATAAGGTGTGCACCAGTTTTGTTCCCAATAGACCTAAGGACGCTATGTGGATTCCAAGGGGGTCGCGAGGTTTGTTGGCACACCTGGATTGTCAAAAAGTGCGTTCTTTGGTATCAAATTGGCCCCACCAAACCCCTTTCCATTTGAATTCTTTGGTCCTTAAATATATGGTTTATTTACCACCCCGACACTTGGCTTCAGGGCATACCCACTGGGCTTCGCTCGCAAGATGCTGGAAGCAGTGGAATCCCACCTTGGCAAGGGTGCAGGTAGGCGTGACTTGCGGTTTAAGCCACAGAAAAACCAACACTTGACAGAGATGGAGCAGTTTGAAAAATTGGGACTTGATGACCCGTGGGAAGATGCTAACATGCTAGAGCTGCTGGACTATCTCATGACCTCGAAGCGTGTCAGGACTGAATGAATTCTCCTTTTGAAATCTGTAGGTCTGCTTTGAACTGTTGGAAACATTTTGCTAACCCCAAACCCCAAATATCAAAAAGTAGAATGATGGGTATTTGTGGCTCTACCAGGTCAAAAACAAAAATCCGTGGTTCTGTCAACCTAGAACCTCCAGGATCCCTGCAATGTGGCATGATGCTATGCACAGCTTCTATGATGAATACCGGTCCCGTGTTACTTTGCTTTAACAGCATGTGCGTGCATGCATGCATATATCCTTGCCATTCCCGTTATTATAGATTCCATTCCTCTCTGACCATGGCTCAGGTGATGGGTGACATGACCCTGCTTTCAGAGCTGATGAAGCAGCAACATGTGGGGGCGGCCAGTTCCAGCTCACAGGTTTGAACAGGGTACATAGGAGTGATGCCAAAAAGTGCATAATTCAGTCAATTTACATCAATTCACCAGGTCAACTCTGGTTTAAGAGTTTTTCGGTGGTTTTAGCAAAAATGGTGGCCAAAATAGAGGCCGCACAACGAGCGCAATTCGGCGCACACGAGCGCAATTATGCGCACACGAGCGCGATTTGAAAAAGTGTACTTTTTGGATTTTTGGATTGAACACTTTTTACAGATTCTTGGCACTGAATGGCACCCTTGAGATTGAACATTCTGTCTTAGTAGTTGAAATAGGTGATCCTCAGTAATTTGCTAGCATTTTGGGATCAAAACAGGAATTGAGGATGCTCAGTCGTCTCCATTCCACTAACACTTTGGTGGACGGAATGTCTTTAGTTGCTTCCACTAGTTCATCCCGAAAGCGTGAACTTGAACAGAAGATCCAAGAGCCTTGTATATATTGAGAGTCTCTTTGGTGCTGGTGTAGAAGTTTTCTTTCATGCCCTATATGCCATATGCTTTCTATAACATCCGAAACTTAGGAATCGAGAGATCGATTGGAGAAGCTTCGCAGGCAGAGAAGTAACCAAGCTGGGTTGGATACACCTAAGCCTCCTCCAGTTGCTGGTGCTATGGAACGCATTATGATTGCATTATTTTGTGGCAAATAGTAGCCATGGTACATGTGGGTATTCGCAAAATGGGGGATGCTTGAAAATACTTTTCCAAGGGGACCTAACAGGGTTTAATTATTTTCAAGCATCACCCATTTTGAGAACTAGCCATTTGCACGCACATGCACGAACATGAGGTGCCATGTGCCTGTCTCAGAGCAGTGGAAAATTCTGCGCTGGCAATACTGACACTATCCCAGACACTGTCGTGGTCGACTCGACTCCCCAGAACCCTGGTGACAGCTTTCAGCCTAATACCCAAGACTTGTGGACCGATGCTCAGCCAAGAGATGACATTGAATGTCCCTTGCCCAAGGGGTTTTCCTGTCAGGAACTTCCTGAGGCCACCGCTGATCGCAGCACAGCACCCGCCAGGAAGGAGCCTTCAGAGGTTGATGCACAGGAGTTGGAGTCTGATCTGGGTGAGTCTGCATCTGTTGCCCCCCATGGTGAACATAGCAAACGTGATCCCAACTACTGGAAGTTTCTTGGCCATCCTGTCCCAAATCATATGGGGAGATTTTGAACATGTAAAGCATGTGTTATCATATATGTTGATCACATCTAATCCCATTTCCTTGATTCCAAGGTTACGGAGGTATTTTACCCCCAAGGCTGACGGTGAGCTCAAGTGTTCTCCAGAGGCTTTGAAGCTGTGGGGCACTACTGAAGGGTGTGTCTAGTCACTAACACTATGTCACAATGCAGCATGTGATCAAGCAAAATCTTCACCAAATTAAGCTGCTTGTCTGTTTGACTTAGGTAAGCAAATCAAGCAAATGTTTGCAGAGAACGGATCTTTTGCTGCCATGGAAATTCAACTGAAAAAGATTCACCAGAAGACGCAATCCGAAACAGAGGGTGGTGGCTGGGTGACAGAGACGTACTTGAAGACGGAGAAAAAGTGGAATAAGCCAAGGGCCCAGAAGAAGTTGGATGTACAAACAATTTTTCTATTCCCTTCACCATTTTAAAAATGTTAATTCCACCCAGGCAAATGGTGGCAAATGCATTTGCTTAGGCAGAGCGTCATGGCCGAAAACGCAAGAATGAGATTCACGGAGAATGGGAGATACAGATTGTCTTGGAAGAGACATTCAAAAAGGAAAAGACGTACACTGAACAGTCCGAGCAATCAGGTACCGTCGAAGTTCAGGTGTGGTGATTCCAAACTGTCCGTACAAGAATAATGTCATGAAAGGGTGTCAAGTTAACGGGATCTACATGTCCAAGACTTGATCAGGACGATGCAGGCACACTCTTTGACTCTGACATCCCTGACATGGGCCAGCCTTCGGCCGCACTTCCAGCACTTCCAGCTCAGCAAAGTTCCAGACCCTCAGTTGGCTTGGGAACACAAGCGTGGTCTCAAGTTTCAAGCTTCTTGGATTGATACTGTTACAGTACAAAGTCGGAACTTTGCAAAAAATAGCCGATGTAACTGTTGAATCATCTGCATTTCTTTCTGGGAAATTTGAGCAATCTCATTAGGTTGACGTTCCCGACAGTGACAGCAACGACCACCCCACTTCAAGTACTGCCCCAGTTCGTTGATGTGCTTGGACGCAAAGTGGACAAAGTGCAGTCAGAACTGGACCGGTTGTTTGTGAAGTGGCAACATTAGTCATGAAAATCAGGACATGGAGCAAGTCAAATTTTTGAAGTGCAGGATCGCATCAGCCAAGTTGGTACCACGACAGCCAAAACGTTTCTTGGATTGATAATTATAACTATTGGGGCTAGTTTGTGGTACAACTTCTAAATAATAAAAAACACCAGCACATTTAAAATTGCAACCACTATCTTCAATATGTGTTGGTGTCCTGCGGCCCTGTCACAGTGAATGATTTTGAGGCTCCATGCTCAAGCGAAGGACATCTTGCAGAAGATGGAGAAGTGCAATGAGAACTTAGCCCAGCACCTGTCACAGGCCACCGTGGCTCCAGAATCGGTTGATGAGAGCCTTGTCCATTTCAACACAGGTGCGTCAAGTAAACAGCTGCACAAGTGATTCTATTAGGGGTTATCACAATATATCACAATCATCACCATCCAACTCATCCCATTTGCCATTTGAGGACATCCCGTCAAGGCATCCAATCCGAATTTGTGCTGTGCACAAAGCTGGACGTGTCCATGAGTGCATTGATGCAGCGTACAAAGCCATCTAGCCAGCAAGAGATATTATATGCTCACTAGATCATATCAAGCCATTTACACTACTTCACTGAACCTGATTGATGTTTTTATCATTCTGGCCCACATCCCAAAGCCTCGCCTCGCTCAGGTCCATCAAGACTGGAGGGCCTGGCTCAGCGGTTGGAAGTGAGGGCGGTGCCAAACCAAAATCGACCAAGCCCAGCAAGGGTGATGCTGCGGCTAAGAGTAAGGGTAAGGCCAAGACGGCTAAGACCAAAAAACACCAAACCTCTTAGGTTTCTTTTTTCACCGTTTGTGATCTTTGGTGTGAGCCTTGGAAGGGGTCGTGTTTGTGTTGACACGTCTTCCCATAGGAGACCAAAGCCTCTACCACAATACATGTGGGGTGCTGCAGCCATGACAGCCATATGATATGCCATGGTCCATGGTTCAAGTATATTCAAGTGAACAGCTGTTTCAATTTGATTTATTTTGGCTGCTTGGCTTCTTGAAATCTTGCGCAGAGAAATGGCAAATCGCATTTGGGGAAAAAAATCTTCGCACATGTTGAACCAGGGGGATCATCATCCATGCACAGTCATGCATATGATTCAATGCCGCCTCTGCCAGGTCATTGCGATGATGAACTTGTGAGAGGTGACTTGCTGGCATCCTGACATCAGCCACACGATTTGATATGTTATTCTGAATTGAGGGTTCTTGTAATATGAACTTATATGAACTAATAGCCCAGGTGATTGCAGGCGAGGTATCAAAAAAAATGTTGAGAATGATTGGTGGTTTTATCATATCATTCTGCTTTAGTTTATGATTGGTCTATGTGAAATCCTTAGGTGAACCTTCCTCCGACAGTGATGACTGTGAACTCCGGGATACGTGGATCGAAAACTTTGCCAAGGGAGCTGCTGGGATTCTGAATATTGCATGTTCTTTTGTCTCAAAGATCACCAATTTTGCGACTATGTTTCGAGGTCTAATGAGAGTGACCCCATCACATCCCAAGACATTTCCCATGCAATCCTTTAACCAAGGCATGCTTGCACACTTTAAGTCAAAATTGAATCTATCTTGCAATTTGTCTAAGTGACGTGGGAAACCAAGGCATCCGCAAAAGATGTCATGGATGAGGCTGTCAAGACTCACAAGTTACTTCAGCGCCATGGTCCTTTGGTGGAATTAACTTCTATCTGGGATTGGAGGTTTAGAAGTCATCTTTGTTCAGGAGGTGTTTCCGACAGCATATACCGAATCAACATGTGAAACAATCTTCTATATCATATGGTATCGGCCTGAAAACCCCAACACTAGTGGTGGAGTCTGACCAGCTGTGGGCCCCTAGGTGTCTATGACGACAAAATTGCAGAGATGGCAAAGGGAGGCATCAATGACTTGAAGCGCAAGAACGGGAGTCGGAACATCTTCTCTTTTATCCACAAGAAGAACAAGACCCTCCCAATCACCATCTCATCAATTACAGTACCTGTTCGGGGGAAAAGCCGTCAAAAGCATATAGAACAGCAAAAAGCATGGCCAATTCTCTTTCTAAGTGATTGGATGAAGGCAGCTTTTGAGCCACCTTACAATGGATTTTTCTGGCTTGCTGGTCACAAACCTGATGAGTTGGATCTAGTCAAAGCTACACTGCGACGCTTCTGGGATCGCTACCAAGCAGTGGAACCAATCATGCCAGAAAACCCGGAAATCACTTTCCCCTTCTTCCTTCACGGAGATGAAGGAAGGGGACAGTGCCATAGACCAGTATTGGTACTAGCAGCCCAACCTATACTTGGATGGCATGGTGAAGAATGTGTAAATAGCCGAAAGAATCTTGGTTCCATATAAGCTTTTATCAAAATTGGTGAAACCCAAATCAGTGGTGTCAAATTTGAAATCATTTGGGGGCCCTTGATTTTCGGAAACCCTACTATTTTTCTAACAGGCTCCCAAAAAATCTAGAAGCCACATGGTCATGGCTTCACTCCTGAGTCTCCATGCTCAGTGATTTGAGGAGCACGTGGACCACGAGGTTGTTGTTGACGGTCATTCCTGCCCAGCACTACGCAGCAAATGGTGCTACGATGCAGACGGTGTTGAGGGCGGTGGTGGATGATTTCAACATGCTGAGTGAACGTGGCATTGAGGTCGTGGGACTAAAAGGGGACCCCAAAATTTAAGTAACATGGTGGACTACAGGATTCTTATGAATTTTGTTTGGGTATAAATATAGGATCATCAAATCTCTGGGGCAACATTATGGTTTTGAGAAACAATTATTTGGATTTTGATATGTGATGGCCATGCAGAACCCTCCAATATCCCCCACTACTTCCACAGGGCTAATATTATAATATTTTGATATGAACTGGTTCCCTGTTGCAGGTACCCATGGGGGAATCAACGCAGAAGTTCTATTTGCAGTTTTGCGGAACAAAAGGCGATTGGCCTTTTCTGAAATCTGCTTATCGTCTTAGTACAGGCTATCAATCAAAAAGAAAGTGTCACCTTTGTCCGAGCACAGAACCTGAACCAAAGATGAGGAAACATTTTGTAGCTTTGGGATGGTGTTATTTCTGAGCTCTAGACCTCCGAAACCTTCAAAATGTTTTCAACTAAGGACTGGTGGGATTTGAG
Organism: Cladocopium goreaui; assembly: GCA_947184155.2. NCBI lineage: Eukaryota > Dinophyceae > Suessiales > Symbiodiniaceae > Cladocopium > Cladocopium goreaui. Next base: position 73,211 of record CAMXCT020003602.1, on the reverse strand, counting down.
TGCCAATGGACCTACATGCTCATGGCCAAGCAATGGCGTTGCACCCAGTCCATACCATCGAGGGGTAGTATCACCCCTTCGGACCATCCGGTTTGTGGGTGACAATCCCAACTTCATTAAGACCGACCTGGCTCACATATGTGCCATTGCAGGTTTTGGGAAGGATCATTTGGCTTCTTCAATTGTGTTCATTTCTGTGAGATGTGCCTTTTGGGGTTATGCGCGATTTGAAGAACAGCTGAAAAGGGCATTTGCATCATTCAGCCAGTGGTGTGTTGACAACGGAAAGTATACGACCATCAGGGAATTTGACAAAACAGAGCTCAAAATCACTTCGCTTCTTGATTTCTTCAATGATTGTTTGCATCTTTCCCCTGCAACTACCTTTACTTATAATTTTTGTCCCCTTGTGATTCCTCACCCGCTTGTGGCCTGTGACAGCTCAGGCTTCAGTGCTATCCTCGTGGATTGGGGAAGGGATCAGATGCGGCCTTGGTCAGCGGTTGGCTTGAGACCATTCTGGATCAAATGGATGTTGATTCCATTCCAGCTTCTGGGGATGGAACGCATAAACAATTTTATTTCAGGGTAAAGATGGGCTCCTCCAATTATTATGGTTCTTTTCCAAAAACCGAAATGAAACTCCCTGAATGTTAATTGGGACCTGTAGTTTGGCCAAGGAGAATTGCAGGGATCTTTTCCGAGTCTTGAAATGGGGACACCGCGGAATCTCTACTTTCTTCAAGATCATCTACAAGGGGAAACTGTGGCTGAACCCTTTGGAAGCGGCGGAAGCAATCCAAAGCGGGTTTGCCTTTACAGTATCTTAGCTAATTTGCGTCCCTTCAAAATCATTTAACATAACCTTGGGACATTCTAGTGCCACATCCTTCCGGGTGCAAATCCCCAAGCTATTTACCCCAAAAACAATTACAGAAATAAGTGTCTGTGATGAAAACTCCATGTTTTTTTTCTCAGAAAACTGCATTTTTGCCTGCCCTGTTGTTTCCTACCATGTGGCCATCTATTCAAAAACTAAGGAAGCATATGGAGCCTGTGGCCAAATCAGTGCAGGCCAAGGTTGGGCCTTATGGTATTTGCGCCCGAAAGTACACATGTTTGAACATGTGCTGCCCCGAGACTGCAATTGATCCACTGTTGGAAGGTCATGGCCATTAATAGCCTTAAAACAGCAATGCATGGGCCATCTCACACCGGCCAGCTTTCATTTAAGGCTGCAAATGCGGTATCCTCTTCAACAAAACGCCAGCTGGATATTAAATCCCCATTGCCAGAAGCTAAGATACTTACCCTCCGGTAATCTAACATAGCCATGTCAGTTAGCAATCTAATTTCCAATCACCTGTAGCGATTTAAAATTTCCATGGCTATATTAGAATTACCTGAGGGGAGTCTGGATGACAAATGTTGCATGCAATACTTTCCACATCAGATATTCCAATATATCAACGTGATTTGATGGGAGCACTTAGGCATGTCGTGCTGGAGCGATGAGGATTACATAGGACGAGTAGCCCGTGTGGCACGCAAAACACATGGCATACAATTGCCAATTAGCACAATTCAAAAGAGTTTATTCATTACCGCAACCAGTGGCGCAGAATTTGTGCCAACTGAGATGCCCGGCTGTTGAGTGACAGTTTCGAGCTTGTGGTGCACAAAGAGGCTGTAGCTGGGGCAGTCAAGGTTAACTTAAGGAATTGTAGATCAGCCCATTGGATTTTATAAAGTCTTGTGAGTCTACCCAATTCAGAAAGTACAGTATTTTATCATTCGAGCAGTATTCTGCAAAACGTGCACTTTTCATCACGTACACTTATTTCTGTCCTTTTGAGGTTCCAGGTATACATATGATATTGAATGCCAATTTTTACGGGTTAAATCTCACGATGTTTGCTGCGCGTCAGGAGTTCGAAGGGGTTTGGGCGGGAAATCGCCGCCTCGCTTCGAAGGAGATTGAGACATCTAAGACAGGTCCATCGACACCGGGTGGAGTTGAGGAAAGAGGGGGGCTTGCTTGGAGGACGATCCCGCGGATATGGCCATTTTCATCAGGAAAATCAGCTAAAAAAAACTTACCGTACGACAATCAAACTTACGCTATAAATGGAGACTATTTCATGGGAGATCAACTAGAAATGGTGGATGTTAGAGGATAATTCCCAGGTTTTGGGCTTGCAGTCAAGGTACCGGTGGTTTGAAGTTTAGCTTTTTGACTGGATCTTTGACTTTTAGGGACTGCTTCGACCAAACCATACTCATTGAAAAATATACAATAAATAAGTAAACAAACATAACTTATGTAACATAATACTATAATCATGGAAACACAAATATACAATTAAGGAACCATAATAACCATGGTAGTTGCAACCCTCATCAATTTTAGACATGGAAAAAACAACTCACAACGAAGTGTGTTGAAATTGGAGGCCAGGATCAGGGCCATGGAGTTAGTGAAGTAGTTGGGAAATAGTTTATGGTCTATATAGATGGATGGATGGATGGATGGATGGCTGGCTGGCTGGGTGGGTGGGTGGGTGGATGGATGGATGGATGGATGGATATATATATAGTGGTTTATACATGTTAACATTCATGTTTGAGTAATCTAGTTACTAACCAGAAAAGGCTAATCCCATGGCCCATTTATGGAGAACATCTAACTTAGCTGGCGTTCACGGCATTAGTTGAACGCATCATCATGAAGAACTGTTGGTTGATGACTGTTATTTTCCAATTAGATAAACATATGATTTTCAGAACTTATCGGTCCATAGCGAAATCCCATGAATTGCTCTGTGAAATCACCCATTTCTATTGGGTACCCTTTGGTAAACATACAAAAAACTATGGAAATTCAACATGTTTAATGTGTAAATCTACTATTTCAATGGCCATTTTCACTAGCAAACTGTTTGTTTACCAGAAGGTAGCTCATGGTAACTCTCCATTTTTGCTGGTCAAGTCCCTACTTTTGATGACAGGTGACGTCCCTGGTGGCGATGGGTCTGCTAACGCACGTCGATTGGCGTTCAACGTGCCCTCTGCAAGCGTGCAGAATAAAAGTCTTGAGGAAGCACGGATGTTGCTTGGCGATGTGGAGGTGATATTTTTTTTGATATCTATATCACAATATATATCCTATAGTTATGGGAGTGATGTTCACCAACCTAGCATTTTGGGGGCTCCATGTTGGCTATCCACCACAGTTATGGCCATTTACCACTTATAACTACTGAACTTATCCCATTTATAGAATGTATATTCCCAGTTATAACCAGTTATTTCACTAATAGCCTTGGCCATCACTGCAGAAAACACCCAATCTGGCTGGTGGTTTGGAACATGGTTTATTTTCCATTTCATATTATATGGGATCCTCCTTCCCATTGACTTTCATATTTTTCAAGATGGTTAAAACCACCAACCAGGTGTTATTTATTGCTATTATTGATATTTCTGGGGGTTTCCTAAGTCATATGGGTACCCCCAAATCATCCATTTTAGTAGGATTTTCCATGAAATAAACCCAATCATTATTGACCAGCAACCGACTGGGCACCACCTTTTTGGGAGGTCCTGTGCGTCACAGATCAATGGCATCATCTCCAGTGTTCTGGCAGCGACTCGGCCCTAGTGGTGTTAACCCCAGTTACAAAACGTCGAATCCCATAGAAATAACCATAGAAATAACCATAGAAATAACCAGTTATGACTAATAGCCATGGCCATAACTGTGGGGATTCAGCCTGATTCGGCCAGCAAAAATGTTGATTCAACCAACAATGAATTAGATTGAACCAACATTTCAGCCTGAGAAATTAGCCCAAACATCGGGATTTATCCAACGAACATGTGGATGTGGTAATGACATCCGCTGCAAGCGAAAAAAGACCGAAAGCCATTTCTCCGCTCCACGGAAGAGAAGGCCAAAGCGTTGATCTACTTTTAATATATTTCAATCAACAAACAATGAGATTTAACCAACAAAAAGGTAGGCTTTCTAGTTGAATTAGCTACGTTGGTTGACATACCCTAGGCTAACCAAGCTTTATGGCAGATACATCATATTTGACTAGTTGGTGGCTAAGTATGCGCCTAGCCATCTAACTAGGCCAGCCCAACTTTATGGCTCGCATTTTTATAGTTAGTTGGGTTTATAATCTAACTTATGGTTAGAGAGGGCCCACATTAATGAGAACATGGAACATTCATAGCCAAACATGTGGCTATCGTTGAAACATGGGGTACCAGTGAGCGCACAAGAATAGGCGCACAATATGTTCGAGAGTTACCCTCTGGTAAACATTTACATAGCTATGGAAAATCACCATTCTTAATGGGTAAATCCACTATTTCAATGGCCATTTTCAATAGCTATGTTAGTTTACCAGAGGGTATATCTGCTTGATGTTGTTTCTATGGATGAGTCTCACTACTGGAGATTGAAAAAAATATTTTCGGATATCGCATTGTCGGATGCCGCCGGTCCACATTGGCATATCTCATTGCTACGGTCTTGCTGGAAAGTGTGTAATTATCCCATACTGTATGCTCCATGTATGGTATATTTACCTACATTTGGGTGATTTTCAGGGTAAATATTGGAAAATATTCCATACATGGAGCATATGTGTATTATTCGGATGACTTGAAGACTAGCTTGCCGTCGTTGTGTTTCGGAACGCTAGACGGATACGATCTTCTCGACATAAAAGATTGCAGCTGGCTGCGTTCGACGGCGTGGCTTCCAAAGTCTTGTGTCACCCGACTTATCATCAATCGAGGAATGAGTCCGAGGAAACCCAAGCTGCCTTTCATCATTTCTGGCGCATGAAAATCGGCGTTCCGCCCCTCCAGATCGAAAAGTGGCGAGTTGTGGATGCGCAATATTTTGGGGGGTGGAAATTTTAAGAGAAATATGGCCACCAATAAACAATATCATAAAGCACTAGATTTTGGGGTCATGTTTGGACAACCCCTAGTGATTTTCGCACAGACATGGTGTCCAGTTCCATGTTTGACTTCCGACTTCGAGGTCAATGACCCACGAGCGACTGGATTGATTGGGGCTCAGTGCTGAATGGGGGATCCCCATAGGTTTCAATACTAAAACGGTTGAATGAGTTAATTGGTTGATTTGGTGTACAACCATAGGAAAGATCCACAAAAATCTGTCGGAAATGTCACAGATGTTGATTCCATAGCATATTTCCCGTTGCAAGTACGAGGAATCATGGCTTTAGTCGTTTATAGGAATCCTCTTTTCATGTTTGGTTCCCTCACGTCCGGTGGCATTGGGTAAAATCTTCCCACCGGATTCCCTCGGTAAATTTCTGTTCTGAAGATGTGTAGGAAGGGCTACGCCAGGCACCTTCATAGGGCCTTGCGTTTGAGTTTCAACTACGCTTGGATGTCCCCCATGCATCATGAAGAACTTGAGTGCCAGCTGGTAGTTTTCTGGGCATGAGTTGGGCTAGCTACCCGGGGGATTATGACCCAGTACGGGAACACATATACACCAGCCAATACAACAGGGGCCTGAGCGAACTTTTCCCATCCCAGCCAGTCAGGTGAGTCAATACGTCTCAGACTCAGTCTATACCTGCCCCGCACCACAGAATGCGACTGGGCGCAAACTAATGGAGACGCAGTCAACAGGAGCCGAATCCACGAGTGAAGTGAACGAAAATGACGTAGCCTTAGCCTTCGGAATTCCAACGTGGCTGGGGAAATCCCGTACTGTATAAACGGAGGTTTTAATGGGAACATCATCTATAAATGGGGGGATTTTCTATTGCCATGTTTGATTACGGGAGGGTACTTGTATCTCAACATATCTTCAGAATAAGTGGCAATAACTTGGAATTCCACCTGCAAAACATAGGGATATTCCACGTATAGAATAGAAACAGACATCTACACATAATGGATTCCAGCAGGATTTTCCCAATATCAATATTGATTTACTAGAGGATGACATGTGACTTAACATTGCTTATTTGTAATTGGGAACATCACCTGGAAAAGTAAGGTATATTACATAATTTAACTATATTTAACGTGGATTTGCTGAAGATTATGTTTTATTTTCCCGATGGAATCTATATTAGTTTGTTTTCCCCTTTTTCGAGGTTCCTTAAGCAAATCCAAGATAATAAACATTGTGAATATCACATATATGGAACAATTGGGGATTCACTGTAAGAGTACTTAGCCTACCTGAATAATTCCTTGACATGTCACCAATGCTGGAGATACATCATAACTTGAGACATTTCTGCACAACACGCTCTTGGCAAGCTTTTTGCCCGCATCATGAGATAGTTGTCCAACATCGTGTATAGACCACTTTAGGGGAAAATGACCATCAGACATTAAATTTTGGCCTGTCCAATTTTTTCGACAAACCCCTATGACCAGTGAAGAATTTTGGGCTGTAGTATTGTATTCTAGCCACTGATGATAGACTATTTTCTTGGCAACCCGAGGGGAATGATAGGTGAATTATCGTTAGGGGAAGAGGAGTTGCAAACATAGTTTTGGCTGGTACCCTCCTGTAAACTAACATCTGTGCAAAAGCCACCATTTGTAGATTATTCTCCTCATGGGTTTCCACATGTTTTTTCCCGAGGATAACATAGAAAACAATAGTCCCAGCCAGCCACATTAGGCCAACAAGCCATTGGTGGAAAACTAGTTCAAGAATGGTTTTCATCAATTCCTGGTTGGTCGAAACTGGGAGTTTCTTAAAAATGGGGGATCTCCGAATTGTTTTAGGTTTCAACAGACGACAGTGGCCTAAGGACTTGCATGATTTGAAGGTGCAGCACCCATATTTTAGGAACCTCCATGTCAACAATCGTGCTCAACTCTTTACAGTGATGGCCATTTATTAAGTATTACTGGTTATAATTAGGATATATAATGGGATTATACATATATTATATTACACTTTATAAATGAGGTTATTTCAGTGACAAACATAACTGCTATTTCCGGTCATACCATAGGTTCTTGAAATCGACCAGCCATTCAACTACCAAGGATACCAAGGTGTTCAGCTCACAGCTGAGGTGAAATCTGAATATCAAGCCAAGTGCAGCCACTCGTCGGATTAGTAGAGGGATGCAATGGGATTCACGCAATTGGATTTTTTCATTGGATTGAGATCGCTAAATTCCTATATCACATAACCCATAGGATCCATGTATGCTAGATTTTTTGTAACATTTACCATCAATATACCCCCAGTCATGTTAGCATTAATATATCAGCACCGTTAGGATCCGTCATGGGTAATATAACAACATGGTTTTCCTGATGGGTTTATGGTGAACATCTCGAAGTAGTGGTGGTGAACATGAACCAATAAACATTTTATTATATTAGGAGGAATCACTTCCCGCAGGATGGCCATTATTTGTCGCCCAACGGTTTAAGGGCGGGAATGGCCACTTAAAACAGGTTTAACTTGCCAGTGCTGCCCTTGTCAGATAAGGCTTCAGATAAGGTAAAAACATTTGCGTCCCTGCCACCCATGGGGATGAACATCCGCCACCTGCAGGTGGTCACCAGGGTAGGTTTAGACCCATACCAATCCCTATGGATCCAATTGTACCTTCTGAAAGGAAGTGGGACTGGGGTATAATTTACTCTAATTTGGAGGCTTATATAAGTACCTTCTCAAACAGTGTTTGGATCCATAGGGAATATAGATTGTTTTTTGCGAAGCTGTTTTGACCGTCCCCTTCTGGCTTTGTCTGAACATATCTATGAAGGGTATTGTAACTGCTTGGTAATTAGCTCAGAAATCCATTCGCAAGCTGCCACCAGCACCTCGATATCAACATTCATCAGCCCGACAGTGGCAATAAGTTGTGCTTTTACCATTTCTTTTACCAACAAAATGGGGGAGTATAAGATCAACCAATTGATTGTGATAGAATATTGTAAAGCCAATAACACACATCAGATTTTGGATGGTTTATACTACCAAGCTCTAATGATAAAAAATGGTGATGCTTTATGATTGGGTTTACCACATTCATTGAATATATATATATGATTATATATGTATATATATATATAAGAAGTCAACCAGCCCCCCCATGCCGAGGCATGAGCATCAGTGTTTTGACCTCTGGCGTGGAGAAATCTGCGGCAGCTTTGAGTGACATCGCCGTGGAATGTGGCTTGGAATCGCGACGATTTTTCTTCGGAGACGTGCCCATGAGAGCGGTATATCATGGGATAAGTATGGTATAAATAGGCTGTAACCATCAAGAAATGGATGAAGATATGTGGTGAGTCATGGTGATTTAATATAATTTAATTGATCATTTCTCTGGAATTTGAGAACTTCGAGTCGAGTGTGCAGAATCTGTCGCCAACCAAAAAAAATGGGTTTTTGTACTAATGGTTCGGTATCACCGAATCCGGGGTTCATCAAGATGTTCCTGTGAAACCATGTTTTTTTTGGGAACACATACATCATAGAATTGGATGATGGGAAAATTTACAGGAAAGCCCTATATTTGATGGTAAAAACAATGGTTTCCTGTAAATTTTCCCTTAAACCAATCCAGTGAATACAATTGCGTTGTTGAAAAAAAAATGGCTTCTGACAATGAGAAAACCCATCTATAGACATAGCCTATGCTTAGCCGACATAGCCGATGTAAATTCTTGCTTGTCAGCTGGTAGTTGATGGTGTTTCAAACATGTTTTGGCTACTACCCGCCTTCATTGTTATCCCACCGAAGGTGCCCCCCGCAGTTTTGATGCGTTTTAGTATGTTTTGGTTTAGTTTCACACCTTGAACTATAGCGTTGTACCATAAACCCTGAATTTATGTTCAACAACTTAGCCAACGAAATCCTATTAAATGACCATTGAATCCCATTAAAACACCATTCAATCTCATCAAATCCTGCTAAATCCCATGAACCTCCATGAAATCACCCTTAAATCCCATGAATTCCCAATGTTTTGGTCACCCAATACTTCTGATACCCACCAACACCTCCCATCTACAGGTCGGGACCCCACCATGGGCGACGTTCCCTACTCCAAAGCCGTGAAGCCGGGCCGCGAAGATATTCTGCTGGCGGCGTGTCTGAACAACATCGGGCAAGCCCTCAGCTACATCGGCAAGGCGAAGGGGCGTTTTTTTTCGGTTTAATTTCTTGGGGGTGAAAAAAGGTCAGGGGATGGATCTAAAATGATTTAAATGGGGCCCAGAATAGGCGCAGTTAAAGCCTGAAAGACCAATGATTTTTATGGTTCTTTAGATGGGATTATACAAAGACCCTTGACTCTTGGTTTTGCCTAGTCAATAGGTAGATTTTTGGATTTTATTGAAGGTCAGCGGTGAATTGGAATGGTCAGTCTCATCCCTGCTTATCTAATTGGTTTATAAGGATGATAAGTATAGTTACGGCCCTTTACCAGTTGGCTTAGACTTCTAGTCCCATTTCTGGAATGTAGAATCCCACAGAAATCACCAGTTATTTCACCAATAGCCATGGCGATAACTGTAGTAAATGGGGGTTTTACCAAGCAACGAACACATCTGCGGGGGGACCATCCGCTCCGAACACACGGGCAGATTGGATATCAGCTGAATGATTTGGCCACAGCCCCTGGAGTTTGTCCTGCAACACGGCAGCGCTTGTTGGGATGAAATATGATGGAATCCCAAAAATCAGGGCGATATTAGGCAACTACCTATACAACTATGTAGTACTATGTATGTACATAATACAGGTTACACTTAATAAATTCAACATATGTATTTTTACCTACATAGGTGTGGAGTATATATGATAATAATGTATTGAATATATATATATTGATACATACGTGCGTGCGTGTGTGCGTGCGTGCGTGTGTACGTGCGTGCGTGCGTGGGTTTGTGTGTGTGTGTATCGGGTTCTGCATTTATCTATACATCTTATCATTGATTTGTAGATAAACCAGTCGGAATTTTATATAAGTAAATTACAACATCTACTGTATTTACTTACTTTGGATACAAGCGGATCTGATTGAAAGGGTTTTTCACATTTCATGTTGGGATGTTGGGACATGGGCCATGGGGAGCCACAGAATCTCGGTTGAACTTAATGCCTACCCTGATGAACCACGATGGCTTTAATGTCAACCCCGGATTAATAAACTATGGTTTATTACCCTCTGGTAAACTAACATAACTATGGAAAACCACCATTTTTCATGGGTAAATCCACTATTTCTATGGCCATTTTCAATAGCTATGTTAAATTACCAGAGGGTGATTAATGGGGTACTCTCCAAATAGTCATAATCTGGTACATCAATGATATAAATGGTATCCCCCCAATTCAACAGCTGTTTGATGTTTATTTATCCAGGCTTGACATTATTTGTATGGATTGAAGAATCCCTCTTCATCAGATAGAACTAATCCACCCCTGATCTGCTGGTTGGTGTTCCATTTGTTTCATGGTTTGTGTCCCATTTTATCTTAGTAGTTCTTACAGAGCATAGGTGAGAATCATCCCCATGACTCTGCCAGGTTTGAAACTGAATAATCGAATAATCGACTGGGTTCATCTCATCCTCCATGTATTTACATACTTGACTTTTATTATTTCTTAATATATATATATATTATGATATTATATATATATACATATATATTATGATATATATACATTATGTAAACCATCAGTTTGATTTTCAAAATTGCGAACCCCCAAAAAAGGAATTTGCGTGCAGTCCCACTCTACAGTGATGAGCTGCTCCTCAATGGAGTGGTCAGGGGACTCCATGGGAGACAACCAGCACATGATGGTGGGAGAATCATGAATCCTATGTTTTTTTTTGTGGTTCTCTCCCAAGTTCTATGGTAAGTTCCCTCCCCACCTTTCTTCATCTTTATGGTTTATACATACACTCATGTTGTCAGTTAAAACCACAAGTAGTCATAACCTTGTCTCGATGAAAATTCGATTTCTGTCCCCAATTACAGTTTTTTGACTCCAATTTGACCGCCGGTCCTTCAGTTTGCCACCCAAGGTATGGCCCTTTACCAGTTATAAGTGCTTATAACCCCATTTATGGAATGTATAATCCCATAGAAATGAACCAGTTTCTGGTTATAATATGTTATAATCATTTATACGTGGTATTTCGGGCCATAACTGCCAGGAATATCCCACGAGCTACGAGCGTTACGTTTGCACAGAGAACATTGGCTCCCTTCTAGCCGACCTCGGGCAGGCCAGCTTGGCCAGCCAAGTTTTGGTGGGATTCAAATAGGATTTGGTTGGTGGTTTGGAACATGATTTTTTCCATTCAGTTGGGAATGTCATAATCCCAACTGACGAACTCATATTTTTCAGAGGGGTGGCTCAACCACCAAGCTGGGATTTTAGTGGTGATTCAATGGGATGTAGATAGCTAGATTAGTGAACATAAGCTGGTGAATTCTATGGTTTGTAGATATGGTTTGTTTAACAATTAAATTCACGGGGGTTGTAAATCAACAGGCATTCCGTTGGTGGGCACCACCTTAAAACTAGCGATGGTTTGCCATGATCAGTCAGAGGCAGGTCCCATCGGTTCCATTTCAGGATGATTGTTATTTTTTTTAGGTTCGCATATTCTCAATGTTGAAAACACATACACTATTTCCAATATAGTTGAAATTCTGAGTTGATTTCACAGGCCAAAGATATTTTAAACATTAGATGTTAATCAACCAAAGCGGGAATACCAGCCCTGCGTTCCAATTGCACAGATTGCATGGCCACATGGCCCGACGTTTGCTGGTTTCAGGGATGATCCGAGTAGGGTTTGCTTTTTAGTCTTACAATGTGAGGCCCCCAAGATACGATAGCGTTCAGTTGGTTTATAAGTCCAATAACTATGGTTTATGGTATTTATAACTATAGTTACTGGGGCGAATCTAAACCAACAAACATCACTGGGCGGCCTCACATTGTAGGAGACTCTCAGATGTCAAAGTTGAGTGGCGGTTGGTCAATATGTCTCGGACACCGCGGGTTCTCTGTGTACGTATTGGATGTATTCCTTCGTTTTGTATAGCTAAGGTCTTTATCATTAGTGTGACTACCACTATTTCTCATGTGGGGTGGTTTTGTGATTGCAACACCATGTTTTCTGATTGTTCTAGTTGTCTCATCCAGCTATGCATTGAGGATGTTGGGGGCGTTTCTTCCAACAAAAACTTGCATTTTGTTTTGCGGGTCAAGGCCCTGCTGGCTACATGCCTTTGACCCATGCCCGTATTGGGTATTAAAATCCATGGTTTAGCCATGCGAGGTTTGAGATTGTGGAACCTTGCCTGTTCACGAGGGGGTAAGCCAACCATTTTTACAATTGTTTGGTGTCCAAGGTGGGCCATGACAGCCAAATCGCAACATGACAACATGTCTGGTCGCAGATTGTGGATGGTGTCCTCATGTGGGCGGCAGTGTTAACATGGAATCTTTAAACATACGACCTGTTGGGAAGTCTTCAAAGCTGAGTGGCAAGCGCAAGCTGAACGCTTTGATCAGACATGGTGCCAACCAAACTTGGTGTGAAGAATTATGGTGGCAAAGGCATTCGGCAAAACCGAGTCTGGGATCAGGAAGAGGTGGTTATTGCCTTCGTCATATGAAGCAATGAGTGTGTTGGAACCAATTGAGGTGGCAAGCAAATCGCTGCTGCGCTGTAGTGAGTACAGCCTTTTCTTCCCTTAGGTCATCCCTTCCAAGAAGGGTTTGTGCCTATTGTTTTGGTGTCCTATCACACGTGCATTCACCACATTTCATTTTCTATGTGCAAGGTTTTTTCCCTTCCAAGAAGGTTTTCCTTGCCAGCGCCCTGACCCTGCACCCAGCAATCGCAACATATTATAGCATGTGCAGTTTGTTTTCCAGAAAATATGATATTAGTGGTTCCATTTGTCTGTTCAAACATGTTCATGCTGAACCACACTAACACTTTTGGCAGGAATTGAGACCACAACTAGTTTTCTCACCCAACATGCAATTATTTTGCGATTATATTGTTTCATGCATTAATACATATATATATTTATACATACAAAATTCATATATTATATTTTACTATATTATGTTATATTTAATTTTATTATACTATATTACATTATATTATATTATATTCTACTCTATTCTATTCTATATTATATTATATTATATTATTTTATTTTATATTATATTATTATATCATATTATTATATTATATTATTATATCATATTATTATATTATATTATATTATATTATGTTATATTATATTATATTATGTTATATTATATTATATTATGTTATGTTATATTATATTATATTATATTATGTTATGTTATATATTTACCCTATAATATTATTATATTATATTATGTTATGTTATATATTTACCCTATAATATTATTATATTATATTATTCTATTATATTATTATTTTATATTATATTATTATATTATATGATTTTTTATGTTATTATATTATATTATATTGTATTATATTATATTATATTATATTATATTCTATTATATTATATTCTATTATATTCTATTCTATTCTACTCTATTCTATTATATTACATTATTATATTATATTATGTTATATTATATTATATAATATAATATTATATAATATTATATTATATTATTCTATTATATTATTCTATCATATTATATTCTATGATATTCTATTATATTTTATATAGTGTGCGCATACAGACGACAACCATTTTCGTTGATTACACACCTATGAAACGTATGTCTTTCTTTTTTTCAGCCAGGTGGCCACGTACCTCTCCGCCGCGGCGTCTGGCTGCGGCCACACCACGTTAGCCTCACGGCTTGCCCATGGGATTTCCACCATGGAACGGACGGAAAAACCATCTGGGGCCATATAGGTCTGGGGAAAAAACGTTTTCGAATAGGGAATTTGACCAGCAAAGTTATGGTGATGGGAAATGGGATTTAGATATCTAAGTTTGTGAAAATAACTTGGCTAAACTGGGGTTTATGGGCGATATAACGATATATAACGATAGTTACTGGGGTTTACAAACCACCATGCCGCGATGGCTACCAACTACTTGTCCATTATGGGTGAGGACATATTTACTATCATTATAATTATAACCATGTTTCAATGGATTGGTTTAAGGGAAAATCTTAACCGGAAACCATCGATTTTCCCATGAAATATAGGGTTGTCCTGTAAAAATTCCCTCAAACGAATCCATTGAATGTTATACTGGTTGGTTGTTTGGAACATTTTTTATTTTTCCATATCTTGTCAAGAATCATCCCAACTGACTTTCATATGTTTTCATATATATCCATTAACCACCATTAACCACCATTAACCACCATTGGGGTAGCTCAACCACCAACCAGTATATGGTTGTTTCTATCCTGTCCCAGGTTCCTTTCTCCTGCTCCTCACGCATCGCGGCAACGGTCACGGGCATGTTTGACGCGGTGCAGGGGATTGGCGGCGCGCTGGCATGGTGCAACCATCCTGGGCCGATCCAGAGAAGCTTGCAGTGAAATGGCCATGGCTATGAGTTAAAACTGGTGCTTTCTATAGTGATGTAATAGACTAGTTATATTGATTTCATAGCGATTTAATGGTGATTAATGGTGATTATATAATGGTGATTTAGTTAAAACTGGTGATTTCTATAGTGATTAATGGTGATCAATAGTGGTGAAAAGATGGTTAATAGTGGCTAAACATGTGATGAATGATGGTGAAATAACTGGTTATGAATCTATGGGATGATACGTTATATAAGTGGGGTTAGTTCAGTACTTATAACTGGTAAAAGGGGCATAACTGTGGCCCATGGTTTATTCATGTTTATTCAACGGAATTCAATGGTGATATATCCTCCAGTAAACTAACATGTAACATAGCTATGGCAAATCACCATTTGAATAGATAAATCAACTATTTCTATGGTGATCTCATTGCCCCCTTCCTTTGGTGCTTTGTTCAATGGTGATTTCATGGGATGTAGATGTAGTGCTGATTTAATGGGATGTTCATGGGAGTTCATTGGGATTTAGTGGTGATATGGTGATTCTTTGGCGATTTACTGGTGGTTTTATGGTGATTTAATGGGATTCATGGTGATTTATAGGATTCATGGGGATATATTGGCATTAAATGGAGATATAATGGTGATTTAACGACGATTTCATGGTGATTTCTTTTGAAAGCATAGCATAGCTATGTTACCAGCCGAAATGGTGAGTGAACAGGATTTAATGGTGATATTTTATGGTGATGATATGATGGGTTTTATTTATGATTTCATGGTCATATGATGGGTCTTAATAGTGATTTAACGGGAATTCATTTTTCAAGGGCTTAACATGACGGATGATCAGGGTTAACAACCATCGTTTGGATATATATGCAGGGGATTTGGGGATAGAACCCACCAAGAATCTGTATGAACATATATTGTAATTTGTAGTTATAATCATGTGGATTAAGAATGATTTTGAACGGGATAAATCATAGATAGAATGGGATGGATAATTCATAGGACATTATGTATACTTATAACAATGATTTAGAATGGGACAAATAATGGGATTAACCCCTTCCAACTCTGACCCCCCAACAATGTTTGGTTTTTTTCCGGGTCTATCAACCAAAAGACAAACTAGGGCTTACTAATCTTATTAACATGTTTTTACAAGAAATCCAGAGGTTTTCCATGGTTTTCCTGGGAAATTATTAGCAACTGGTGGTCTGAGTGAAAAGCCATGGGCTAACCTGGCTAAACCATCAAAGGCTGTGGTTCAGCCGACATGCTACGCAGCTAAGTTGGTAAACAGAGGTAGGTTAAATGGTGAGTGTTTCATGGATATATCAGCAGTTGGATGGGTTTATATATATATATAAGTTATATATATATATACGTATATATATATATATATAGGGGGTCCTTCTCGCAGGGGTCCTGGTAAGGTTGTCAAGAATACCTTGGTGCATATAATACAGAAATATAATACACACATATATATGACATAGTATATATATACATATATTATATATACATACACTTTATTATGTAATATTTAATTTAATATATATATATATACATACACTTTATTATGTACTATTTGATTTATAAGATGGGGGCTGTACTAGAATATATCAATATATACACAATATATTCACAAATATCATTAATATATATTATCTGGGGCCTGGAGTTCAGCTACAACTCTCCGGGATCATCGCAGAAGTGGGTGCTGATTTTTTTTTTCGGGGTGCATCCACTGGAGCGCCGGTGCTCATGAAAAAATGATAAGAGGTCAAATTGGTTGGATATACACAGTTATTTGTGGCCATTTATTAGTTATAACTGGTTAATAGCTGGGACTATACATTTTATTAATGAGGTTATAGGTAAGGGCCATAACTGCACAAGAAGAAAAACAACTTGAGGATTTTATGAACCCAAAACTGTGAGAAAAAAAATGTTTGCTACTACATTGACTTTATACCTTTAGTTAAGAACTATAGTTACGAATATTGCACTTTGGTAGGTGCTATGTTTGTTTATTTTTGACAACCAAGCCAGAAGGGACATCATGACCTTCCAAGAGAAGTGTGTTTGATTTTGGGTCCTGGAAGATGTTCATCAGACTTCTACGAATCTTCAATGATAGCACCTTTTTTGTTGGGACTATGAACCATTGAAAGGCAAGTGGATATATATATATATATTGTATATATATATATTTAAGACCTTCTGAAACAGCAAGAATCTGAAAAGTACCAAAATTTATTTTTTCTGATTTAAAAGTGTTTTAAAAGTGATTTGGGATATGTAGGCAAAAGTGATTTTAAAGTGGTTTAAAAAGTGATTGGAAAAATGAAAGTGATTTAAAAGTGATTTGGGATATGTAGCCACAAGTGATTTAAAGTGGTTTGAAAAGTGATTGGAAAAATGAAAGTGATTTAAAATTTAAAAGTGATTGTGGGGACATGTAGCCACAAGTGATTCAAACGTGATTTTAACAGTGATTGGGAAGTTTGACATGTTCGTGCACATACATAAATACTTCTCAATGAATACCTCTTTTCATATATATATATACATACATTATATATATATATATCTCTATCTCTATCTCTATCTCTATCTATATATCCATAAATATTTGTATATACATATCCCTGAATGTTTTTCAGTGGAGTGGGGCATATGCTGAATTTAAGTTGCACACTGTACCCAACCCCAGAATAATTCCAGGCAATCCGTTTCCCAGGAAACAAAGCACACCTGCACAAAATCCAAATGTAGAACCTACAGTCCTACAGTAAATAATTGTTGCATTAATCAGTAAAGTTGCTGGTAATCACCTGCAAAATTTGAATCAAAGGTGTGTTTTTTGAACTGTGCTGATTGCATGCTGCCTTTCCTTTTTCCAATCCTGGAAACGTAAGTGTATTGCAACCCTTGCGCGGCCATCATCATGCAGCGCTGAAGCTGCTACTGTACCTGGCCAACCTAGAGTTGTTGATATCCCACTGCCAAAATGGCTTCAGCCTAGGTCCAAATTCCGAGGTCTAAAACCAAGAAATCTAAAACCAAGACTCAACTAGTAACTAGAGTCTAAAGCCTAAAGTCGACATGATAAAATGATAGAACGAGCACGTGGTAAGATGAAAAACAACTATCTTTTGCCTTGTCCTTCAAACAGCCAGCCACAAGAAACTGACAAGCCTGGACCTAAACTGATTCGATTTCACATGCCCGCAGGCCCACTGAGTCTACTCAAGGTCTGCTTTAGACTTCGACTCAGGCTTCGATTTCATCAATTTGATCGCCATGTTTTCGACAAAGGGATGCACCAAATCTTCCGATCTGCCCTGGCTTTCTGCCTCAACCTCTGCCCACTGAGACACCAGGAGGCTCTTCTTCTTCTCCTTCTCACCCGCACTCTCCTTGTCATTGTTGATGACCTTGAGGCAAAAAATGATGACACTTTCGCTCAGGATGACCGCAGCCTTCCCCATGCCTTCCTGCTTGGAAGCTTTGCTCTCAGCCAATTTCGCTAGGTCTTCGCCAGCTGGAATCTTGGACTGGTCGCAGAGAGAGGTGAACGCAGCCAAGAACTCCTCCGACTGGCTGATGTCCTGCAGCAATGCACAAGTCCCACCTACGACCATTACAAGCCACGAGTCATATACTACTGGTCGTATACAGCCCCCCCAGTGCATTTGAGTAAGTTCAAGTTCAAGAGGTTCTAGATTCCAGATTCATTCTACATTCTTTTTAAATTTAGATGATTCTGAAGAAATTGATAGTATAGTGCAGTGTAGTTAGTAAAGGGTAATGTAGTGTAGTATAGCAAAGCACGGCAAAGCAATGCATAGCAAAGTGAGGCATATGGCATAGTGTAATGCAAAAGAATACCTCAAGAAATTCCCCAACTCGATAAACCACCAAATATGTATGTAAAACCACCACCACAAATAGATATTCTACTAGCTGCTAGCTATACTATGAGTTTGCCAGCCAGTCAAACAAATGTGACCCTTTAAATCTCCTTCTCCAAATCGGCAAGGGCGGATTTCAAGGGTTTCACCCTGATCTTGGAAATCGTGTTGGCTGAAGCTGTCACAACTGATTCCAAAAGATCTGGGTTTTCACAAGAGTCATGCCATGACTTCTGCAACCACTCCCCGACAATGTTGGCGACGCTCTCAAATGCAACATCCAGTTTGCGAAGGGACTGGCACACAAGCATCTTGACTGTGTCTAGGAGCTCAGTCGTGCACTCCTCAATCTGGGTTGCCACTACCTTGTGGTTCAGCTCGTGGTAGAGCTTCTCGGAAAAGCTCAATCCTGCTCCTGCCTCTGCCAGCTTGTAGCAAAGACTTTCCATGGCAGTGGCTTCTTGGAAAAAAAGCTTGTGTGCTTCCATGCACTGCTTCAAAAGCAAATGCTTGGAATCTCTGCGCAAACGATTCTCAATGTTCTCTCCAAGTGCGATCCACTGCTGACACTTCAATTTGGTGACCACCGATGCCTTGACAGATGCATTGCCAAAAAAATGTGGCCGAAAAAACAGAACCATAATTTTGTTGGCTATAGGGCCTATAGTGATTGACAAGCTAGTCCTAAGTAATGAACAAAAATTTTAGCCAACCTCCACATGTTGTCTTCGTCTATCCCCTTCCCTACCCTACTCCTACTGTACTGCTTTACTTACTACTCTTCTATGCAGAATCTACCTACACTCGGGCACCCACATGGTTTGTGGTTGGTTAAGTTGTTGGGAAAAATGACACTAAATCGAATCTTGGCATAGGCAAGTGACCTGCAAAACATGTCCCTCAGCACACGCGCCAGTGCACGCAGAAAGGATCTTGACTGGTCCCCTGGTTTGACACTCAGGGTGCCCCAAGTGTTGCGTGTGCCTTTGAAGGCTGGAAACCCACCAAGGAGTCTGATTTGGTTCAAGATCAAGGGGTTCTTCATCTATTTCAGAGTCACTGTGGGACCTGCATGCTTCAGCTTCCTCTGCTTCTGCTGATTCCTGCGACAATTGAGCCTCCAGTTCAGAAACTAACTCCCCAATGCCACCCAAATCTGCCAGATCATGCGGATCACTTAGATCCATCGGATGGAGCACTCCGAATTGGAGTGACAAATCCAGTGAAACCGGAAAAAACAATCCCAAACAGTCCACCTCTTGCTTTCCTGATTGAGCCGATTCTACGCACAGCCAGCCTAAACAAATGCCTCAGCAGCAATTGTTTCAAATCTCCCATCCCAAACTTAAACAAATTGAGGAGGTCAAAACTGTGCACATGTGTAGACATAAGCATATACTGGATTCTGGTATTTGCTGGAAAAGCGAGAGCCCCCAAAAAGACAAATCACTTTTAAATCACTTTCATAAATTAACCCACTTACAAACCCACTTTTAAATCACTTTTCCAGCAAATACCAGAATCACTTTTAAATCACTTTTAAATACATTTTTGACCTCCTCTAATTCTTGCTAGTTGGAAAGTCTTAAATATATATATATATATGTACACGTATCATAATATGTATAGTATATATTATCAGGATATGTAGAATTATGTTCAGTCATGGTTTTATAGTAGCCACCATTTCAAAAATTGAGGATCCACGTCGACCATTTCCCGAGCATTTTGGAGCGCTGAGGAAAGGTCGCCCACAAAGTGAGTGACTGGTTGAAGCCTGTGGCCCTGTGGTGAATCGCGTTGGTAAGTGGGTTATATATATATATATGTATATATATATATATTTATATCGTTCTCATGTCTACCTAGACCCTCCAAATATACAACCTAAAAATTTGACAATTATGCGATCAAACATCATTTTTATGGGTACTTGGAGGGTCTATAGGTATCAGCGAAAAGAACGTCTTATCCTTCCAGCAATCTGGGGTACCCAAGTTGAGAAATGAAGCGAGCAGAACATCAAAACCACATCGACAAATTTGGTGAATCTCCCTCAGCTATTGAAACCACGTTCATTTGCATTTCCACTAAATTGTCAGTACAAGTGGATATGTGTATATACATATAACACAATAATTATACATCAACATGCTGTAATTCATAGCCACTAGAGAGGATGGACATGCATTAGTCCAAAAAAAAGTAAAAAAACAACACATATGAGTTGTCTTGGGAAAAAAAGGTGTATCACCTGTCAGATCATGCGTCATGTGCACCAGGATGATTGTGATGAACTGGAAGTCTGTGATCGGAGTTGGTCTCTACAGGTGTAGTTCCTACAAGAAACCAAAACATCGAAGTGATTCATCTCAAGTACAAAGGTCAGCCCCCAGTTATAAGTTGGTTTTTAAACCCCATTCACAATAGATATATCTACCATAAGCCATACTTATTCAGAATCAAATTATAGACCAAATGAATTACCGAGGGGGCCCCAACTTTTGGGGGTAACAGGGTAACATTTCATAGACTGGCAACTGAGGGCGGCCATACTGGTCCCAGGATTGCATCTATAGGTTGGTGCCTCCCAGTGAAATCTGTGTTGCGTTTCAGCCCCATACCCTGTGAACTACATAGATTCGTGATTTTTTTCGAGCGTCAACCATCGATTTCACCATATTGATATTTGTGTGTGTGCCAAGCTAGTGCCCGGGCAGCGGTGCCAAGGTGAGATACAGGAACAACTCCACAACAAGTTGTGACCCTTTTCAAAAGTCACGGAGTAACTCTCGGGTCAAGCCGTTGGGATGCCCGACCCACCTGCGGTGCCACCATCCCCCCCAAAAAAATAAGTTGGTAAAATCCTGCTTAAATAGTGATAAACAGATGTTTTTTCGGCATCTTTTTGGTGGTTTCTATTTAACATCATTACACTAAGTTGGACATTAATGGGCTATGGCATCCAGGGTTCAATGGCGATTCCGAAACATCTTGGCATCCAGGAAAAATGATCGGACGAGTGAAAACTTATAGCCAGGAAGTGCTGTTGGTTGGAAGTTGTAGCCTCTGGTAATCTAACATGGCTATGGAAAATGGTAATTGTTTAATAGGTACTGTAAATCATCCATAAATGGATCATTTTCCATAGCTATGTTAAATTACCAGAGGGCACTAGCATATGACTGGGGAATACCATGGAACATGCCATGACTGGAGATGATTTACCTATTATTTCCACGGTTGATTTTTCCAGTTCGCTACATCAAATTACTAGAAGGTCTCCTGCATATTGTTGGCTATGAACCCGGCCGTTTGTTGCTGCTTCAGGGTCTAGGAGGAGGCCTAGACAGCGTTGCTCCAGCCCATGATAGGTAAATGATAGGCCCAGTTGGGGGGGAATTTGGTCATCTTATCTCTTTAGCTACCTAGATTCCCGCCCAAACGTATCTGCGGTGGCCAGGGGAGCAACCCTGATAGGAATGGGATGGTCCCAACTGAAAATCATACACCAGCGAGATTCAGTGGAATTCTTCACCAACCACAAGGTGGATTGAACATGATTGAAGCATTCATTTTGGTTATTTAACATAGCCATGGAAAATGGCCAATTTATAGATGGTTTACCTATTAAAAATTGTGATTTTCCATGGCTATGTTAAATAGCCAGATGGTAATTTTGGATACAATGCCAGATTAAACCTTTATATTTACCACCAGAGTGACCGGATGGTTGGGTTCACTAGGTGGTCGTTTTGTCGTTTTGTCCTTGATCGTTACACTTGCCCACCTGGGAGATTCCATATCCAGGGGTATGTGAACCTACACTCCAACCGATGGGTTTAAGGGAAAATCTACATGAAACCATGAGTTCTACCAGCATCTTTTTAGGGTTTTCTTCTCTTTCAAAGTTGGGGTTCCACTTGATTTGGGAAGTCATTCACTTGGGAAGTCATTTGGATCCAAGAATAGTGAGCAAAGATGCATTCTCAACCATGCGATTTCTCTTGTCCGGCGACATTTGAATCCACAGGGCCACGGGGTTTCAAACTCCTCCCATCCCGAAATCACAGATAGGACCTCGTTCCCCACGAAGGGCCCTCGGCTATCAAGAACCATAGGCATATCTACGTTCCCCACCAAGGGCCCTCGGCTATCAAGAACCATAGGCATATCTACGTTCCCCACCAAGGGCCCTCGGCTATCAAGAACCATAGGCATATCTGCCATCAATCCTCGTTAGGCTAGTTAATACACCAAAAAAAGGCAAAATCATGCAGAATCCGCAAATTTTGGGTTGGTTAAATCAGCATTTCCCAGGTGGAATCCCAATTTTTTTATGTGAAGTCTGTAAATCCCATTAACTATAGCTACACAGCTTATATCTACCATAAAAACGTATTGTTGTAGTTATTTGCACCAACATGGCTATCTTAAATCCCATTGAAAGCCATTCAATTCCATTAAATCCCATCAACTTAGCTATAAATCAACTTAGCTATCTACAGTTTATGGCCATAGGTTCTAACCGGTTATTTCAACGTTATTTCAATGGGATTATACATAAACCATAAATGGTGGTATTTCATGGTATTTCAGTACTTGTAACTGGTATGACTCGGGCCACCGGCACCGTTCTGTCTCCAGGTATAGCCACAGTTTTCCTTTGCCATGACGGCCCCGAGGTCTCAACTGGGAATGTTGAACCAATGGAGTTCACCATAATGGAAGATATATGGGATTACCGGGTACCCTCTGGTAATGACTATAGCATTTTGCGAACTTGAACATGGCCATTGAAATACGTGGATTTACCCATCAAAAATTGTGATTTTCCATAGTTATGGTAGTTTACCAGAGGGTATGTTTAATTTATATCAGTGATATTCACCACCATTAGTCACTATTAACCACTATGAATCACAGTTACATTGGGAATTCCAGGATCCTAAAATGGAGGTACGTTAGTACCATATTTTTGGCAATATTTTGTGGGGATATTCCCTTACATAGCCCTGAATTATTGGAGATACAATAGGGGGAAGGATTGGATATATCACCCAAATGAAGCGTTCATGGGGCGTTTTTAGTTTATATACTCCTCATCGGATACAATCGGGGAAACAAGATGATTTTGGGTGTGTCTTTTCTGTGGGGTATTACGCACCTTAAATAACTTAATATGAACTTAACATGTATTAGGTAAATTGCGTTCCAAGGTTGAGGCACCACCCCCTAGCGAAGTCTGGGAAATACTTGGTTTTCTGCAGGCTTTCAGAATTGCATCCCTTGATGTGAAGCTGTTTAGTTTTTGATGGATGAAGAAGCATCGATATCCCGATTTTTTGGCAGGGAATCTAAGATTGGCATCATTGGTTCCATCACCCGTTGTGTTGATAAAACACCCAATTTCTGCGATTCACATAAGCATCTAACCGTTAGCTACAGTGAACGATCATTTGTTCGAATTTGAAGCTGTCTGGTGAATAGGAGGGAGCCAGTTGGAGCTACGAATTGAGTTTCGCGACACTCTTTGCAGGAAAACCCATGGAAAACCCTGATTTCAAAACTTGTCATACTTATCACCATATGATGCTTATGGTAATTAGACTTCAAGTGGGTACCCTATTTTGGAAAGACCAATGGCCACTTTCTTTGGGTTAAACAAATCACAGTGACGAGTGAACATGTTTTTCTTGTGGTGTGATCATGATATGGAATTTCAGGCATCCAGCCCAGAAGTGATGTGATTCAGTGGTTGATGTTCACAAAAACACCCAGCACTTAGTAAACGATAGTAGTTTTCGTTCCGCAAGTAAACCGCGCTACCACCAGTTCAAATCTTTTGATCTCTAGTCTCTAAACTGCTTCACCCCATTTGGAATCAATTCAAATCCCTTCAATCAATGTCATTCTTTTCGACAAATTCAAATCTCTTCAAACCATTAGGGTTCCCCGATGAGTTTGGCCAAATTGCCATGTGGACTGCCAGCGGCCCGTTGGCGCTGCATGCGCTGCATGCACTGCATGCACTGCACGCGCTGCACCTCACCGTGGGTTTCGCGGAGGCGGACGTAGGGGTTCATGTGCGCTCGGACCTGATGGATTTTCCCGAGGAAAAACGCAAGCGGAAACGCTTCAAGAGCGGTTGCAAGTTCACGGGCACCAAAGTCAGGTGGGACGAAGATATCTCTGAGGCTTCAAAGGTATCTTTAATTTTCTGAACATTTGAGGTTGGCACACCATCCAAACCCTTTATTTTCTGGGTACATTCTGCATCTCTAACTTTCATGGCAACCTACTTCATGATAAACCAAAATAGCCACGGAAAATCAACATGTATATATAATCGTTACTGTAAATCAACTATAAATGGGCCAGTTTCAATAGCTCTAATGATGCCAGGTTGGAATGCAGTGCTGAGTCCAGCTCCAACTTTCAGCCGCTCCCGCAGCCCTTCACCTTTCGCATTGACTGCAGAGGGGCGAAGGGAAACTTCCAAAATCTGACGCTGTATGGTTTGGGCAAAGCCTGTGGCCGACTGGCCTATAAGAAGTACTACAAGAAGAATGGAAACAACTCAGGCCATGGGGAAATGGCTGTGGGCAAAAAGGATGTGTTTTTTTTAAGCTCCAATTCGCGGTTTTGACCGGGAGCATTTGCAGGAACTGCCCTTGAAAAAGGGAATCTTGGTCGCCATGTTTGGCGCTTACTACCCAGTGGTGGTAGAGTAATGTTTCGTGCAAACCCCCTCTCTTGCCCGCGCCGCTGTCCACCACGTGTGCGAACATCAAAAACCACTGTCTGTGGTTTGTGGGACAAAATGCACATGTCCAGGATCATGGCTTTCATCTTTCAACGCACAGCTCAGCTACTCGTGCGTTGAATGTTACATCATCATCATCATCATTATCATCATCATCATTATCATCATCACCATCATCGTCGTCATCGTCATCATCATCATCATCATCGTCATCATCGTGATCGTGATCGTGATCGTCATCGTCATCGTCATCGTCATGGTCATGGTCGTCATCGTCATCATCATCATCATCAACAACAACAACATCAACAACAACATCAAGAACATCAACAACGTCAACCCTAAACCCTAAACCCCTAAAACCCTAGACCCTAAACTTCTTAAACAAATAGATTTTAACGGGGGTGCGGATTTGATGATTCCCTAGAAACTCGGTTGAGACATGTTTAAGATTCTCTTGAATATAAAGTTTAACTGGGTTGTGGATTTTATGGTTCCCTAGAAATTCGTTTAACCAATTTTTAAGATTCGCTTGAATCAATGCCCTTGAAAAGTTGTGTGTGTGTGCGAAAGAGGGGCTTTGTGCGTAATGTGTTTAGGCCAAACAAAAATACTGTTGGAAAGCGGAGTTCCACCAGGAGAGGCATGGGCGGGCACACCTAGAGGCACATTAGCCGTGCCTATAGAGTCCCATGCAGGAACGCATGTATGTTCAACATTAGGCGCACCTTTTGATTCTCACACAAAAATGCAAAGCTACAGAGAGAAAAGAGGAGGAAAAGGACGTTCTACATCGGTAACATTCAACCTCAAGGGGATATGGAAAACGGTGTGCCAATGGGATTAGTGATTTAAAACTGTTGGCATGATGATGGTGCCCGTCACTAAGACTTGGGGATTTGTGTTTGCTCCGGACAAAAAATGAAAGTCCATGGATGCCCTGTGCCATGGTGATTCCTTCATATGTCCTATGAAAACATGTATTGAAAATACGTTTGTTGATGCGTCAGCGTGCGCAATGTTTGCTTCATTTTTGACATATAGAACCGTTCCCTAAAAGCCGGTGTGCCATGGGGATTTTGTTGTTTTAATGTGATTTTTGCCCAATTGATTCTTCCAGCTCGCTGTGCCATGGGGTTGATGTGACTTCTGCCAAACTGATGTGACTTAAACCATCTGCTAGTATGTCTGAAACACAAACATTCCAACAAGTCAACCCAGTCATCAAGATGATCGAGGGACAGTGCATGAACATGCTACATCCACTTAATTCAAATCCCTGGCAGGCCATTTGCCGATCCCAACAACTCCTTGGCTGCCCTTGATTTCTGATCATATTGTGACCTTAGAGAAGGATGATGTGATGGACCTCCAGTGTGTGCTCCTGCCCTTTGACATCCCCTTTCCCCATTGGCAGAATCCAACGACAGGCAAGAATTGTTGGCATGTAAGTCTCAATTTTATTAAGGATGGCCTGATTCAGTCCGAAAAAGATCAGCTGTTCATCGACTTCGGCCTCTCTTCCCCTTTGAGCATTCGTCCATCTTGTGCCGTAGCCGTGGAGAAGACTTATGAGTGGACGATGGAGTTGTGGGAATCCATCAATTATACCCATTTTCTCCGCCTCAAAAGCCCCACCTTGGGGCTCCTTGAACCCCCCAAGCTGGATCTGGAGACGCAGCAGGGGGAAATTTTTCAGGTGGACAAAGACTTCTTGAAGGTAAGTGTATTGGAAGCTACCAGTGATTGGCGATTTCATCAGCCTTCTGAGAGGTTGGTGAAGTTTGATGAAACTTTCTACAGCTCTTCCATTGGTCCCAATGGGAGTTTTGCGGTGGACTTGAAGCTGGAAGTGAACCCTGATGCACTTCCAGATGCAGAAAATGTTAATGTGACGCTGCAAGTGACGTTTCCCAAGAAAATGGACCCAACGGTGTTTTCCGTGATGATTCCTATGAACAACACAGGAGTACCAGCTGAGGGCGAATCTTATTCCATGGTGATTTGGTTCATTGTGTTCTTGATGCTGATCTTTCTGGTGGCCGCCGTGGGCTATGTCTACCGGGATGAAGTGGCACAAAGTTTCTTCTTCCCAACGGTCCCAACGTCCAGTGAAAGGCACCAAAGCTCCATCGAGCTGCGGAGAACTTGAGCTGGGCAGAAAGTGTGAGTCGTTTTTGGTTTAGCGCCATGATGGACTTCGGTTTTTGGGACACTTTATTTCAGACACCCAGCAAATTGATGCAAATTGATGCAAATTGCTGGTACAACAAAAACGGTCCATGTAAAGTTGTCAGGCTTATCTTCAGCCAATCACGAAAGGTAACGTCAGCTATCTGAGTTAATGTGTGTTCGCACAAGAGCGGTCCATTTGTACTTCATAGTCATGTTTTGTGAGCAAGTGGGAAATCTTTACTTGGGGCCTCCCCCCAAGTTGCACATGGTGCAACTGAATCTGCCGGTAACCAGGCTGAGATGATGAAAGTCTCCGAAGGAGCTGATTCAACGGTACCCTGGTGAAGCCGACATATATAGCTGGGATTTAAGGATCCCAAGGATCCCAAAATTGGGAAAATCCATAGGTTTTGACAAAAAGATCCATGTCTGTTGGGAAACTTTGGAAGATGCGAGAATGGAAGCCGAACAAAAAACAGACAGACCAAGAACAGGAACCTTGAAGAATTTAGAGTCAGTCCTTATGTTTAAGTATGTTTAATGTAGCACGTTATGGCCTAGATGTTGGTCCCCCAGAATCGGACAAAATGAGCTACCAAGCTACCGAAATGGGCGTGATTTGGCATCATTGGCGGGCCTTGAAGGCCATGGGACACCCAAATTTAGATCATTTTTTGGTAAGTACTATAGACACATCACACTCCTTTTGTATCCCAATTTCACCATGGGACACCCTTCAGTTTCTGCAAATAGAGGGCAAAATCCTATGTTGTTTGTTGTTTTTTCCCATGGCGTAACGCGGCTTTCCCATGGCACCCTTAACCGTGGAACAATGTCTTGGGATCTATCACCAACCATATGATATATGATATGGGTGTGTCCAAAGATAATGGATTTACTCCATGATAGGGGCAATTTAAATGGACAAAATTTTGATAAACAATCAAAATTATGTAGGTATCCTGACCCTGCTTCGTTTTTAAGTCAGACCATATGCTCCATGTGTGATATGCTTATATATATATAATATATATATAAGCAAATGTAAGCGTTAGGTTGTATACTACGCCTATATCTTAATAATAAACCAGGGCTTGAATTCATTGACAGATATTATGTTGGGCACCAATTTCGCCTGTTTTCATCTCACAAAAAGCGGCGTGTTTTCCGTGAACAAGAACCGTTGTTCCGGTCCATGGCCAGTGTTTCCGGTCGCCGGTCAAAGCAACCCCTGCGGTTTGACCGTTCCGTTTGATGCATCTTGGCCACCGCGCGCCGCGATAGTCCATATTACCCTAGGGTCAACTAACATAGATGTGGAAAGCCCATGATTTCCAGAGGACAAGAATCTACACATGGTTTTTCCACATCTATGTAAACGTTTACAGGAGGGTAGTGCCTCATTCATTTGATGGCAGATGGGCAGGCATCAAATCAAGAGGTAGGGATGTAATGTGATAGAGCAAACGCCATAAGACATCCAGCAACCAACCATGACTGGGGGGGGTCATTGAAATGATCATCCCAAAGTTGCATAAATGAGAGAGCCCCAGCTAGGGAGACTTGTTTACTACAAGGTGGTGCCCTCAAAATAGCTAATTTGGTTTGTAATATGTTGTTACTCCAAACAAATATGGTTTATAATGGTTTGGTAGATATGTCTATAGTGAGTCGGGTTCATAAACTTACTTATAACGTGGCAAACCCAGCTTGTAGGGTTTTTGAGCATACATGTTCTTTACCCACTGTGGTTTGTTGGTTGGTTGGTGAGTTAGTTAGTTAATTGGTCGGTTTATAGAAGGGTCACCCCCATCAAACAACCAATAGGTACAGCGGTACCAAAAGTTTATATCTGGTATACCAAACCGGCCCATCGATTTTTCCAGTACAATATCTATGACTAATCACTTGGGTGGGATTATCCCTCCAAGTAGTTTTTGGGGATGTAATTTTTCATTGCTGGCAATCCAATACGATTTTTGAAAAAAGCTCCGCCCAGATATCCATCTTAGATTTGGAGGTTTCCTGGGTGGTACCCCTAAATCATCATTGTTTAAAAAAAATAATAGGATGTTCACGGATTTTCCCTTATAAACCATTCATTTTTGAGTCTTTGAGTATCCAACATAAATTTGGACACCTTCATTTCTGAAACACTCTTAAAAAATGGATGTGATGCTCGGAAGATGTATCCAGTCAACTTAGTGAATGGTCAACTTAATCATCAAATAGGGATCTAACGAGCCATTTGACGAGTCAAGCCGGGGAATGAAGAATCAAACATACTTGGAATGTGTGATGTGGACAAGTCGTATTGACGCTGGGCGTTGAAGGGTGATGAAGTAATGGGCAACTCTTTTCTGAGGCAGGGTGACTTTGTCAATTGCTTGGTTTGCAATGAGCCGTGACCAAAATACACTGGTTGATTGGTTACGGACTAGGGACTTTTACTCCCAAT
The DNA here is from genome assembly GCA_947184155.2 of Cladocopium goreaui. Classification (NCBI taxonomy): domain Eukaryota; class Dinophyceae; order Suessiales; family Symbiodiniaceae; genus Cladocopium; species Cladocopium goreaui. The sequence goes on along the minus strand of CAMXCT020003602.1, from coordinate 43,293 downwards.
TTCCTGGGGATTCCAATAAGCCATAGGATTGGGACAGCCAACTAGTAGAATGAGATTGGAAAACGGGGTATCTTGAATGGCTCAATGGCTCGCTTCACAGCGTAGTATGGTAATGACCCTGCCCGAAAACCATCAATGACGGACTTGACCTGGCTGCAGGAGTTCATCACAGCTTGGGACTTGTTCCAAGCTATGTCTGATTCCTTTGGTCCAACCCGTAGAATTTATCTGTTGGTGGTTTGGAACATGTTTTGTTTTTCCATATATTGGGAATAATCATCCCAACTGACTTTCATATTTTTCAGAGGGGTTGAAACCACCAACCAGTTATGATTTGGTGTAATTTAATGGGTCATTTGTCCGGTCAAGAATGGGAAGACACTGTTCGAACTAGTTCGAACGAATTGTTTCTTCGCAGAGGCTTAATCCAAGATTTGCAGTGTAACTATATCAAGGTCCTTTGAGGTTGTCTCAAAATTTTGGCAGCAGATGTGCATGTCTTATATGTTGTTTTATCCAGCCAGTCTCGTGTATCCCACATGTGACAAACCCGGCTGAGCCATTAGGAAATTACCGGTAGCTGATTTGTCAAAAAGGGTGTCATTCGCCTGGTCTATTGGGGATTAGAGTCTCTAATTCACATCCTGGAAGGCCGTCTACTTCTTATAGTCAAGCAGTTGTTTTTCATGGGGACCAGCGCCCTGCCAGCCTTCTGCCATCACTCTGGGATCCGGACCGAAATTTTGCTCAAGGGATAGGTCAGAATCCGAGCACAGGGAGGCTACTCCAAGGAGATTTCAGCAGAGACTTCACGAACTTCACCAGCAAGAAATTCGGACTTCACCAGAAAGTTGGAGATCATAGATTATCCGGGGGCCTGCTTTCAGCAGGATCAAAATTCATAGGGCCATAGGGGGGGTTTACCAAGAATGGGGGATGGGCAGATACTTGACCAATTTCAAGGGCGGGTAAATGATCATCAACCATTGAGATGTTTTACATATGTTAAAAGTGCAAATGCTCAGTGAGTGGGGTATACCCATTGATTTTGTTATATGTTGATTGTTGGGCTTACGATTTTCATTTTAACACAACTTGTCTTAGACAGCTCAAGATTGAGTACAGCAACCCCCAAAAGAAGAGTGTTTACAGGGTGGTGTAAATGATGTTTTCCCAGGTTTTCCCCGTGGAAACCCCATGTTTTGCAGGTTTCCAACTCGGGGTTTTGCATAGTTTTGCTATACCCCAAAACAACGGTCTCCAGTTTCAAACACAACGTTCGAAGATCACACCGTTGACTAGATTTATCTTCCCTCCAACAGATGTTGTTTGGTTGAATTCTTACAAGGTGAGGCCCCCTAGTGACATGTTTGTTGATTTATAAGCATCATGAACTAGTTTAATACTGTATAACTGTATATCTACCATAAACCCAAGCGTTATTGGAGTTGCACGCCCACCAACTGAGCTAGCTTAAATCTCATATCCGGAAATCCCATTAAACATTTGGCAAATCACCATTAAATTCCATACAATCCTTAAATCAGCATGAAATCTCAACAAATCCCATTCAATCCCAGTAAATCAACGGTAAAATTGCCAAGTTTTGGCTGCAAAAAAAGCATCCCCAAGAGGCTCAGATACTGACCCGATCCAACAGTCGATCCATAACTTTGTGGGGCCCAAGGCTTTGACCGCCTGCCCTTCGGCTTTGTCTGAAAATATGGTAACCCAAAATTTGGGGTTCATCATACAGTTATGGCCGGCCCGAGTTATACCAATTATAAGTACTTGTAATCCCATTTGTGGAATGTATGATCCCATAGAAATAACCAGTTCCAACCATTTGTAATTGGTAAAGAGGTAAACGGCCATAGGCCATAACTGTAATGTTCTCCGCTAGAACATAGATTCTGAGGAACACCCCCACCTTCAGACAGATCCATTACTTTTTCAACAAAACTGGTGGCACAGTGAGAAAATAATCAACTCCAACTGGTGCTGTTACAACATGAGGGATGGACTTTTATAACATGATCTTCTGGTTTATCAGCAACCCTAGTAGGGATATCATCTAATGGTATATAACTTCACATGGATTCACACCCTGCAAACTTCACATGGAACCATATGGAAGCCGAGATGTTCGGCATATCCAATGGTAACATGATCTTCTCGAGACATCTCGAGACCAGGTTTGGAGTTTCATGTTAGTATTAGTCTTTGGTAATTTAATGTAGCTACTACTATGGAAAATCACCATTTTTTGTAGGTCAATTATCATAGCTCATTTTTAGTATGGGCCGTTTTCCATGGGTATATGATGGTAATATATGTTTCTACCCAGAAATATTGTGTTTGTGGGTGAGTGCCCCCCCGAGTCGGCTAGTCGCAAACCACCGACTCCTGGGTAAAACAACAGTTGCCAAGCTTCGGAATCGCAAATAGTTGGTGCAAATAAGTCCAATTTAAGTTTAGGGTTTGTGATTTACCTATAATGCAGGTAAAACAATGCCATAAACCACCCAATATTGGGAATGGTTGCCGTGTATTGATGAAGTGAAATTGGGGATGGTTTGAGATTGTTTTACCCACATTATCATGGTATATCTAGATATATAACCTCCGGATGTGCAAAATTATCGCTTGAAGTTGAAATTGTTTTTCTTTTTTGGCGTTTCGCCACAAAAAACGTTGTTTCTTGAATTTTTGCTCTTTCATGTTCTTCCCTATTCTGTCATGAAGTTTTGGTTGGCTACCTCGTAGCCTTCACTAACCCCAGAGAGATCAAGTGAAATACCACAACAGAAACCCATGACTGATTACCTTGGACACTATGGAGGAAACCTAAACTCAAAGGAGCCTCACTAGTCAAAACAATTTCCAAGTGAAAGAAAAAATCATGCACCCCCAGAACGTTGCAGAGATTTGGCCTTTCCATCGCTTAGATTGAACACAAAAGCAAATCCTGGCAGATCCTTGTGGCGCCTCATTGGCATTTGCCCTGTCCATTTAATATGTTAGGCATTTGAGTTTCAGGATCAATACCTTTCAACAATAGCAAAGCACACACCAATCTGCTCAAAAGAAAGTGCGCCTCAACTGCTGCGAGTTGGATATGGTGATGAGAAGGATGCTACAACAGAACTCCTGTGCCAAATGAGCTTCCCTGAGATGACCTTGCGATTGACCTTTTTTGGCATGTTGTATTTAACCCAAGAGCCTATCACCTTCTTCGCTTTCATTTGATGGCAATTTGGTTCTAAAAGTCATTCAAGAGAATGTTGTCTGAAAACGAATCCAAATAACAGTGTGTAGGACCATGAGACATGTTAGAAGGCCAAAAAAAGTCAATCTAGAAGGTCAATTGCTTTACTTCGTGTGATCCGCACCATGACATTTAATTTATACATGTTGTTACTCGCAAATCTTCTGGCAATCTATTTGACATATATTCTGGCATTCTATTTGGCATATCTTCTGGCATATCTTCTGGCATTCTATTTGACATATATTCTGGCATTCTATTTGGCATATCTTCTGGCATATCTTCTGGCATTCTATCTGACATTTCTTCTGGCATTTTATTTGGCATTCTATCTGGCATATCTTCTGGCATATGTTCTGGCATATCTTCTGGCATTCTATCTGACATTTCTTCTGGCATTTTATCTGACATTCTATCTGGCATCTCTTCTGGCATTCTATCTGGCATATCTTCTGGCATATCTTCTGGCATTCTATCTGACATTCTATCTGGCATTCTATCTGGCATATCTTGTGGCATATCTTCTGGCACATATTCTGACATATCTTCTGGCATATTATCTGGCACATCTCATGTCATTTTATCTGGCATATCTTCTGGCAAATTATCTGACATTCTATCTGGCATCTCTTCTGGCATTCTTTCTGGCCGTTGAGGTTCAGCGGTGCACACTGAGCTGGGCAGGTCCCAGGTTGAGGTCCAGCGGTGCACACTGAGCTGGGCAGGTCCCAGGTTGAGGTCCAGCGGTGCACACTGAGCTGGGCAGGTCCCAGGTTGAGGTCCAGCGGTGCACACGGAGCTGGGCAGGTCCCCGGTTGAGGTCCAGCGGTGCACACGGAGCTGGGCAGCTCGCAGGTTGAGGTCCAGCGGTGCACGCTGAGCTGGGCAGCTCGCAGGTTGAGGTCCAGCGGTGCGCACTGAGCTGGGAAGTTGGCAAAGAGCTTGGCGACGAGTTGGCAAGGTTGGCAAGGCGGAAGTGGAGGTGGAGCAAGGCGGAAGTGGAGGTGGAAGAGGCGGAGGCGAGGAGGACAGCGAGGAGGACAGCTAGTCGAGGAGGAGGAGGAGGAGGAGGAGGAGGAGGAGGAGGAGGCGGGCATGCGCTCTGATAAAATCTAACAACCCTCACCTGGCAGGTGGGGAAAAAGAAGAAAACCCAAAAGAACGCTCGAAGTCAAAAAAGTGGTACTACCCCAAAAAGACTTTTTTCGAAAAAAGCAGAAAATATAACACGTTGTTGAAGATGCAAGTATAGTTAATGAAGGGTTATAAACCAACAAACATAACTGTTGGCTGTATCTATAGCCAACGAGGGTTATAAACCAAGAAAATTGGGTTGCCCACCAAGTAAGGTCTCAAAGTGAAACAGTCCCTTAACTGTGCCGCCACGGACTGTGATTGCGATACGGGCGGCTGCGCACTGGATAGCGAGCGACCGAAACTTTGTGCCACTGCGCTGGGTGGCGGACGAGGTTCGTGTCCAGAAAAAAAGGTTTCGTTGACCATCATGTCATCAAACGTGGCCCGAACCCAAGGGAGGTTTGAACGGGAAAATGATCGAACTACAGAAATGGCGTATTTTCCAGCAAGCCAGCTTTGATTGACTGGTGGGTTCAGACACGTTTTTGAATGTCCACCCTATAAGGTGGGTGCCCCCAGAAAAAAAATGTTTTGTAGACCTCACTACTTGCTAACTAAATCGAGTTAATAGATATATCTACCATAAACTATCATACATCAGTCCTTGTTATTGAGTTATTTTCTAATCAACTTACATTAGCTAACTTACTCCATGCCCCACCTTGTAGAGGATCATGGGGTACCTCCAGACAGCAACCAAGAAGCGGAGAGCCGGTCAGTAAAATCACTGAGAACGGTTTTTCCAGGGCACCTTGTCATCATGGTTAATCCAGGTTAATCAAAAAGGGAACTGTCTTCAGTCACTATACAGATATGGTCCGAAATACTCTTTTTACTGTACAGTATGGTTATATATATACATATATAATTTAATTGGGTTTACCTTCCATAAATTGGGTGATTTAGTGCTTGCAACTGGGATAAAACATGCCATAACTGTAGATTCGGGCCATCATTTCGGGAGATTTCGGGTGCCATTGGTGCCTTTGATGACTATTGTTTGAGTATTGGTGATGTTTCGAGTCATGGAATACAAAAAAAGGGCGCAGCGAAAACAATGTCCCAACGTCATTTCTATGTGACCATCGCAAGTAATTACAGAGGTCAGTTTTGTTCTGTTGTTTATTACTATACTCTAGCCTGAGAAGGTACTGTCTGAGAAGGTACTTAAGCCTCCAAATTATAGTGAATTATATTCCAAACACTTCCTAAGAAGGTACTTGGATCCATAGGGATATGATACCTAGACATCGTACTAGAGAAAAGTACCCCCCATGGTTTCGTACTAGTTTTAATGAAAACGCATGAAATATGGCAAGTCGTTAAAATTTTGTTAAAATAGTGATTTTCGTATCGTTTTTGAAATGTATTACTTTTTAGGGGAACCACAAGCACAAACGGGCAGAAAAACAGAACGTAACTCGAGCGCAATTTTGCGCAACTCGAGCGCAATTTTGCGCAACTCAAGCGCAATTTGAACAAGTATAGTACACTTAAAAATACACTAGCAAGATCGTTTACTTTTTTGGAAGGCGACCACTTTTTTGTGAAATGTCGTCGAAATTGTTGAAACGACAACTGTTCAATAAGTGTCACTTTTTTCTAGTACAAATGGACGTCCAGGTAGTGTGTATATATATATATATCACACACATTGTGATGATATCTGACATTGGGAGCGATGAAGTTAGGTTAGGAAGCGGTCGGTTTCCGTGAGAAGTGAGATATGCTGAGATACAGTACAAGACAGGAATGTTCTTTTTCGAAGGTTGAGGTAGCATCCTAGTAGTGCTTTTGCAAGATTTTGTCCATTGTCGATGCTTTATCCAAAAGATGAATTACGTAGGACGAACAGGTCCCAGCACAAGAAACCACTAACTGCAACTTTCTTCAGTGCGAATTACCCTTTTTCCAATATGTTATATGTGCTGATTGGTGGTTTGGAACATGTTTATTTTTCCATATATTGGGAATAATCATCCCAACTGAATTTCATATTTTTTCAGAGGGGTCGAAACCACCAACCAGATGTGTCATTGTGATGATGTTTGATTGTTTGATTGTTTCCCTTTTCTGAGTTTTCCCATCAAACGAGGTGATGTTGAAACAGCTTAGTAAGATGTCCAGAAACAATAGGTTTTATGTAGGGAATCATGCCCAGAAAATCACGAATCGTGCGTGGATTATCACTTAAAACTGGTGGGAAATCAGGCATTTGCTTTTCAGGAAAGACAAGACATCTGGATTAGTACTACACTGTCACTGGAATGATTAATTAGTAAGGGGAATCATCCTCAAATGACCCAAGTTTCGGCTATTTTCAAGTTAATGAATCGCAAACATGTTGCGTGTGGAATTTCCTTGGAATTGTAGGACTTTCTCGTATTTTTGGTGCCACCGGAACCGTGCTTTGGCTCACGAAAAACACCAAAAGTCGGCAACTGGGCCAGATGGATTTGGACGAAGTTTCCTTGCTGAAGGACTCTGGGATACGGCATGGGAGTAAGCAATCCCTGAAAACTACATATTATTATATACTCTTATTAGATGATTAGAATCAATATCACAATAAAATTATTATATTACATCGATACCTTGTATTATGTAATTCTAGATATTACATTAAATACATTACACACATACATACATATATATATATATCATGATATATTATCTACATATATCATTATATTATTGATGATAATTGGTATATAATAGTTAACAGTGAAACTAATCGGATGGACTGAAAGTGATCGTTGCTCATACCCATTGCTCAAAGATGGCAATAGACAATTGCCATTTAGGTACCGATGTTTTTCCCCATGTTCCCAACCATGTTTGACTACCGGAGGGTATCAACAGTTTCAGTACGGTGAGCTAGTTGTATCTCATTATATCGTATTTACATATATTTATGTCCATCCCATATTTTAATTGTGTCCACCTTTTTACACTTTTTCAAGTGTTAAATTACCGTAAGTTGATTCTCCTTTTCAAGCTCAGACATACAGCACGTTGGGTACCCTTGGTGTCATGTTGCCATGGAATCCCGTGAGCCATCGGGCCTGTGGGGATACGGATAGCGTTCACTTGATTTATAACCAGCTTAAGTATGCTTAAGTATGGTTTATGGATGTTTATGGCATATATATATATATACACATATCCCTATGGATCCAAACACTGTCTGAGAAGGTACTCAAGCCTCCAAATTGTAGTAAATTATATTCCAAACACTTCCTAAGAAGGTACTTGGATCCATAGGGTATGTAGTTCATGGGCTTCATAAAGCAACAAAAAACAACGGTTGGCCCCATTAAAAACGACCAGGTCGAGTTTTGAAAATCGGAACCCTCATGGATGATCCCTGGATGATCATGTTCCGAAGGGGTGAGTTTACCCATGAGTTTTCCGGTTTACCCCAGGGTATATCTACCTGGTGGCTCATCCCACCCCAGTTATAAGTGGATTAACCCTACTTATCCCATGTATAACTGGGATTATAACCCACTTACTAAGTGGGATGAGCCACCAAGTACATAAGTGAAAGAAATAGGAATGACCCTGAAATGTTGCTGCTGAGATACTTGGGCGGTGCTAAACGAACTTAGCTTAGTTGGTTTATCACTCCCTTAACAGTTGGGTTTATAGTACAAGATGTGGCCCCCAAACGATAGCCAAGTTGGTGAGCACAACTCACATAACTGTGGTTAATGGGGGATAAGTATAGTATTGATGTAACGGGTTTACAAGCCAACAAACACAATGGTCATACATGTCACATACATTTTATTAATAAGTTTACATAATCACTGAACTGTATTTATGTGTCACATACCCTGTCTAGTTGGGTTTATGGCAAGTATATTGTATAGTTTGTTAGGGCTTAGAAATCCGCAAAAAAAAACATCACAAAAACCAGGCACCGACGACTTGGAAGTTGCAACTCTTCCTTAAGTTGACTTGGAGGTTCTATGGCACTAAGGTGGTGATTTTCAAGGTATCTTCCCAAAACAAATCCACCTGTTAGTCGATTGTAGCAGCTTAGGGGCAGTTTAGGGGCCTTCGTTTTGGAAGAACATGTTTCTCAATTGCTGAACCTGCAAATTGGATCATTATCAAGTGGCTGGAAATAGCTTCTAATCAAAGTGATAAAGATTTCCGTTGCCAACCTCTCCTGGAACCTTCCAACACGTCATCCTTGGCGCATGGTTTTAAGGTCCAAGACTCTCGAAGTCGTTGAAGACCGGGGAGGTCTTCACCCTTCAAAACGGAAGCAAAGGATGAGGGTCAAAATGCTGCCGAGGCCCAAAACGCAAACCAATTTTGCCGCAGCCCTTTAATGAGCTTGAGTTCGAGTTGGCAATGCGACTACAACACACTCATGAAACTTTGAGGGTGCCAACAGCCACTTACACTCTACAAAGCTGATGGCCGTTGAAGTGAAAGTATAGCAGTTTCTGAGATTTGCAGAAATTTCAGAAGCTTCATGTTTGGAGCTGAATCACCAACTCTGTTGTTTGTCTCCAAGTTTATTCTCAGCCCAATTTGATGATGGTTAAAACTGGTCAAGTCCCACTAAGTCCCCATTTATTGTTGCTCAAACCTGCATGATTGTCGTTGTCAGAGTGGTAATCCCACTAAATCCCTTTGCCTTAAACCCAATGTTCTGTCATGTGAATCCCCTTGCTGAAAAACATGTCTGCCGGCTGATTCGCAAAACATGCGGATGTTTCAGATGCTTCAATCTCTATTGAAAACCTTGCATTCAAAACAGCAGTCACACGGTGCTCACGGAGAACGACAACCATCAGCCAGATATGGACGGCGGTCAAACAGTTTTTGGCGCAGACATGGTGCCGCTGGTCGAATGCCATCCCTTTTGAATGGATAACCTCAGTTCTGGAATGTAGAATTCCATTTACGACATGCTATAACATTTCATAACCAGTTAGTTATTTAAAAAAAAACTTGGTAAACGGCCATAATTGTAGCTAGTTTGATATATAATATCTAAAATCATCCCAACGTTATTGCAGTGATCTTCTCCAACTTGGGAAAGTCCCCATTCAAAACCCAATTAAAGTCCCATGAAATGCCGTGAAAAATCACAATAACTTGATATAACCACTATTAGCCACTTTGAACCATTATTCACCCCAACTATTCTTCACCATTAATCACCATTCATCACCATTAATCACTATAGAAATCACAAGTGTTAACTAAATCACCACTATATAATCACCATTAATCACCATTAATTAATCACTATAACTTAGAGTGATTAACATCACCAACTTGGCGATTCCGCACCGCACCACACTATCGCAGGATATTCAGCATGCCGACGAAGCACTTCCGGGCCGCGGCAGTAGTGGTGCCTTCATTGGGAGGTTATGGTTAAGGTGGACATATGTAGATATGAGTCACGGTCAAAATGGTTGAAGACCACTTTAGTATTGCAGGAGTTTTTTGGTCAGAGATGTGCACGAAACACTGTAAAGAGATGTGTCTATATTATAGACTAGATATAGAGATCAAGATAAAGATAGAGATAGATAGATCTATCAGATAGATCGTTAGATAGATAGATATATAGATAAATAGATAGATAGATAGGTAGATAGATAAATAGATAAATAGATAGATAGATAGATAGGTAGATAGATAGATAGATAGAGATGTACCTCCTAATTCTGCAGTCGAAAGGGTAGAACAAGACGTGGCAAGGGCTCGAAACTGTAGGTATATAATGTATATATATATATTTATATAATCTACCTGCAATACCTTGATTGTTAAATGTTGTTAATGATTGAACAATAGTGTGCCTCCATTGCCGCCCATGTTTTAGCCGTAGCCAGGCGGGGCCAATTTAGATATGCGACCACACCAGTTCGATGCACAGTTGCTGAATCTTTTGGGGCATGTCTGTCATGAAACTTGGATTATGGTTCCAACTTAGGTATCTACAGTTGTGGCCCGGGTCATACCAGTCAAAAGTAGTATGTATAATCCCATCGGAATAACCATGTACTACTAAAAAATGGCCACAAGGGGGCCCACACTTTGCAGAACATGTTCTTCAAAGGAGGCATCCAAGCTTCACATGCTTGAACGAACATGCTGGTGGCTGGTTTTACGTTTTTCCGTCCCAACACTGGAATGATAAACCATTGTGGACCTCGACTCCAAGTATTGCTGGGCTTTGTTCTATACTTTACATCCCCATTCTTTGTTACTTCCCCATTCGTGTTGGTCGGTTGAATCACATGCCTCAATTTCTCCAGGGACACCAATGAAATTGGCCCACGAAAGCCACACGTTTCGGTTATCGTCCTTGACCGAGGCGGAAAACTGCGGCTGTTTGCTCTGGCCATCCTGACCCTCGTGACCGTCGTAGTGGGCGCTACATGGCGCGTTTGGCAGGGCGGCGAGCCTGGTGATGGGTGGCCGCAACAAGTAACTGAGCTGAAGCTAAGCTGCCTCTGGTAAATCATAGAGACCCCAGTGATTGACCTCATCAGATTCGTCTTAAAGAAACAAGTGGCCAAATGACCACCCCAGATCCGTAGTTTAAACCAGGAAACCTTCGAACTCGACTAACCCTTGAAATCGAATGAAATCTAAATACTACAAGGTGGGACATCGTTCTATGGGCGATATAGCGTATCTACATAAAAACATGACAAAACGTGTTAAGACACGATATAACATTGTATAACATGATATAACATTATAACACATTATAACACATTTTAACATGATGTAACATATAATAATATGATATATCATGTTATATCATGATATAGCACGATATGATTTAACTATAGTTCTTGGAGGTTATCAACTAACAGGGATGTCCCACCTTGTAGGACCCGGAGGTCGGTGGCGTGCGCCTGCTGGATTGGGCTGTTGCAGAGATCCTTAATTTCAGACCTCTAATGATTGTTTAAGTAAGCATGGGAGCAAAAACCATGGCAAATCCCACGTGTATTCATCAGTCCAAGTAAGATTTCGCCAGAATCTTGTCATGTTTGCCCTGAACTCATGACAATCTGGTCGCACTGACCACCTTTAAACATATCAGTCAACTGGAATCAAATGGAATTACCCTCTGGTTATGTCAAAATAGCTATTGAAAATGACCATTTATAGATGGTTTACCTATTAAAAATGGTGATTTTCCATGGCAATGTTAAATAACCAGATGGTATTGATCTTTCCAGGAACGAACATTTTTGAAGCCACCAGTCAGCGAAGAATTGAGATGGTCAACCATGCTGTCTTTTGATTTTTGGCACTTGGAACTTGGAGACCTTGACATCCAAAACTTCTCGGACCCGAAGTTCCATCGATTTCTTTTGCATTACCTTCCCTTAACTGAAAATGTGGTACTGTACCCCGACATCAGGAAACCATCTACTTCCCACTTCACTAGGCTCGAGGAGAGTTTCTTGACCCCACAGTTTCCTTTTGTATTTCATGGCCAGTGGCAACAGTTATGTTATATTATAATTACAACTGGTTAATATTATAAATGGGATGATAATGTCCGTACATGGGGTTATAAGTACTAAAAACTGAGTATTTTGGGCCAAAACGGTTGAAACCTCTAAGGATGCTTGTCGCCGGCCCAATCTTAAGCCTCAGAGTTTTGCTGGCAAACTCATTGACAAAATCCTGAGCCAAAATGTCAAAGTTTTCATACTTGGTGGCGAACTACCCACGAATCGTAAGTGGGTTATAACTCCAGTTACAAATGGGATAAGTAGGGTTAATCCACTTATAACTGAGGTGAAACTAACCCACTTACTAAGTGGCATGAGCCACCAATTAGCCAATTATATTGGTAATCAGGTGGCCAACGATGTGATTCTCCGCAAAATTGGCGACTGTTGTTGAGTCTCCCCCCAATTTTCTTGGGTAAATCGGGTGAGATTCCGAAGTTCAATTTGTGTTGGTTATATTCATGTGTTCGTTGTGACCCCAATTGTTCGAATCCATATTTGTTTCTGCTAAATTCACATTTTGTGCAGGTTGAATCACATATTTCGCTGGTGAAATCATATTTGTTGTTGACTAAACCATCTTTTCATGGAAAAACCCAACCGAGACGTGCATAAAAAATGGGCCATTCGTGTCGTGAGGCAAAGATCTTGGAGAAAATGATTTTGTACCAGCAGCTGGGGCGATGGCATTGTCCAGACATTTTGGATGACAAAAAATTCTGGTGTGATTTAACACATAACTATGGAAAATCATCATTTCTAATGAGAAAATCCGGAAAATCCACTATTTCTATGGTGGAAAATCCACCATTTTTAATGGGAAAATCCACTATTTCTATGTTCATTTTTCAATAGCTATTTTGACATAACCAGAGGGTAATTCTTGGTTTGATTTGGTTTGATATGTTTTGGAGTGAGGTGGTTTGATATGGTTTGATATGGGCATATTTGATATACCACACTGAACCATATATCAAACCATATTATGGTTTAATAAACCATGATACACACAATTTAGTGTGGTATACTATGGTGTTTCATGTGTTTTTTCTTAAGTGGCTTGATGCGATTCATGGGACCAATGACAATAATTGGTCGAAATGGTTTGGTGCAAACCGACTTGGTTCAAGTGACTTGATTCATTCCACGAGAGATCTCAAATCAGCGGCTAAGCGGGGTTACCCTCTGGTTATGTCAAAATAGCTATTGAAAATGGCCATTGTTCATGGGAAAATCCAATATAAATGGCAATTTTCAATAGCTATGTTAAATTACCAGAGGGTATTCTTCAAGATGGCGTGGGTTGAAAACAAATCGCTGTTTTGATCCGGTTTGATTCCTCAAACGGTTTGTTGGTCCATTGCTAACCTACGTTTGACCGACTTCCGATCAGAAACCTCTTCTTCCACGTGCCAGCGAATGATACATGTGTGGGTCCATGTTGCATCGCACTGGGAAAATACGGTTATTGCAGCACGCTATTCTCTCTTGGTGGCTGGTGGTGATGATGATGATGATGATTCACATCAATGTAATGTCCTCCCCTGGATGTCATGAATTTTCATCGTTGTTCCATTCAAACTGCACTCTTGGATGTGATGTGGTTTTGAACAAACCCCATTGGATGTGCACCCCAGTTGCTAAGTGGAATTGGATTGTGACTTCAAACCAGTTTCAATTGGAAATTAATTGTTTCATTAAACCTTTATTGTTGCGTGTGTATGGGATGATTGGGATGTGCATCTCAGGTGTTAAGTTGTATATACGTCCATTGTTTTTTTAAATTATGCAGTTTCAACATGGGAAAAAGATAATGGCCATGTGCCATGCCCACTTTATAACAACTTGTTGTCCAATGACTCGCTGAGATGTGCAAAGCAGGTGGCATTTGCAAGATTTTCCAGTTGCAAACGGCTGGAACCCGCTGTCAAACAATGTTCCAAGAACAGTTACAACGATAGCAATATACATGTATTTGTTTTTCCTGCTTAATCAAAAGCCACACAACAGTGGTCAACACATTATTTTGCGTGTTTTTGTTTTGTTACTGTACATGAAAAAATGATATTGCTAGCATGCTGAGTGAGGATGCCATGTGGCATGAAACATCCTCCTGCAGCTGTCTTGGGTACAAGGTGCTGCTCCCCAGTGAAATGTGTGTTGCTTAGTTTCACCCCATCAACTAATATCTGCTGCAACCCCCATCAACCCATAACTTTTGGTTGTGAACTCAAGGGTCAAATCCAACCAATGTATCGAAACTGGGTTATTTACCCATCATAATTCACATCACTCTCAGTGTTTACTGTCTTAATCCCATTTTGTTTGGTTAAATCAGCATTTTTCGTGGTTAAGGAGCTCTCAAAACATTGGGACATTGGGCTGGCCCTGGGTTTTTATCAAGTGATGCGCGTCTCCGAGGAAAGTGCGACTCTTGCGCAATGTGACGGAGGAAGAACTGGAGAAACACCATGTGGACGTGGATTCTCGGTTTCTCCTCGAGGTGATCATGTGGAATCCACCTAGTAATAGATCTACAATGTGGGGCCCTCCAGTGATGTTTGTTGGTTTATAAGCCCCAGTAACTATAGTTATAATACCATAAACCATAGTTGTTGGAGTTATAAACCAACTTAGCTATCTAGGGGGCCTCACATCGTACCATCTGGGGGTGGTTCATAGAGTTATGGCCATGGCCCGAGTTATACCAGTTATGTTTGTACTGTACGAACCCCATTTTGGGAATGTATCATCCCACATAATTAGCCAGTTATGAAGTTATGACTAATAAATGACCTGTACGATCCATGTATGGGGATTTTGGTGGATGTTTTAGTATTATAAGTTTACCATAGTTTACCACAAAACCATGGCAATCAAAACAAATATGCGGGCTTAACTCCAACAAGACTAGTTAAATATGGGTTGTAACTGTTGAGTATGTGAATGAACATGCCCTTGTTTGTTTTTTTTTTATCGGTTAATTGTCCATTGGTATCTATTGAGGAGCATTTATTCTACATGGTTGCTGACCAGATGATAATATTACCCTCTGGTAAATTAATATAGCTTTGGAAAAATCACCATTGAAATAGGTAAATCATCTATACATGAGCCGTTTTCCATAGCTATCTTAGTTTACTGGAGGGTATGGGGACATGAATAAAATAACATCATCGACAATTTATTTCATGGAAAAACTGGACGGATGATTGGGAAAATATGTTTTTTTTGGGACAGGGAATACCCAAAACGGACAATAGGACCTAAACATTTAACCCTACAATGTGAGGCCCCGTAGATAGCTAAGTTGGTTTATAACTCCAATAACTATGGTTTATGGCATTTATAACTATAACTACTGGGGCTTATACACCAACATTCACATCACTGGGGGGCCCCACATTGTAGGCTTGGGTTTTGGCCGTAGGCTCCAAGAATGGGGTGTACCACAGAGTTGGCCAGCGATAGATCTACAAGAATAAGGGAGTTGAACTGATTTTCTCAATCCAAAATGTGAATATTTATTTGGTTGAAAACTGGGTCAAAAAGTATAGCCTAGGTACTAACCACAGTTATGGCCATTTGTTATTTATAACGTGTTATTTCAATGGGATTATACAGTCCATAAATGGGGTTATAAGTACTTATAACTGGTAAAAGGCCACAACTGCATAAACTGTCGAATGCAGGCAAGTAAAACAACCTACAAGGTGGGTCCCCCCATCTTCTAAACCGTATCGTTGTGGGAGTTATGTTCGCTAACTTTGCCATCTCAGAATCGGCCCAGCTTGTTTGGTGCCCTAGTGCCATAGATATGAGGCCCCAGGGGCCGAGAACGTGAAGGAAATATCCTCAACCTTTACCCTCTGCTAAAATCAAACGTAGCAAGGCAAAAGTCAGCATTTATAAGTAATTTTTAAATCAAAACATATTAAAACCATACTCATATAGGATTTTCAATTGCCATGTTTGATGACCAGAAGGGTGAAGGCCTAGGCCTAGTGGCCAATAGGCAGCCTTGGGCGATGCCTATGGTGGCCCTCCGATCCCATGGATCTCCCGAGCTACAGACCAATTACCTTGGACAGACTTGGGAGCAAGAGATGTGCCTGAGCCAGGCTCATGGAAACTCTCACCATTCGTCTTGGTAAAATAAGTATATTTGGAACGGTTTTTCCCCACCAAGCGTACCAGCCATAGAACAATTGGATGTGTTCCACCAGTCCACCAGCTCTACCGAGGTATCTCTGCCTCCCTTGGGCCACTTATTTTGGCAGCAGCGCGAGACGCGTCTCATGGCTCGAAATCTGGGCTATAAGACCTCACTGAGCGATGGAAAGCTGACGATTTCCGTTGAATCCAGCACCTCGACATCCGATGTTGAATCCGTTGGAAGGAGATGGTTTGAAAATTGCGAGGACTCCCAACGTTTCTATATATGGTTTGAAATCGGTTTATCATAGTTTTCCAAGAAAGAATCATTGACATTTTGGCAGATACTCATACCATCGATTTTCAGACACACCCACATAAAACTGCCATATATTTAGTAGTGCATCAGAAAGTTAGCAGACATAGCTCACCTAAGTTGTGTATCCCACATAGTTTTGCCCCAAGCAGATTCGCGTTTGTGGTGGCATCCGACAACAAATGGTGAATGCATTGCCTGATATTGCCTGTTTCCTTCAGCAAGGTGGGTAAGTTCCGAAAATTGGGCACCCCATGTACCTCAGAAACGTTGAACAATGATCGATATCATCCCATCTTCCTAATATTTACCCAATATGGGCCTGAAGAAATCCACTAAGCCTAAGCCACAATGTGGGGCCCCCCAGTTCTAAATTGGTTTATAAACCATAGTAACTATAGATATAGTCAAACTTGCAGCTCTTATCTATCTTGGAATCTTGGAGGTCCAAAAAATGTAAGGGATTCCGCAACAAGTCAGTTCAAAAATGGCCTCATTGTTCAACGGGAAGAGTTTGTTGCCAGGTGTACCATGGGTACACTTCCAGCCATCCAGCCTGGCAGTAGAAGATTCAATGTTTGAGACGTGCAGTTGGGAAGGCCAACCACAATGCAGGAATTGTCCATTGCCAGGTCAAATTACTAGATATTTCACCTATTTGTGTATCATCACTTTTGCTAGTGAAGGCATGCGAACACCTGCAGGGTGGGGAAGATGCTTAAGACTTTAAGATACCTAGTTGATAAACATAGTCCAATAATTCCGATGTATGATGATATATATATATATATAGCTATAGGCTATAGTTATTGTGAGATATAAAATGAATTAAAACGATATAAGTTGCACAAACTTAGCTACATGGAATCCCATTAAATTTCATTAAGTCACCATTTTTGCTGGTTAAAATATCTTTAAAAAAAGCCTAGCGTAAACGGTATTTTCCCCACGTCGTCATGACGAGGTAAAGACAAGTTTGTCCGCGTTAGTCAGTGCATCAGTCACTGGGCTGCACGGCAACGCGGTGCGGTGCGCTGGGGCCATCGTCGTTCATAGATTTTTTACCGGTGAAGATGTTGATTTAATGACATGAAGTGGGATCGGATGGGATTCTATGATTTTTTTACTGGGATTTAATGGGAATTAATGTGATTTGGATAGCTAAGTTAAAGAACACAACTTGGTTAACTAGGGTTAGTGGGTGATATAACGTAACCCATAGTATTCATGGGTTGTAACTAAACCAAGAAACATAGCTGGGAGGCCCACATTGTAAGAATCATATTCTCATCGTTTCTCATCCATATGCTCCATGCCACCCGCTTACGGAAGGATTTACAAGCTGCCTTACCAAGCTGAGTGAACTCATAGACCTCCATGGACAGGAGGACATTGCGGCAATCAGATCCGTTGGTCGCAGGGAGATGGAAGAACTCCATCCCAAAGGCGACAGAGATCGAACAGCTTCGAAAAATGGCCGAATCCCTGAGTTCTGGCCGAAACTATGACTGCGCGAAATCAGAATGTGAAGGCCCATGCAGTCCTAATCAAAGAACTTAGAGATGGATTCACGGCCATGGTGAAAGCTATCACTTACCAGCACCATGTTGGGGGTAAATGTTAGTGCATATTCCAGCATCATGCTTCGCATCTGGGATAAACATGTCGGTGGTTGATATGAGCAGTGTTCAAGTCGCATTCGGTGGTCTCCCCGGTGGATTATAATTTTTCCCGGGGGGGTTATAGTATATACCCAAGATATTGGTAATCTGGTTTAGGTGGTTTAAGGAACCATGGAATGGATTATGACTTTCCAGAAACAGTTGGAAATGGAATCATCATCCCAACTGATGAACTCATATTTTTCAAGATGGTTAAAACCACCAACCAGTATTGGTAATGATCATCACCAAGTATAGGAATCTGTATCAACCAACCGGTATTGTTCGGGATGACGAACTGCTTCTTTCGGGAAGACCCTGGTCTCAAAGAGTCGGGATGAAAGCAGGGTACTTGGCGGTAAACCGGTACCATCTTCAACTTCATGTGATGATAATAACAACAATAATATCTGCATGGGATGTATTTTTAGCATTGTGTTTGGCGGGACTGGTGACTAATTTGTCTGTTGATCTTAATAGGTGTTCCGTTCTGATTTAATCAGCATGTTAATTGATGATCAGTCAGTTCATTTTGTTGGGGCTGTACCTATTCAGTTGCCAGCACAGATGGGAAATGTCTGTGGACACCCTTCTTGGATGTGCATACCAATTATATAGCAAGCAGTTGATAAACCACGCGAACGCTTGTGTGTTTTCTAAAAATATGGGTTTGTTGGAAAATATGGTAATTACCTCCAAAACCCATTGTTTAAATTTTGTGTATCACCATGTTTATTCTTTTGCAGAAGCAGCCATGTGAAAGGGTAAATCCAATAATTTTGAGACACACCCATTCAATCCCATATCTATATATATATATATATATAGTTATCAACTTTCAATTTCAATATACATAAATATTTATTTCACCTCATGATATTTCTGGTGATAATATTTGATGATAGCAACTTGGAATGACCGAAACCACGGTAATATCATGCAATATCAACGAAAAACATCACCTCCTGATCTTCCCAGAATCATGGCTTTAAACCAGAGATATAATCCCATATCATATATTACATCATATTGTCTTAAATCTATGAAATTTTGTGGCTGGTGGTCTCAAACTTTTTTTTGTTTTCCATTTCATATATGGGATAATCCTTCCCATTGACTTTCATATTTTTTCAGATGGTTAAAACCACCAACCAGATCCATTATTAACCATCATTAACCATCATTAACCATCATTAACCATCATTAAATCACCATTTTACCATGTTTTACCAATCAGCTTAGCTTTTACCATGAGATTCCCATGGATCTTCCCATGGTTTCACAACAGCCAGACATCCCGTTGCGGTGTCGGCAAAGAGGTGATGCAGCGATGGTGAGCTTCAAACTGATGGCCGCCTTGCTCTCCTTAGAGGCCGACAACGTCGACGAAAAAATCGTCGAAATGCTGGGATTCTCTACATATATCGAGTTATGGCGGTGGGATTTAATGGTGATTAATGGGATTTAATACTTCAGGAGGAACAAAGTTTATGCTTCTTGAAAGCTTTACAAAACATCCATTTCGGTCAACCGCGGATCACATTTTCAAGTCCGTTTTGTGTGGCAGGTGTGGGACGGTCAATTATCACCCTCTTTTAAATATATAAGATTTTAAAGCTTTTGGAGGGTGGGAATGCGACCGGGGTACGACAAAGCTCCATGCTAGGATTCTACGGGGAAAGGGTGTGCAGAAGAAGAAACCAACCATGTTCACTGTGGGAAGCTCAACAAGCGCAACTTTTGTCCTACCAGTGCGTCACGGCACATGTGTAGCAGTGCAGACAAAGAGGATGGAGACAGGCATGTTATGTGGAGTAATGACCAAGCTGAAGCAGGTGCAAAAATCAGAAAATGACTTGGCAATCCCCACTCAATAAGCTTTTTGTACCCTTCAGGAGGAACAAAGTTTATGCTTCTTGAAAGCTTTACAAAACATCCATTTCGGTCACCCGCGGATCACATTTTCAAGTCCGTTTTGCGTGGCAGGTGTGGGACGGTCAATTATCACCCTCTTTTAAAATATATAAGATTTTAAAGCTTTTGGAGGGTGAAAATGCGACCGGGGTACGACAAAGCTCCATGCTAGGATTCTACGGGGAAAGGGTGTGCAGAAGAAGAAACCAACCATGTTCACTGTGGGAAGCTCAACCAGCGCAACTTTTGTCCTACCAGTGCGTCACGGCACATGTGTAGCAGTGCAGACAAAGAGGATGGAGACAGACATGTTGTGGAGTAATTACCAAGCTGAAGCAGGTGCAAAAATCAGCAAATGACTTGGCAATCCCCACTCAATAAGCTTTTTGTACCCTGCGTCACGGCACATGACAAAGCTTATGCTTCTTGAAAAGCTTTACAAAACATCCATTTCGGTCAACCGCGGATCACATTTTCAAGTCCGTTTTGTGTGGCAGGTGTGGGACGGTCAATTATCACCCTCTTTTAAATATATAAGATTTTTAAGCTTTTGGAGGGTGGGAATGCGACCGGGGTACGACAAAGCTCCATGCTAGGATTCTACGGGGAAAGGGTGTGCAGAAGAAGAAACCAACCATGTTCACTGTGGGAAGCTCAACAAGCGCAACTTTTGTCCTACCAGTGCGTCACGGCACATGTGTAGCAGTGCAGACAAAGAGGATGGAGACAGGCAAGTTATGTGGAGTAATGACCAAGCTGAAGCAGGAGCAAAAATCAGCAAATGACTTGGCAATCCCCACTCAATAAGCTTTTTGTACCCTTCAGGAGGAACAAAGTTTATGCTTCTTGAAAGCTTTACAAAACATCCATTTCGGTCAACCGCGGATCACATTTTCAAGTCCGTTTTGTGTGGCAGGTGTGGGACGGTCAATTATCACCCTCTTTTAAATATATAAGATTTTAAAGCTTTTGGAGGGTGGGAATGCGACCGGGGTACGACAAAGCTCCATGCTAGGATTCTACGGGGAAAGGGTGTGCAGAAGAAGAAACCAACCATGTTCACTGTGGGAAGCTCAACAAGCGCAACTTTTGTCCTACCAGTGCGTCACGGCACATGTGTAGCAGTGCAGACAAAGAGGATGGAGACAGGCATGTTATGTGGAGTAATGACCAAGCTGAAGCAGGTGCAAAAATACAATGACTTGGCAATCCCCCTCAATAACTTTTTGGTACCCTTCAGGAGGAACAAATTAATGCTTCTGAAAGCTTTCAAAACATCCATTTCGGTCAACCGCGGATCACATTTTCAAGTCCGTTTTTTGGGTCCAGTGTGGGGGACGGTCAATTATCACCCTCTTTTAAATATATAAGATTTTAAAGCTTTTGGAGGGTGGGAATGCGACCGGGGTACGACAAAGCTCCATGCTAGGATTCTACGGGGAAAGGGTGTGCAGAAGAAGAAACCAACCATGTTCACTGTGGGAAGCTAAACAAGCGCAACTTTTGTCCTACCAGTGCGTCACGGCACATGTGTAGCAGTGCAGACAAAGAGGATGGAGACAGGCATGTTATGTGGAGTAATGACCAAGCTGAAGCAGGTGCAAAAATCAGCAAATGACTTGGCAATCCCCACTCAATAAGCTTTTTGTACCCTTCAGGAGGAACAAAGGTTATGCTTCTTGAAAGCTTTACAAAACATCCATTTCGGTCAACCGCGGATCACATTTTCAAGTCCGTTTTGTGTGGCAGGTGTGGGACGGTCAATTATCACCCTCTTTTAAATATATAAGATTTTAAAGCTTTTGGAGGGTGGGAAATGCGACCGGGGTACGACAAAGCTCCATGCTAGGATTCTACGGGGAAAGGGTGTGCAGAAGAAGAAACCAACCATGTTCACTGTGGGAAGCTCAACAAGCGCAACTTTTGTCCTACCAGTGTATATATATATATTGGTGGTTAATGAGTTATAGCTATGGTGGTGTTAACGGGATTTTTCATGACATTTTCCGTTTGAGAACATCACTCAATGACTGGGTTGATTGTAGATTTTACACAAATCGAACTAGCTACAGTTATGGCCGGAAATACCAATAAATATAAATGGTTAAAAAACTTGTTTCCCTTTTAAACAAATATTTATAACAGGGATTTCGGGCCATAATTGTGGATTAACGTGGTGCCCTCCTCTTCCAAGTTTAACGTTAGTTGGTTTATAAATGTCTGTAATCAATAATAAGTAGTTCGATATATCTACAATAAAACCAATGAAACAAGGTAGTTAACTATTATCTATGGAGCACCACCTTTCATGGATAGTTAATTTTCAAAAAAATGCTGGTTAGTTTGATGGGGTGGTTTTCTGTGCATTTCACCTGTAGCCAGATATAACACGATATGATGTGATGCACCCAAATCCATGCACCTTATGACACGATATGTACATATATATATATCCCTATGGATCCAAGTACCTTCTTAGGAAGTGTTTGGGGTATAATTTACTATAATTTGGAGGCTTAAGTACCTTCTCAGACAGTGTTTGGATCCATAGGGTATATATATATATGGTATAATTACATGTAATTACTTATATGAACTCATGATTTGGATGTGAATCATGTAAAACTGATTCCCATAAACTCATCGGTGCCCATTAACTCTCGTTTTATACATCCCAAGCAAGCCTATCTAGTGACATCTAGTGTCCGTGGACAAAGTTATGTGATCGATCTTAGCTATCTAAATCCCAATAGACCCCATTATAACACGATATGATGTGATGCACCCAAACCCATGAACCTTATTACACTACTAGAAAAGAAATCGCTGAACCTGAAAATCACTGAGATGAGCTTACTGAACACGGATATGTAGCATCGAGTTGAACGCACGGATATGAACTCATCATAATGACGATAGCTGCTTTGATCCAAACACTTGTGATTTCGCAAATCCTACAATGATCCTACAATAAATCCACATCAACTATGGTTTTTACTGCAGCCCAGGTCATTTGTTGCTTATGCTTGATGGTTGGTTTTACCACACGTTTGTAGCTGGAATTTGCAATCAGTTATTGGGGCTTGAGATGGTCTTCCATCAATTCTTAAGTTGAGGGATCGTCGCAAGCGTGCTTTTTGTCCTTGGAAAAAGGTGTTTGAACCTAGTTATTTACAAACCCTTCTAACTCTATAGATATATTAGATGTTCTTCTACCATACATCCAATTGCTATTGGAGTTATGTTTTAACTTTTATATGAAAATCATTGAAACATATTGTGTAACCCCCATGAACCTTCATTAAACCCCATTAAATCCCATGAAACC
>CAMXCT020003602.1:0-15000 GCA_947184155.2 Cladocopium goreaui | reverse complement strand
AACACTGGCCCGTCCAAGATTTCGAGGATGACGGTGAGCAACTTGTTTAAGACTTTCTTGGTTTTGTTTTCTTGATTTTGCTGTTAAACAGTTTTCAACTTTTCAGCCATGCATTTTTCCAACCCAGCAAAAAAACAAGAGCAATAATTATACAGATTTCCTAAGAATGTGCCATCTGCCATCTAGTAGTTACCACCCCTGTATCGGCAGTTTTTCTGATTTTGGTTTACATGAGCTTTTCAGCCTTTGTGCCTACGCTTGCCCGGATGTCTTGTTTGGGGTTAATCAAATCCGTGGCAAAGAGCGAGCCGTTTGGCTGCTTGCCCGGTCTCTCATGGGAATTTTGATTTGGTCTATTGGAGATTATTGCAAATTGACAGAGCACGATGGTGCATCCCCAATCAGAGGTGCCCCGAGACTTTGCTGCGCGCCGCTTTTGGTGGCGCATGCATGGGGTATGGGGGTCTCATCAATGGCGCCATCACAAGCAAGATGGTGAAAACGAGGGGCGGGGAACGTCCACCATCGCCCATTGAATCTTGGAATCTTGGCGATTCCTTATTTCTGCCTTTTTTTGTTGGCCGCACTCTCTCTAGTGTGCATGTGGTTCCCACGCTTTTCTGTGTTTCTTTGGGCGTGTCTGCGTGTTTTGGCTTTTTTTCTTTTTTTTTGTTTCCTTCTTTCTTTCTTTCTTTTCTTCTTTCCTTCTTTCCTTCTTTCCCTTCTTCCTTCCTTCTTTCTTTCTTTCTTTCTTTCTTTGTTTCTTTTTTTCTTTTGTTTCTTTGTTTCTTTGTTTCTTTCTTTCTTTCTTTCTTTCTTTCTCTTTCTGTTTCCGTTTGCAGTGCTAAGGAGGTCGACAAAGGCCGCGTGCCTGGCCTTGCGAAAAAGGTTGTCTTTGCCGCAAGCACCCCAACGGCCTTTTCAGCCGTGGGGGTGACAGGCAAAGTGGGAGTCGTGGAGTGAGGTGGCCGTGGCCGGGGGCGTGTGGAGTGAGGTGGCCGTGGCCGGGTCTCCCGTTCAGCTGGTCAGCGTTTCAAGCTCCTTCGCGGCGCTTTGCATCTCGGCTTTGGCGGGTATATGCGCGCCCCTGAGGAAGATGCCCTTGTTCGGGACGCTTTTGTAGAAACGCATTCGTGGGACACTTTGCATGCGCCTAGGTCTTCAAAAGATCAAAACTAGTGTTCTACTTTTTCTGGACGCTAATTCAAAAAGTAGACGTTTTGGTCGATATCTCCAAAACATTCCAAAACCCGGTCGTGAACTTTATGCTCTCCACTGCAACCTTGAATTTTCTGTCACTCCCCTACCCCTGCATTGATAATAGAATTTGACCATAGAAAAAGCCTGGAGTTTCAAATTGTCTTCTACAAAATAAGTCGTGCACCCCCGTCTGCATGGTGATGTGCACACACAGGCACAGTGTTCAAAGTTGCCATCATGACCATGTTTCTTCCAAAGACTTGAGCCTGTGAGAATTATGCAAAAAAGGCAGAACGCTCAAATTTTCCGCTTTTTGTATCTTTCTGTGGCATGTTGTCTTAAACATTCAAAAAACAAATGTGACCTAGTTTTGGGGTTTGTAGGCGTTGGCGTTTGATGGTTTTTGTTGTCATTTTTTGAAGGTGTTTTGAAGGTTTTTGTAGGCGCGAACTTTTGCATAAAATGTGCACATTGCACAAAAATTAACATATATAATAATCTAGCCGATTGACTAGCTAACATAGCTGGTCAGAGTTTAGCGTTTCGATCTTATTCGCTTATGGTGGATAGAGGGTAGGTGGTGGTTGACCCTGTCGATCTGGGGCCACTTGTCATTGCACCATTTCGTTCGATTAATGGACCACACTTGAAAATTCAACTGACATAGGATTGGATGATGTTGAATGAGTAACATGGTAATATGCAGCATGAAATGAAAGCAGGGAAATCATTTGTAAACTGCAAAAGTAGGTGCTGTCAAGAACTACTTTTTCTGACCGATATTTCAGCAAGAAGTCAACAACCCAGTCTTCCAGAAAAAAGTATCATGGACGAAGGCCTAGGTGGATATCTAATGTTATATACATGCATAGTAATTGATTGATCATATACAAGCATTATTTACATACATACATGCATGCATACGTACGTACGTACGTACATACATACATACATACATACATACATGTATATGACATATACGGCGCCCTTGCAAGGGTTGTCAGTTTTGAGATGTGCCATTTACGATCCCTTGGAAGGGTTGCAAATTTCAAAAATGAGGCTTTCCGAAATGGGGGTTTAGGATTTGATTTTTGGCGTCTCTAACATGTTGCACATGCTGCCGTAGGATCATCGGGGTGGGGGCGGGGGTGAGGTGTGTGTGTGTATTAACGTCCCTGACGAGCACTTCTCTTATGTTACGGAATTATGTGCACGTTGCACATGCTGTCGTAGGATCATCAGGGGGTGGGGTTGGGGGGGGTGTATTAACGTTCTTGACGAGCACTTCTCTTATGTTACCGAACATGTACACGTTGCGCATGCTGTCGTATGATCATCAGGGGGGCGGGGTCGGGGTGTACTAACGTTCTTGACGAGCACTTTCCTTACGTTACGGAACAAGTTGCCATTGTTGACATGTTGCACATGCTTTCTGACGCGTTTTTGTTGGATTTCCAGCTCTAGCGTTGTCACTGCAGATGGAGGCAGAGGTTTTGCAGCCAGTTGTGTCAAAGATTACCCCCACAAAAGGTTCAAGATGGCCCAAGTCAACCACAAACAAAATATCGTTACTAAGACTTATCATTTTCGAGGTCGTTTGTGGGGTATAGATCCTATAGAACCATTGTTGCTGGTACTCAACAAATGGATGGATCATGGAAACACCTCAAAAAATGGCGAGCTATGTCGATGCTCCACAAAAAATCAACAAGTGTACAAAAAATGGCACACTTGGGCCTGCAGCTGGACATGGCGTCACAACGCTGCCTTGTTGCAGTCTGTGGCTTCTGCGCTGCCGCAAGCGCTCTGGCACTGAAGCGTCGAGAGAGGAAGAAACTGGATGAGTGAATGTCGCCCTGATATGATTTGGATGATTGAATGTTTTGTTTTTGACCCTTGAAAAGCAAAATCGAGTCACCGCGCAGGCGAAAAGCAAATTTTCACTCTTGAGTCACATGCCTGCCAATGGAAATGAATGTCCATGTAGCAAACATTTTTTGACGACTCCTGCAAGTATCAGAATTTGTCTCTGAGCCTCAAAATTCAGAATTTCAAATTCGTCACCCTTACAAGGGCGCCGAGTCAACCGGTTGCCTTGTTTTTGAACATTGCTTTGACAATATCTAGGAGGATGCACTGTTGCAGGACTTTTGCAAGACACGATTGTGAGGCGGTTTCCTTGGCCTGGTTTGTGGCACTCACGCGCACACACACACACTTGTGGGGGTGGGGTTGTGCAAAACGCATTAAAGCATTCATTTGAAACAGTTCTGTTACTGTTGGGCACCCCTGCAAGATCCTGCAAGACGCTCTTTGGGGGGTCCCTCATTTGAGACGACCGTGCGGGTCATTCTCTTGAAGCACATTCACTCTTGCAGAACCTCTTTGGGAGTCAGGTTTTTGACATGGTTCTTGGAAGTGCACCCACCGTGTACTGCGCCTGCCGCACGACATGCAACCCCCAACAGCAGCTAGCATCAACCACCATCAACAAGCACCACTATCCCACAGCCACCACCGCAACCACCACAGCCGAAAAAAAAACGTCTTCGCGCAGCTGTTGCATTTCGCTCGTGGCGTGTCCGCAGGCTTTTTTGGTGTCCGTTTGTTTTTTTTTGTTGTTTCGTTGGCTGTCTGGCTGGCTGATTTGAGGCGACAACGGCTTTCTCTTTATCTGGAGTGCAGACGACCCCTTCTGCGTGTGCTTGGCGGAAGGGGTGGTAGCCATGTCGGCAGATGCCGAAGGCCTGATGGCCGTCAAACAGGACGGCGCCTGTGAACACTGGCCCGTCCAAGATTTCGAGGATGACGGTGAGCAACTTGTTTAAGACTTTCTTGGTTTTGTTTTCTTGATTTTGCTGTTAAACAGTTTTCAACTTTTCAGCCATGCATTTTTCCAACCCAGCAAAAAAACAAGAGCAATAATTAAATAACCAACACGTTTTTGGGTTATACAGATTTCCTAAGAATGTGCCATCTAGTAGTTACCACCCCTGTATCGGCAGTTTTTTTGATTTTGGTTTACATGAGCTTTTCAGCCTTCATGCCTACGCTTGCCCGGGTGTTTTGTTTGGGGTCTATCAAATCCGTGGCAAAGAGCGGGCCGTTTGGCTGCTTGCCCGGTCTCTCATGGGAATTTTGATTTGGTCTATTGGAGATTATTGCAAATTGACAGAGCACGATGGTGCATCCCCAATCAGAGGTGCCCCGAGACTTTGCTCCGCTTTTGGTGGCGCATGCATGGGATATGGGGGTCTCGTCAATGGCGCCATCACAAGCAAGATGGTGAAACCGAGGAGCGGGGAAAATCCACCACCGCCCCCACAGCCAGCCATTGAATCTTGGCGATTGTTTATTTCAGCCTTTGTTTGTTGCCCGCATTTTCTCTATGTGTGCATGTGGTTCCCTCTCTTTTCTGTGTTTCTCTGGGCGTGTCTGCGTGTTTGTTTTTCTTTCTTTCTTTCTTTCTTTCTTTCTCTCTCTCTCTCTCTCTTTCGGTTTCCGTTTGCGGTGCTAAGGAGGTCGACAAAGGCCGCGTGCCTGGCCTTGCGAAAAAGGTTGTCTTTGCCGCAAGCACCCCAACGGCCTTGTCAGCCGTGGGGGTGACAGGCAAAGTGGGAGTCGTGGCCGATGGCGTGTGGAGTGAGGTGGCCGTGGACGGGTTTCCCGTCCAGCTGGTCAGCGTTTCAAGCTCCTTCGCGGCGCTTTGCATCTCGGCTTTGGATGTGCGGGTATGCGCGCCCCTGAGGAAGATGCCCTTGCTTGCGACGCTTTTGTGAAACGCATTCGTGGGACACTTTTAAATCCTAGACAATCGTTTCGACCAGATGATGTTGTACATGGGTTGTTTGGCCATTTGTACCTGAAAAGGTTGTGGGCCCAAATGAGCGTGAAAAATCGTGAAAAGCTAGAAATACAAGAATTAAGCCTTTCTTGCCTGGCTTTGCCAGAGCAGATGAGGAAATAATCAGCACATAGAAAGGCTATATGCTTTCGAACGGAAGTTTATAACATATAGAGCTAGTTTGGCTTTTGCAAGGTTTATATAATTTAGGTCTAACCCAGAAAAATTCGTTCCTTGCCAATATCATGTGGTATATCAATTAGTTTTACCCCAGAATTTTATTTATTGCTCAGTTATATTTCTTGATTCAACACATGGGGGCAATAATATATATATATATATATTTATTTATTGGGGCTTACTATATATAGGTAACACTAAAATAAGAAGGGAAGCATTGGGATCAAACTGCCTTAATCTGCCTTACATAAGGCAATTATCGTGGTATTTGCAAATATTTTGGTGATTTTCTTACATTCATATCCCTTAAAAAATTTAAGGTTCCATCCCAATTTAAGGCTCTCCAAGGTCCATTCGATCCACTTGCTGCGCCTTGCCTTTTTTCACGTTCAGCATTCTCCAGGTAGCGAGTTAACTATCTATAGGTATGCTCCAATATCCCTATATGACCACAAATCATTTCATTCCTAGCTTGGAATCCCATCATATCGGAGCATGCCTTGATGTGACACGTCAGTGCAAAATGCAGGTGCAAAGTGAGTGTTGGAATATTTTAGATATGTTTTTTTTTTCGGACATTGCTGCGTCGATGCCCATGGCCTTCGTGCGCCATTGATTGCCTATGAAGGCGCCAGCTGCTTATATGGGCCATTGCATCGAGCATTTTTTCAGTGCAACTTCGTTGATGCAAGTCCTTCCAAGAAACCATATATATATATATATAGCATTGTTTGACAGTAAAAATTCAATTCTGGGTTAATACATGGAGAAATAAAGGGATTTTAGGACACTGCATTAGGACACTTTGCATCTCGCAGCCTTAAGCGCATCACCGCGCATGGCCCATAGCCAGCCACCTCGATCGCGCGATGGCATCAGGGGCTTATGAGGAGGTGGAGGTGGAGGAAGAAAGCCCTCAGGATTCTTGGTCGTCTGTTACTTGGCTGTCATTCTATATAGATGATTTCTTTGTTACCAGAGTCATGTAGACAGTGATGTGTGTGAAGCTTTCTAATTTCAATTTACTATGGACAGATTTGAAATTTGTTCTTCAGATGTGCATATGTATATAGCTTGAAAATTATAAATGTTTACTGGTTGGTCAGTCCCAAAAATGAAGAAACACTGAAGGAATACCTGTTTTGCTTATTGGTCATGTTGCAAAATCTTCTGTTTCCATCCTTGTCTCAATATATTATCTGCCGGTCCCTGCCCAGGATACCCATATTGTGGTGGAGCCTGCTGCTTCTGCAATGCGTCCAGATCCTTGTCCACCTAGGGCGAAACCAAGTGGGCCCATATCAAAGCTGCCGCAGGGTTTGAGGCAGGGAGTGCCCGCGGAACCTTGAATCAATTTAAGGCATTCATGTCGAATATTGGTTGGTTTTCACATCGATGCACATGTAAATCAATATATATGTATATGTATATGTATATGTATGTATATATATATATCAATATCGATCAGTCATCCCTCGCTGCATAAGGTTTCTCAAGAATGAACATCTTTTTTGGGGTTGTGGCATTAATCCAAGGTGGTGCCATCGACTATCATGATAGCGACGCCCAGAGAGCCCCGGAAGATCGGCAACGTGCAGATTCCAGAAGCCTATCGCTTCACCTTTCATGGCAAGTCTTTGCCTTGTCATGGTGGCCGTTGCTTGGCTACTACTTCACAATTTTGATCACATGTTCAGGCAACCTTGTTAAAAACTCTCAGCTGTAGAAATATTAGAACCCATACAAAGATTGATAAATAGGGGTATATAGATGTTTATATGTAAATCAGTATATATATATATATATGCATATATATCTATATATATATGCATAAATATGTATATATATGCAAATATATATATATATATTTATTTATTTTGTTTTATTTACACACACTCCACATGCTGAAGGAAAGGATGGTCGCACTCCTGAACTTGATCTGGGACCGCCACTGCAAGAGGATGGGTTTCCTCTCCCAGGGGAAGACGAACTTGGCAATGCGCTTGCTGATGGAGGCTTGGCTCAATATGGAGCCAGTGTGTCATCTAAAAATTGCATTTGACACACACACACACACACGCACACACATATATGTCTATGAGTGCATGTTTTTACTGAAAATAGATCTAAATATAATATATATACATATTTATTTATTTGTTTGCCGTACGCACGGAAATATTAATTCCCTTGATGCACATCTGAGATGCCGATCAATCCCCAGCTGGGTCCATGACGGATGCAGAGCGGCTTCAAATCTCGAATGGTCCCTGGGAAGCATTTGTTTGTAGAAAAACATATGTACAGATGCAGTTCGGTGATATATCTGTGCTTTCTGCGTGTTTTTAAAGCATTGCTTATAGTTGTATATAGCTTTTTTTTTAATGAGTTGATATATAGATGATAAATATTCAATCCAAATCAGGACTTAATTCATTGACCCTTAGTTGCATACTGCATCAAGAGATCTCAGTCCCCTCTGCTTTGATATTTTGACCCTTAGGTACCCACCCGGACTATGTGCTGAGAACCGTCTATGCAGAGAAGTGTGCCTGGGCTTAATTTTGAATTTGACAAGCGTGATGCATATATATATATATATAGACTAGTTGTTTGCCAATATAGTTTCATTCGAGCATTGCCTCCCATGGATTTTGAGGTCAGGAATCCTACAAGAGGGGCATCATCAACAAGCAGCGATACAGCATGGTGCGACTGGCAATGGCCATGATGGAACCTTTTTTCAATTACTTCATGGACACCATTTCAACTTTGAAGCATTCAATCACTTGACTCAATGTAGTATATGCACTGTCCCTGCATGCATGGGCTTCAATTGGACCTCAAAAACTATTCAGATACATATAGTATCCCGTCTTTTGGGCCCAACTGAGGAAGCGCACAGCCTCCGACTGGAGAATGACATCTTGCAGCTCCTGGAACGACAGGAACACATCAAGGACTTGATCGCTAAGTTGAAGACAGAGAATGAAGCTTGTGTCCATGCCCGGGAAGTTACAGAACAGCCTGAAACCAGCGATCATGGCATGGCTGATTGAGAATGCTTTTAGGTATCTTCACACATGCTTTCAACCAAGAATCTATTGTATTATTTGTTGAACAGAATGTTTGAACCAACCAACGCATATGATGGAAATCAGCCAGCGGCCCAGGTCCCTAGTTTTGTTCAATTCCAAAATCAATCTTGAAACTCTTTCAAAGAGAAAAAAGGTGCCAGTGCATGCATTATGATTGCTGATCTTGGAATGTGGGTTTTTGCATTTAGATAGAGTTTATCAATTTCTTTTCTCAGACTCTTCAATTCTTCAATGTCGGGATTCTGTTTGCAGGTGCTCGTGCTCAATTTAATTGTGAACTTCGACATCGATCTGACCATCGTCGCTGGTTGAGGCCGGCTTGGATATATGGCTTAAGCAATATTCTAAAGTCCCATGAATATATATATATATATGTATATAAAGGTAATTACTCACCATCGCCACAATTTATTTGTCCAATGTGGCATGGAAAATTCACTTGAAGTTTCCACTTGGAGCTTGGCTTTCATAAATATATACATATGAATATATATATATATATATGCCTGGAAACTGCAAGGTATAAACCTATGTCTGGAGATATCTTCGTGTGAAACTGGCCCGGCCCTCATGCATTCGAACCAGACGTACAATATGTGCATTTCTTGGGTCCCTTTAGTTTGCGATGTCGTTGATTGGTTTTATCTGAGGCATGAGGCTATGGCAGATCAGGCAATCAGGTGCCACCCCCTGCCCTTGCTTGCAGTGACCTGCCTTGAATCTAGCGCCACGGTTGCAAGTGCAAGATGCATTGTCCGCAGCCTTGGGTCGGTATACAGTACAGGCACCGGGCACAAGGCACAAGGTATCATATATCGCCTATATTTTCTATCTATATCGCAATACATAATCATATATATATATAACCTTATTTATGGTATATGTCCTAGACATAGATACATACATATATATATATATGATCTACATATCATTCATTAGGTATATGTATATGCACGTATATGCAGCCATGTTTAAATCCCCAAGGAAACATCGTATGGATTTTGCTCTGAATTCCCCAAGGTTTCCAGACTAATTGGACCCTGATATCGCTGATATACTCTTTTTAGAAATGCCATCGCCGCCATGTACGCTATGTGTGCCAGAGTACATACAAGAGCTGGACAAGTTTCCATCTCTACGACAAAATGGTTTTAGCTTCTTGGTTGACGCTTCCAGCAAGCTCTTCACATCTGTCAGACCAAGTTTGAAAGACGTGGAGACCAACATAGAGGCAGGAAGATTCTGCGCACCTGCATGCCTTCATGTTTCTTTGCATTCTTTCATCTTAATTCTGTCTTCATGGCCGCTGGAGGCAGTGGAGGGCATCATGAGGGCCACGCGTGGCCGTGGAAGGTTCAGCTCCCACCTGCTCAAGATCGTCATCATCCAGTACTACGAAAAGCACAAGCTGCTGCCCAAGGGCATGGTTAGCAGCATGGACTGTGTGCAGACTTGGGCCCTTAAAATGGGCTTGGCGCTTCAAAGGCTAGCTTCTTGGCAGCAGTCTATACATTATGTGCATGAGTCGCTTTCGTCTTGCAGAGCATTCATATTGCATCTTAGCCTTTCAAAAACAATCCTGTTACCATCTTAGGTCAGCAGGTTTCGGAGACTTGCGCAGCGATCGAAAGGCGCACAGCAGCCTAAGACTAGGGCGCTCAAGGACGCATTGCGTGGCATTTGTGAATCATGGCTGCATATATTATCATATACATAAAATTCCATCCTATGAATCATAATATATATCTGATATATATATATATATTTAAATCAGTACATATATATTATATATACACAGACTGACCCTCAGAACCCTGAATATTGATCCATATATTAACCATGTTGCAAATTAGTGATAGCTCTTCTTGGGAACCCCACGGAATTGAAAGACGACTCGATCTGATCCGATAAGATGGTCATGTGGTTCCCTCATTTGCACCAGTTTTTGAAACAAAGGATTTGTTTGCGATGGGTGTGAAAACAGTACGTGTACATATGCGCACGCATGGAAGTCTGTGAAACTGATCCGAAAACCACATGATCTAATTTTGCTCCCTGCGATTTGGTGACGTCTGAGGACTTTCACTCCTGCATGAGGATGACGTGGATGGCGAGTCGGGTGATGAACGTGAAATGAAAGCGGTTGACACCTTGTCCGAGCTGGGTTCCCAAAGCTCGTCCTCGAAAAGACTGGTGACACCTCAGTGCAAAAGGGACAAGTTGCTGCAAAATCGAAGCTTGCAGGTTGAGGCATGGGACAACGTCCAAACTCCTAGTCCGCCTTCAAAACCACGCGCTGATCACATCATGGCATTGGCAGAGGCATTGAAAAATGCAAGACATGGTGCCTCCTATGAGAAGCCTGTTGAGACCAAGGGTCAACTCCCTGACCATGTGCCTAGGCCATAAATTGTCCCATGCCACTTTGAAAATCAGCTTCCCATCAAATCTGTATATATGTGGTTTTTGCGGGTACAGTATACAGTTGTTATAAACATGTTTATACATGAAAGATTCAGATATTGGAGATGTCCCTGTGCACAGCATTACAAATATACCGCGACAAACTTCTGAGGTCTTGAAAGTCTTGGAAGAGAAATGTATGATGACTGCTCCAGCCCCGTTTCCGCAGTCCGCCCAATACAAGAAAGCTGATGAAGCTGATGTGGACAACCAAGATGAGCCAGGAACTGAGAAGCCGCGCCAGAAACGAAAGAAGAAGTCGAAGAACAAACGCCGAGCTCCTGCCCAGGTGGCCAAGGCTTCCAAAGGAGACCCAAAGGCCGAGCCAGCCGTTGTTGTGCCAGATGAGTTCAAACCGGCCACACCTGATGAGACATACACCCCAGCGCGCTATTCAGAGCTACGGAAACATTTTGTTTCTGAAAAGATGGCAACTGGGATGTCCTGGAAAGATGCACAGGCTGAGTGGAACAGGGGCAACCTGAAACGACAACTTTTATCTAGTTTGGATTTGCCTGAGTTGAAGAAGAGGCGATTTGTCTCCAAAGATTGCACTACTAACCCATGGGCATCCTAGAACTGCAAATATCAAACTCCAGAATGATTAAGTTCCTTCAAATGTCATTGAAACTACACATTCAGCTAATTGAGAGGGATATAGATAGATAGATAGATAGATAAGGAACGACTGACAGACAAACAAACAGCTAGATAGAGAGAGAGATATATATATATATATTGGATACGGGCTAACCCAACTTGATGTGATTCAGTTCAAGCGCATGGGTGGTTAGTGCACTCACTAGAAATTCAATATCGAATTATGGCGAAGCATATTTTTCACACATCACGCAGACCTAAATTTTGGTCTCATGCATGGAAATGTGCGCATGTGCTATTTGCACTTCGTGCACCTGCATCGGTGGAAAAAAGTAATGTGGGAGGGGGCCGTGGCTGCTTTCATGTCTATACAGCATGGATCAGGGATGTGCATCAAATCAGCTCTCCATTCAATGGCAAGACAATCGTACCAAAAGTCCTGCAGCGATAATTTTTTTTGACCGTCTATATATACTAGTCAATTGCAGCCTGGATCGAAAGCCCTAGCTGGTGCGCTGATAGCAGCCTTGCTTTTGGGTGCCATATGGTGGTCGCATCGCTTCTGAAATGGCAGTCGCCAGCGGCGCTGATTTTGCTGGTGGTGATGCTGGGACAAAGCCCTTGTGTTGTCCAGCCACCGGCCTTGCAGAATGACTTTGTGGAAGTCTTCGCAGGTGATGCTGCGGTGACACTGGCTTGCTGGAACATGGGGCTGGTCGGTAGCTGTCATGACGTACGTTACACCAGTCTCATGGACATGAGTACCACTCACGGGTTCCTGTTGCTTAATTGCAAAGTTGTTTTCAATGCACAGTTGTGGAATAATCGGGCAACTTGATCAGTGCTGTTTTCCATTTTAGAATATGTGCTCATATATATAGCGTCTTAGGCTGGTCTGCAGGGAGATCTGGAACACGAAGCCTGGCGGCCTATGTCTCTTTGGGATTTGCTGCAACAGCTTTACCAAGATGTGACTTGGCTGAGTTGCATGGTATCTACACCTAGCGCCGAGCGCTGTGATTTTGTTGATTACAGTGACCATTGTATCAACTTGTTTTTTTTGGCAACGCTGGCAGTTGCTTCAGGTCATGCCATACTGCTGGCCGAGATGTGTTCAATTCCTTCCTCGGTAACCAAGGGTACAAATTTGTGGCTCTTGGGAAATTATTCTGTTCCAGGCTGGCTTTGGCCCTCATCTTATGCTTCGCCAGAGGCATAAGGTTCGTAGTGGAGCAGCCGGAAGGGAGCTCTTTGCCTATGCACCCGAGATTTCAACAGGTGTTGGCAATTGGACGTGCACCTTGGCTCAACTATGTATACTGCATTCTGGCCGATATATCAGTGCATGGTGGTGCTCTGTTGCTGTTGCATTGTTGAATGAATTCCTAGGTGTTCTCTGGTTCTTTTTGGATGGGTGCCTTCAATGGAAACACCGCCAAACGGCATAGACTTTGGTCCAACTGTCGAGAGTTGCTGGAAGAAGTGGTGAAGCAAGGCGCGGGAATGACCTACACTTTGTTGGGTTTCTGCATGTTTGCATTTGCTGACGTCATTATATAATTATAATATTATATATACATATATATATATATATACATATATATATATATATGTAGGTCTATATATATACACCTGCATTTCTCATTGGTCTGGCCAGGTGGACAGCTAAGTCGTGAGGCCCTACGGTCGCTACCGGGCTCGTCTCAGGGGCTGGTTAGGAAATACATCGACAAAGGTGGAAAGCGCCGCCATGTGGGAGTGGCATCCAGGCTGAAGAGGAGCCAGTGCCTTATCTCAATTTAAGTTGTATATAGTGCATTTCATGATGGAAACCCAGTGCAACTGTGTGGCTTAAGATTTCAATCCTTTTAGATCTTAATTATCAATGCTCAGGTCCTACACGCCTGAGTTTGGACAATGCATCGCTTCAGTGGCTGTGACGCCCCGTCAGGCGGGCTTCGATGGGGATGGGTTTTACTTGGTTGTCAAACTTGGCCATTGTTTGATTCTTGGAAGGTACCTTTGCCTGGACCTCGCATGGAAGTCAACATTGACTGGACATGCAGTGATGCAGAGCTCTTCGCCAAAGTTTTTTCTCCCATGGGGAACGTCACCATTGAATGCCTTGGTGACTTGTGGCATGATGCAGCTTGGCATTAATTTACATGGGTCCGATATATGCAGTGCACGGCAAACTGTTTCGAGCTTCCCTTTGGTAAACACTCTATTTATATATATATATATACATCCAAAATCCCATAATATAATATATCTTTTATTTCCTATATATGACTGTGACTGCCTCATGCCCCGTCCTTCGAGGCAGAACTTCCTGCAGCGCTTCGCTACCTGGCTGGTGGCCGTCACTTCCAGCCAACGGGGCAATGGGTCTGTTCCCCAGGGTTTCTTATGTCTGATTGCATCGCCAGCCAAAAATCAAAATGTCAGCGCATGTGAAAATCAAGAGTTGAGGCCGAAATCTTTCAGCAGCTCAACCTCAAGCGTGGCATGAAGCCCTATGTGAAGTAATCCAAAATGGATTTGTGCAAGATTGAAATTAAGGGCAGTGTGCAAAACTCCACATTGCAACCATGTCGGAGAACTTAGGCTGGACTTTTCAGCGAAATCGTTACCGTGAAAAAATGTGAATTGAGCGTGAAAAAGTAGGTGATGACCGTGAAAACTCCGTGAAAAACGTGAAAAAAAAATCTGAAATTCCCATTACATTTGAGCTATATCTGGAATTTCTGATTTTGTTTTTCACGAAATTCACGGGCTTTGAATGCAAGATCCACCCTGCCATGATTCATGATTGTATCCATGGGTCCTATATATCATACATAAATCGTGCAGGCACATTTTTGGTGCACAGCTCTGGGTGGATAGTAGATCTGGGTGGTAGTCGCTATGGCTGCTTCCTTGAGCAACTTGCCCTTTCCCATTGATGAGCTGGCCTGGGACAAGTTGCACGTTGTGGCCAAGCACCTGAAGGTCAACAGGGCGGAGGCATTCACAATCATGCACCATGTCCTTGGGCCACCTCCTACTCCGTTGCCAGCCGCTTTGTTGCATAATGAGAATTCCATGATGTGCCAAAATTGGTAAGTTTATACTGATATATACCTGATAGCCTTTAAACGATCTGATATTATACCGTATGTTTGCTGTCGAAATTCACCATTATCAACTGAGATCAGAATTGTGCGATTGCTTTAAAGATATCGCCATTAAGGGGATATAGTTATATAATATGTTAATATATTATAGCATATATATATATGACCCGGTACCACGGCCTCGCTACCTATCGTGCCTCTGTCTTGAGGACATGGAGAATGAGACGAAGCCTAAGCGCAAGAAGAAGGATATCAATTCTGCCGAATCTCCAACGCCCAAGTCGCAGCCCTCGCAGCCCTCGCAGCCCTCCAAGCCCATCAAAGCCAAAGCGACAGCAGCCAAGTCAAAGCCGAAAGGCAAAGCAAAAGCCAAGAGCGGTGCATCGGCATGCCAGCCCAAGAAGGTCAAGAAGGTGCATGGGAAAAAGGCGAAAACGCAGAAGCAGGAGTCTCAGAATGCGTCCAAGTCAAAGAATGTCGACAAGAAGGAGATGACAAA